>JAPDKZ010000041.1:0-317838 GCA_027569885.1 Aspergillus diversus
AAACCGTGATTTGTCTTATTGTGTGGTGGGCTCGGATTTGTTTATAATTGACAGCAACGAATCCAACCCCTTGGGGTTGTCATTTACCCGCATACACAGGGCACCTGTTTTGTTTTTTTTATTTTTTTTTTTTTTTTTTTGGTATTTTTGGGGAGCGACCAGGTTTAAAATTTAAATATCCAAAGTAAATGGGCATTTTTTTTTTTTTTTTTTTTTTTTTTTTTTTTTTTTTTTTGACCCAGCATAATAATCAAGATAAATAACTATCAATAATCCAGCATGGCAATTAACTTTCAGCCTGGAGCTTTACTTAGCCGCTAATCCAGAAAAGGAATCAGTTCCAGAGCCCAGAGAAGCTAACTATGCAAATTCGGTGGCTTTCTCCGTTCTCATGGGAGGGGTATTGCAGGCCTATCCACGAAGGTTCGACCGTCTCCCTCACGAGTAATGGCTCAGTTCTCCGTCATGACTGCAACCTTGCCCCTGGTGCCTTGTGGTGATGGTCGCGTTGGATCTGACTGCTTATGTAGGTGACCAGCGGAAGGTAGCTTCTGTGAGGTAAGGTAATCTTCCTGTGTGACAGTTGAGCGGGATTCCTGCAAATGATACTCCCCGCCGCTCGGAAAAAAGGTTTGATTTTTCTAAGTGTATTATTCTTAATTTTAATTTTAATTTCTTTTATATTATTTACTTTTAATCTTTTTGTTGAACCGAAAAGAAAACAAAACATTTTGAAAGAATAATCCTAACATCTGTTGCAGACAGCCCTGCAACAAACGAGCCTCCGAACAGCAATTAATCTGATCATGTCTTCTGAGATGGTGGGACCTCCTGATCCACAGGAAGTTAGGAACAACGGCAGCAAGAAGAATAATTCAATAGCGCAACACCGAGTCAACCTATCTTTCGCCGGGCTGGTGTCCACTCTGGAGGAGTCCGTACGTAGGTGGATGGCCTGAAAAATCCACTTTGATAATCAGGAAAGAGAGGTAGGTGCCTGGCCTCGTTTCAACTTGCGAAATCTAGATTCCCCTCCGTTGAGGTTGGCCACAAGAATGCTATCGTCGTCATTCCTATCAATTTTCTTAGCCCAGTGAAAGCCTATCGCTTGATTCGCTTCGTGTATTGTCGATACTTGATACCCGAGATGGAGCACCGTCAATAGAGCCTCACGATCGTGCGTGGTTTTCCAAGGAACTATGTACTTAACTGGTATTCATTGCGCGTATAGTGGTGATCAGCACTTCGAATGCCTGAAGCAAAACCCACCACGGACGGAGTCACTCCGGCTTCGAAGTTTAGGGTTTGCGCTTCCAAAGCATCAACAACTTTCTCCATCATCTTTTCCGCTTTCCAGCATTGATTGTTGGGCTTGTCCACTCCTCGCCTTGCTTCTAGAAGCAGGCCAGGGCGATCATCACATCAACATTAAGTTAGTCATTGAGAATTGCCGATTCCAGACGCAAATTGTCCATGGAAACCCTTGCTTTGGCCGCATCCTGCTTTGGGCGGCGGACTCCGGCGCCCGTGAGAAATCGCTCACTGAGAACTGTGATCCGGCTATCTTCTCATGTTCTGGATTTATTTCGCTGCTTTTCCATTCTTTGCAATTTATTTCTTCAGTGCACACCCAGCTGTGCTCGTTTAGATTGTGGCTGCTTTATGTACGGATCCACGCAGGTACTGTATTTCTCCAGTAAGTCGACTTGTGACGGGCTGACAAGGCTGAGCCACGCGTGGGAATCGTTGTTCTCAAGATTAATTAGTAGATATTCGATAACTCCCCCGTACTTTTGTGCATTCTTCAAAGTCCTTCCCCCGGAATAAACTCAATCCCATTATGGAGTACTTTGACAATAATCATAGTATGGCCGGACTATACTTGACCTTTCTTTGGATGAATCTTCCACCGGTTGGTCTTCAGAAGAAAGGGGGGCTCAACAATTGATGCTTATTTTTCCGCAACTAGCGGATAGAACCCTCCGAGAAGCATTTCAATTTGATGGTTTTTTTTTTTTCTTTGCTTTTTTGTTTTCGCCTACAGCTTATGCATCCACCTGCAGACCTCTTGCATCGTAGTCGTTGACTCTCAATAGGAGACCATCAACAACCCTGAGCATGGAACAGCAGCAGGTAAGGCTTCCGATTAGCCATTGTCATTACACGACAGTATTATTGTCCGTCGGATTCTACCTGCGTAATTGGAATGTAGCTAATGAGGACGAATAAAACATAAGGGAGAAGAGAAAGGAAAGGGGAATCGACGAGGTCCCCTTGTCAGTTATGGCGTAGTCGGTCTTGGTCTTGGGAAGTTGACCGGAGATTATGCTCTCCTGAGATGCCACGGCGATAATATCCGCAGGGCTGGGACCGCGGAAAACCGAACAGTCCCCTGATCATAATACGTGGAGTATCTTTGCTTATAATGATTACTGGGGTGATTCGTTGGAAGTGCTCAAACCCGTGAAACCACGGAATGAACAACTTGGTAATAAATTTGTCAACAATCACACTCTCAGGTTGGCTGAAAGCACCAACATGCCTTAGCCAGCCGCAAGAGCCACGGCAATAGCGCCATCTCACCGGACGATCATCATTACGATTGTACGCTGATTATGCTCAAATCTTGAAGGGAGGAACTTACTTTGGGGTCTTTGCAGAGCACAAAGCGTTGTTGCTAACGTTCGAGCCAATTCCCATTGCCACCAATTAAATGAGGCCAGTTTTACCTCATTCTTTTTCCGGCATGCTTGAAACTTTGAATACATTGGATTGGAGGGTTCGGGGAATAGCCGGTCAACATGACAGGTGATCGTCATTTTTCCTTTGTGTTCAGCTCCAACACAGGCTGTATAATCACGCCTTCCGGCTTTTCCTGGGGTTTCTCCTTTCCTCTCTCCATCTCCAATTTCCCACCACTTTCACAAACCCGTGTGCAGGTTCAATCGGATCCCCCGCCTCCCAAAATCGTCAATTAGGCTGTTTGTGTGGATGATTGACAAGCGCGCAGGCGGGAGGATCGTATCCTAAACCGCCAATCGGTGGCTGACTCTCGGACCTGAAAGTGATCGTGACACATCTTGGGCCCTGCCGCAGGCCAGCCCGTGGCGATCATAGGTCCATTCCCTACCTGACCGATCACAGCTCGTGGAACTCAACAACGAGGTATCTGGCTTTTTCTGTCCCGTGTCTAACCTAAAAACTAAAGGTTTCAAGAAAATATGGCAAAAAGCAAGCTGAGGATGGAGGGACCAAGGAATCATGTACAGCCCACAACCAGTTCGTTGGTTTATTACACAACGATGATTGATTGATCTTTTACAAAAGGCGCAGCCCTAATTTCTCAGAAATTCGGGTCACAGTTTCCCCCAAACTACTCGGTACGATAGGATATATCTACGCGCGACTCTCTTCTCAGCGGTCATTTTGGACCTACCAGTGGACACTGGGGATTTTGGGAGAAGGATTAAATTTCTGAAAGATAACGTCCACATGACAAGTAAAAAACTTTGCCTTTTTTTTTGTTCAACGATCCTACGGTCTATTGCATCTCCATCGAAGCCCTGATATTGGTTGTTTTGATGAGACTTCCAAGGCTGCACTGAACGAATTGAAGTCCAACGAGCCAAAACCTAACACCTGCGCGTTGTGATATATCGATGATGAAGCGACCACAACTCGATTCCGCACTTTTGCCACCGGCGTTCCCTGACCTGAATCGAAAGACGGGAAAGTTCAATTGTGAGTGATTGAAAGCTTGTATTGCGCCAATTTAAAAAAAATCCTATGTCGTCTGTGTTCATGTCCCTCGTGGGATAGGGTGGTGGCTAGCCTCAAGGTGACATCAGGAAAGGCGCACTTGTGATCTGAGCTATCCGCGGGACAGTGCAGACCGTCAAAGTTTGCAGACTCAATCTCAGCACAGACGTCGACCCGCTTCGTAATGTGTGAGGTGTGCAATTAAAGGATTGTAGGTGGTAAAACTACTCCAGCAGAGAGTAAACAATATCCTCAAAGAGATCGTTCAATCCTCAGATATTGTCCGTCCAGCCCAGCAATCGGAAGCAGAACCGTCCAAAACCCACCGGCACGCTCCCGTAAACAACCATTTGCCTAAATAGCGGTCTGATGTCTTCGTGTCAAACCCTCGATTGCTTTGATATTCAATATCTACTCACTACATGCCATCCGGGCTCCATCAACCGGCATGATTGCCCACTCTGTGCAATGCACCTATATTCTAAGTACTCGACTTCTGGTACAGTTCGGCTGCGCGAGGGTGCTTTTCCCTACGAGCGCTTTGCAACTCGTTTCACACTGTCACCATTTGAGATACATCCACTTGTAATCCCATTTCGTATGGCGATGGCCCGTTTAGCCCCAGAAACTAGTGGCATGTCCTCAGCTGTAGTTTTACAAGGGTGCCTCTGCCGAGTAACCTGGTATTCGACGAGGTCAAGAAAACAAAATACTGCACGTCGGCAATACAAGATACGTTATTGTCATTGAGTGCCGGGGTCTTCGACCAGTTTATAGCCCAGTGAGGATATTCTGGGCACATCGCAGTGATAACCAAGTTCAACACGCATTATTATTTAAGCTTTTACCGAAATCAAAGGTAAATTCACCGAGATGTAATAGCAACCCAAGTTCCATTAAACACTATCTGCAGCTAAGAATGCTAACCCGTATGACAAGCTAGTCTGTGCTTGACAAGGCAAACGAACTGCCAATGTCTAACTTAGTTGCAAGTTAGCGAAGATTCTCAAAGCAATTGCGGTATGACAAAGCAGTAGAATGAGACGGTATCAGAAGTCCATTTAGATCATTGGGCTCGACCACAAGGATCTCACCCTGGCATAAGAGGTACCAGAAAAAAAAGTAAAAAGGTGTGTTTCATCATAAAAACATTCGAGCTTGACCTCGAGGGGTCATCATGGTGCGAGGAATGCTTACCTGAAAAAAAAAACAGAGAGAGCTTGTCGAAAGTACGTTGAAGTGTTAACAGCGGTCAAATTATGACAGGAGCCACATTATGCTCTTATCCGAATCCCGTAGTACAGTCGTCCTACCGCATATGCAGTATATTTGAAAGACTGCGAACCCAGAAAACCCTTCCCTGCAACATTTTGGCGTTGGGTAACGACTGTTCAAAGAAAACTGAAAAAAGAAAAGGAACTTCGAGACGCTAAGAAAACAAGAACTTTAAGCGAATCTCTCCCACGTGACCCACAATTATCACGTGATGTAACACCGAATCCACTTTTTTCTTAATTTTCATTTTTGAATATCATCGAAGAAAGCGAGACGGTTTTTTCCTTTCTTGACTCGCACTCCCAACACTAACCGTCGACAACCAGACAACCAAAACCACCCCTCCACACCAATTCAAAATGGGTCGTCTTCACTCCAAGGGAAAGGGCATTTCGTCCTCCGCCATCCCCTACTCTCGCACCCCCGCTCCCTGGGTTAAGACCACCCCCGAGCAGGTTGTTGAGCAGATCTGCAAGCTCGCCAGGAAGGGTGCCTCTCCTTCCCAGATCGGTGTTGTCCTCCGTGACAGCCATGGCATTGCCCAGGTCCGCACTGTGACCGGTATGTCGCCATCCTTTCTATATTGGGAAATCTGTTTGCCAGTAGTTGGCGCTTGTGAGGAGGGGGATGAAAGACTAACAATGGAATAGGTAACAAGATCCTCCGTATCTTGAAGTCCAGCGGTACGATATCACCACCACTTATCCCCCAGCATTATCAGTGAAATGAACATGGGATGGAATGGACGTATATGCGACTGGATTACTCTTTGGGGCAACCGAGGACTGGCGATAAAAAGAAATTTTTGATGCGATGAAGACCGGTAACAGGTCATAAAATTCATCTCGATCAATTCTTCTTTTGCCTTTGACATGTCCTCCCCGCGATTCATCTATTATGCGCTCCAGCTCAAACCGTTTCATTTCCTGGTCCGGTGAAAGGAAAAAGAGTAGTGGAAAAGGAGAACGGAAAAACCACATCGGAGTTTTTCCAAGTATCTCGACACCTCTTTCTTTTTCCTTTTCGCCTTCGTAGATTGTATATTATATATACGTATATATATACATATTTATGCCTCTGCTTGGTCGAGTTATCTGGCTGACAGAGTGATTTTCCCTCGTAAAAACAGGCCTTGCCCCCGAACTTCCTGAGGACCTGTACCACCTTATCAAGAAGGTAAGCTCAATTTCCCTCGATTCCGGAAAACATATATTACACAAAAAAAAATCGAGTTTTGATATTGACTTTGTGTGCCCAGGCCGTCGCCGTCCGCAAGCACCTTGAGCGCAACCGCAAGGACAAGGACTCCAAGTTCCGCCTCATTCTCATCGAGTCCCGTATCCACCGTCTGTCCCGCTACTACAAGACCGTCGGTGTCCTCCCTCCCACCTGGCGCTACGAGAGCTCCACCGCTTCCACCATGGTTGCTTAAGCGATTCCTTTTATTTCTCAAAGGATCGTTTTGTTGTCTGGTGTGACAGAGTTTCGTCGGCTAGGGTCCAGCTTTTCGTTTTCTCTAATTCTCAGCTTGTGAAACAGCTGGGGTTGTTGGATTAAGAATGGCGTTTGGCTGGTTCTCTTTTGTCGGTTAGGATATAGTTCGGTATAACTATGACTAGATTCTGACCGTGCCACGAGTCAAAAATTAAAAATATTTTATATCCTTCACTCTATTTCATGATCTCTTGACCGTAGATGTTTTTTGTAGAATTTTATATACAGGTCGTGATATATACGTTCCTGCCTATATACTCACCCCCAAAAAGAAGCTATATAAGTATAGATGATATGACGCTCCTTGGGTCACTGTACAACCCTGACCTCTTTCGCAACAGCATTACAAAGCTCGACCCGCACCCCTGCTCCGGATAATACATGGATCCACAATCTCTGCGTATCACTCAAGCGGTCATTCTCGCTTTTCACCTCCGCAAACATCACCTCCTTGCTCTCCAGATTCCAGAGAAACAGGTCAGGAATACCACCGCCTCGCTGCTGATACTCTTCTGCCATGATCTTGCAGATGATGGCGAGAGCCTCTCCACGAAAACACTGCGCTATCTCGACGAGGTCTTCCAGCTCAAAGGTCCAGTCGATGCCGATTGCGCAGGGCTGGAGAGCGGAGTGCTGCTCGTGCACAGCGCGGATGAGACGCTCAGCGTCTCCGTTGGTGATTTCGACGAGACGGTGGTTGATTTCAGAAGCACGGGATGGATAGAAGGCGTCAGTATGGAGGTCTAGCGGGCAGGTTTGAAAGTTGGTTTGGAAGACGTTGGGGACGTAGGTAAATATGATGTCGTAGAACAAATACCCAAACTATTGAGCGCAGAAAATATTAAATTTATTTGGGGTTTTTAATTTCTTGTTGGGAGGGAGAAGAAGAGATGACTTACCAAAGTCCGAACAATTCCCCCTTCAGAATGATATCCTTTCCATCCTTGGTCGCGGTACCAGCTTAAACACATATTTTCGACTCTGCACTCGCATCCTCCTTCCCTTTCGTCGAGCCAGAGGGTAGGTCTTCCTCTTTTGGATATAGTCTCACTGGCTCCATTACGGATAGGAGGGGCAGGAGGTTCCTCCCGCTCGATCCGGATTCCTTCGACAGTGCGTTCTTCAGGCTTAACGAGGGTGACATGCCCGAAATCGTGTTGCTCTCTTTTCACAATCTTGAGCGCTTTCTCGAGCTTCCGAATGCGTTTCTGCAAATCATAGTGGTAGATCAAATGGCATGCTCGGTCTTCTAAGCCCTCCTCGCAGGTTCGTAGAGCGATTCGTTTCCAGAATTTCTTCTGCGCATCCTCACCGCGTCCGTCCAAGGGCGTCAGATTCCACATATAATGTTCTTCTAAGAGAGCCTTGCGCTGATACCATGCGCCGCGTCGCGCCGGGTGGAAGAGACGCTGGTCAAGCAGCTCGCAAAGTATTCGATATTCTTCCCTGTATTCTTTGAATCGCCCGAGAGGGTGCAGGCCCTTGTGCTGGATTCGGGTGTAGACCCAGGCCGGGGAGAAACGTCGGAGGTATGCGCCCTCACCAGATTCATAGATTGTGTCTTCCTTATGCTGCTCTTCCTCGAGGAGAGTTCTCCATCTCGGATAGGTCTCGTTGGCCAAAATTTTAATCTCCTCTAGCCGCTCCCGCGTGGGGGTCCCGCTGAACTCGAGGACATTGTCAATCTGAAATTGGGTTCGCAAAGCGGCTTCGAATTCCAAGAGGGTCTCCCTGGATGGAAAAATCGAACTGGAGCGGCAGACAACATATTCGGGGAAATTTCGACGGGAGATTTTTGCAAGGATAATTGTCGTGAGAGACTTCTCAGTCCACTCTGTCGACCGGTAGAAGACCAGATGTACGCGCTCGAACAGAGCACGAGGCCCAGAAGAGAGCCGGATGCAATCACCGGTGTAGTCGAGAATCTTCTTGATGAAATGGTCTTCTCGGTTGGTTGCTGCCTGAGCATTCCAGCCCAAGCCCGTCTGTTTTTGGCTTGATTGGTGCAAAGCGGTGATCAGATCCTGCTTACTTTTGCCCTGGACCTTTGCCTCTTTCGCAAGAAGCTTCAGTTCGTCAAGAAGCAATAAGGAAGATGCTTCCTCAACAGTACTGATCAGATCCATCGTGTCGGCAAAGCGGAATTTGCCACACAGGTCCAAATCCGGGCATGGGGACGGGGCATCCTCTGTGGATTTTTCATCCTTGGACTCTGGGGAAATAGAAAGGCCTCGAAAGGTCTGAAGATCAGAGACGGCTCGCGGCAGATCGGCAATATCCGAGTGGTAGCCTAATCGGTTGACACGATGCCAGGCCGAGGACTTGCGAAGGAAAAGGCGAACATATCTATTCCACCATCAGTACCACGGCAGGACCATAAGTAAAGTAAAATAAGCCTTACAAATACTGAGACTCGTACTCCAACTCTCTCCAGTTGCGGAAAACCTCCCTCTCGGACTCGTTGAAAAGATGCGCTTCTTCGGCCAACACTGTATCCAATGCAAGATTAAACGCATCGACGTAGATAGAGCTCTGCCCCTTCCGCCATTTCCTCTCCTGTAAACGTTGTTGCAGTGTCAACTCATCCTCTATATCCTCCTCCTGGTCCCACTCTGTTCTTTGGGACGATTCATATTCTTCTATCGCCTGGTTGTCGGTTTTCACGGCAGGCATGGATGATTCGAGTTCCGTCTGGCTGTTTGGAACATCACCACCACCATGGTCTTGACCGTCCCCACCCAAAGGAAGTCTCAAATCTGCAAAAGCACTTCGAGTTAATGAATCCGCGTCCCTGGGCACAACGTCTGGACTACTATATGAGGAGGAGGAGTCGGTGACATCTTTATCGTTGCTCCTTGGAAATTGGGTTAAATCCGGTGAAGTTTCTCCTGAGGTTTTTTGGCGTTTTACAGAGGGACGCTGGGTATCCCAGTAGTCCAGGAGGGACATGCTGTGACGCGTATGACCCCTCGCATCGGCGCGTTATCGATAGGTATATATTTTCGCTCAAGAACGTTTTGCAACGCAACCTGTCCTTTCGCGATATGCTTTTGGGTAAATCTAAAACAATAATGAAATAAGCAGGGAAAATAAATGCCAAAAACAAAATGCCAAAGGTAGTATATTTTCTTTGATGGAATCTCTATCTGGGTTGTAAGTAGTGATCTGGTTTGGGTTTAATTTTAGATATCAATTAAAATTATGAAACAATTCAGATTATTAATCAAGATATAACACCGGTTATTAACTAAATTATGAAACATAGATTTGGAAGTTTCCTCTCGATTGTCGATTCGACAATCTCTTCATCTATTCTCAGGTAATATTTAATTTTTTTTTTTTTTCAAGTACGATAGCATACCAGCAATAGGGGAATGCGAAAATGAAACAAGGCATGTGAGTAGGACTTTATATTCCACGAGTACATTGGGAGTATAAAAGTTGAGGTGATGCGTGGGCACGTGCCAGTGAAACACGAGATCACATGATCAATATTACCCCATGTGACTCGTTGCCTGAGAGCCTGATCAACATCAATCATAACGACAAACATCAAACGAAAATGTGCTTCCATCTCGATCAGACAGACTCTTACCTCTATACCCCCGATACACACTGTTTACATATGTACATACACAGAGTTCAAAATGGTTGACGTTCCAGTAAGTCTGCCCACAATCCAAATGTAGCAGAAGGGTGGGACCGACCACCCTCTCCGCCAACCTTTCCGCCCCAGTATACTGCCCGCCCTTTGAATTTCATCATCATTCCCATTTCCCTCTTACTTTGCGCTCCCCTAACCCAAATTGACTTACTCCAATTGAATACCTCTTATATTCCTTCGCTTTTACCCTCACTTCAATATAGAATAACTGACCCAAGGAGTCACCCCTCCCTAACCTCCCCGATCCAATCCAATTCCCCATGGCCGCCGCCGCCAACGAATCCACACCCGCAGCCTCCACACCTGCAGCAACAACAGGAGGAAATGTAGGGACGGCAAATACCCCGGCTGCCGAATCCAATGCTTCGGGCGGTGCGGCGACCCCCCTATCTCGTCCGGGTGGTGCGCCCGCTCGCGCTTACATGAACGAGAAGATTGTCCCATATTTGCTCGAGGGCATGAAGAGCGTTACAAAGGAACAGTGCGTTCTCCCCCCTCTTCCGCTTCCGGTCTATAAATGCCGTATATTATATATACACACATATATATATCTATTGCGGCCTAGTCGCTAATGGTAATATGAAAATAAAAGACCCCCGAACCCACTGCGCGTTCTAGGCGAATTCCTCATCCAGAAAAGCAACGAGATTGAAAGTGGACAGCAGCAACAGACAGCGGGGAAGACGCCGGAGTAGATTCAATGGGTGTTTTTACCCCCCTCCATCCTTCCTCCTCCCTTCGCGCCGTGAGCGCAAGGCTTGAGAAAGAAAGTAAACACCTCTTCTCGCCAGAGTCCGCATCATTTCTGCTAAGCTTTCTACGAACGTCCGCGCTCTGCTTCAACAAAGAAACCTGTCTCCACCTCGGGATTGTCTGTGTTTGCGCGCGCGTATGATCCTGCACCAAATTCCCGCTGATTTCTACCGCTGGTCTTATAAACTTCTGCGGCCTAGGGGAAGGGGGACGTGTTTTGCGTCAGAAGGGCGTGTGTATATGATTGCGACTGAGAAGGGCCCGAGGCCCACGACGATGCACAATGGGGGAAATGCAGTTTTGGTGGTTCAATGTCGGCGAGGATGTCTACGGGGGATTGTGAAAACTGTAATATAATTGATGACATCTACGAATAATTCACAAGATTAGGGTTTTGTGCTTTCGCTTTTCAAGAAAAAGTTGGGTATATGCCGTAAGTTTAAACAGTAGTTATTTCATTATGAGGGCCAAAACAAACCATCTTCCACCCTCTTCTATTCCTGGTGTCATTTTGGACTATCCCTCCAAGCACATCCCAAGGTCTTCTACCCGGACGAAGTTTCGTCATCAGAGCTTTGATCGGCATAATCGCGTATATCAAGGCTCTCTTTTTCACGGCCCTTTAAATTCCACACGAAAATTGACGATATCTCACTCTTCCACCTGATTTTCTCTCCAAGGGCCTGGGCAAACACCCCACACCGTACCAGGAGCTGCCAGCACCGATCCAGGTATTTACCTAGCTCTTCCCTATTCTCTGGATGCAGTGGGTCATGCGGGACGACCAGTAAACGATCCGGCTCCGACTCACTATAGCCAGTATAGTCCATGATGAGGAGTATCAACTCCGTCGGCAACCCTTTCTGAGCTAGAATCCTCGAGGCAAGGGTCCGTTCCGTTGGGAGTGGGAGGTATGGCACTGGCCCTTGGCAGTTCAAGAATACTTCAAACGGGATCTGGCCGAAGGGGAAATTCCTGTCGTCGATAGTGGAGCCATACTTGTCTGGATTGTTTTTCACGACATTGGCGAGGGCGGGCCAGTCTAGATCATTCCTGATCGTGAAAGAGCAGGAAAACTGACTATCTGTGATGCCGAAGAATTGGCGGTGCAGGTAGGCGGTTATTTCGGACTCTTGGTGTTCAGTAACCGAATGGAGCATTACTTGGTATAACTTTGTGTCCCGATAATCCCGACTCAGGGTTTCTTCACTGGCTTTTGTTTTGGTGGGTGTTGTGTGATGTAAGTCAGGGAAGCAGTAAAGGATATTAAGGACCAAGTACATCTTCAATGCTTGTCGGTAGAGGTGGCCCCAGCCCATGTCCGATCCCACTGCCCCACAGTCGCAACTGCAGACATTCATCCAGTCTGCGTATTGCACATCTGGGTGGGAGCAAACCCGCAGAACAGGGTCCATGTCCCCAGTGAGGAGGAGGGTTTTGATAATTTCCAGATTGAAGAATCCTTTTCCGTTTATCTTGAAGAATTGATAGCAGTCATTTTCCTGATGTTCGCGGAGGAACGCAGACGTCTTGCGCTCGTTGTAGGGGATCGGGCATTCACAGCCTAGGATACTATGAGGCTTATGATTATCGTCTTGGCCGTCATAATGCTGGCAGAGCTCCGTTCTCGGTACCGCACGGGGGAGCTGGTTGGATGGGGAAAATTCCCTAGTTCCGCGGCGGATTTTGGAGATAGTTGGACTGATTTTGCGGGTTAGGTCGTCGTCGAGTACGATATCGTCTGGGCTTGGGGATTCGTATTTCTCGGGGTACTTCTGACGCTCTAGCCGGATATGCTTATCGATTGTCTGGGCGAATGATTCGACGAATTCCTTTATTTCCTCTCTCTGGTTGGGTTGGAAGGGAAGATAAAGATTTGTGACTGGTGGGTTCACTTCATGCTTCTGTGGGTAAAAGATGAGATTGGCGGCAAGAAGGTCCCAGCGTATCGAATCTTTTTGGTGAGCCATGATTCGGTGCTGGTGAACAAGTTGAAGGGGATTAAAGTTGTTCTAAGGCTGGCACCATAACGCTCATCCTGGGTTCAAATAAATTTCCTTGAGGGAATGTTGGTCGCGTTGGCTCCCCACCGCCCCGCGATGTCTGGCCTCACGTTACCTCTGAGTCATATAAATAATAATAATCTTCAAACAATGAAGTTACTCCCTGTTGGTTAAATCTGCCAGTCAGAGCTCGGCTAGGGGCCTGTGAGTTGGAACATCTGGGTTGAACAGTCACCTCACCTGGGAGGCTCACTTATTTAGGGTGATTGGTTTGTTTATCAACGCTAGTTAATTCAGTAAATAATCCCTGCATTTTTGTAAATTGCTCTTACACAGCCACTGATAAATCCTTGTTTGCCTACTATTTGATTGTTAGTTGAAGGCCGACAAATTTCAATATCTGGATGAGTGCATGCCTCACTGCAGGCCAAGGGTTCAAGGCCATGGTGTTTAATTGATGGCGACGCCCGTAACTATTTGAATATCACACAAGATATTTTTAATTCAAATGACGTAGCCCATATTCTTGCGTTCGAAGCTCCCAAGCAACATGCCCTCTGCTTCCCTATCAGGTCTCCGCCGAAGGGTTTTTGATCGGGACGTATATCGCGTGCTCAAAGATGGGGCGACAGGAACCCACTCGTCGTGGACGTTGGGTGGCCGGCGAATATCTACTTGCATGACGCCCGCGTGTTTTCCATCCGTGTTTTGACCTAACCGGACTTGAATAATAAGATCTGGTCCGGTTTAAGAACCTGAAGGAGGTATCGGAAATCTTGGCGGCTCTAAAGTAAAGGAAGGGCTATATAGGATATTTGGGTCAGTAGTGCAACCTTATTAGATAAGCTAGGCGTATGATCATGGGCTGCCTCTTGCATTTGGACTGAGGTGCTCATATCTCTTGTACTCCATAACTGGCTTGATTTCCCTGGTCGACTGTCATGGTCGTATATTTTAAGCCCTCCCCCTCTTTTTTTTTTCTGTTGAGGTCCCAAAACCAGCCACCAGGGAGATTCTCGCATGATTCTCTAATGGCACCAATCTATTTTAGGTCCCAATGAACTGCAGAAGGTCGATAAAACCTGTGTTCACACATGTGTCATCCCTGTGGGTAGGCGTGGTAGTCCGGAGCTGTGTAGAGCTGATAGTTTTGGGGGGAGGGAGATAGGATAGATAGTTATCGTATTAAGAAGGGGATTTAGGGATCATCATTACTTCACTATGCAAGTCATCGATACTTAAGGCCTTCGCCCTTTTAATCCACACTAATTCCATGACTACATCTATTCTGAAGATCATACAACATGCAGCGAATCTCTCTTCTCATCACTCCCCAAAATTGTATATCCAATTCCAAAAGTTGGGAGATCAGAAAAAAAAAAAAAATACAAACCCGAATATGAATTTCCCTTTTTAGACAAATCCCGAAGAATCCTATAGTTTTAAAGAACAATTCCTCTTGACTAACCCTGGTGAGGTCACTTAGTGGAGTTGGTCGTGGTTACGGCCGTATCGAACACTTGGTACAACCCCAAGCTTCCTGACAGCGACGCAGGAACCTCGATTCACTCTCGAGATAGTTCTCCACCACATGTCGATCCCTACTCAGCTCACGACACTCAAATTTCTACAGGATGTATCTAGTTGACTTTACGGCCGGATACTCATGGATGAACCCCCTATATCCATTTCTCAATCTTCAGCTGGGTCGGCTCCAAAGAAGTATAAATATACGCTTCTATTGCCTCGAGATGGATCAGGACAAGAGACAAAACCAACTCACATTTCTTTCTTGAAAAGCCCTCCCCGGTCTACTTTTACCAAGCCACTTTCAGAGAAAAGAAGAAGAAGAATAATAATAATACCCTATCCAAAATGAAGTTCCTCGCCACTCTCCTCCCTCTCCTCCCAGCCGTCCTCGCCGACTTTCACATCAACAACATGCACAGCACCGTTGCCATCTCCCCAACCAGCCAGGACTCCTGGGTTACAACTGTCGCCTGTCCCTCCAACTACTACAAGTGCGCGTGTATGGTTAGCGACGACCGCACGGGCCATATCACTGACGGCGACGTCGGGGATGACTTCTTCGCCATCGAGGCAGGGTTCTGCGGTATGCCGAAAATGAATTTTTATAAGAGCGGGGATCTTTATGGGTTCTTTGTTGATGGGGGGGATGGGACACAGTTGGGGACGTGTTATTGGAATTCGGAGGAGCAGAAGCAATGTGGGATTGCGATGGGGTCGAGTATTACGAGTGGAGGGTATGTTTGCTATTCGTACGTTTGTAACTGAGTTGCTTTTACTTTTCCTTTGGCTTTTTGGGGGTGCTGTTTTGGGGGTTGTTCGCTCCCAAGCCGAGGTCTGGGATACTCCGATGGGAATTGGGTTGTGGAGCTGTTGGTGCTATATCCTATGGTAAGGAATGTACGCAACTTAAAGGGAAAAATAGTCTGAATATGTATGTAAAGGGGTTTGATATCAAAACAAAAAGGTTGAGCCCATTTGGGGGGAGGGTTTGATATGTGGAAGAGGCTGAAGTCTGTAGTGTATGTTGAGGGCCAGGCCACACCGCGCATACAGAAAATCTGGTCTCCTGGTTGAATATAACAATGAGCAGTAAGCTGTAACGCTGTACCTACCACTAAACACTGGCTTAGATATACTAATCAATCAAGCAAACGGGTGGATGAAGTGTACGGCCCTGTCGATTAGCGACTTGGCAGGACCTACTTCAGTGATATCGAATCGGAAAGAAAACACGCCGAACTAACTTTTGCGGACGCCAGCCCACATCTTAAGCCGTGGGGGTGATACCCGCCCTGGTTTGATATCTCTGAGAATTAGCTCGCGCTCATGAAAACCTACCTCTTCCACAGGAAATCTGTCTGCAAAACTGGCCTGGAAAGACATGGTGGGAGGCAAATATCGACAAGAACCAGGGCGAGTAGTTGTCGCAAATCCTCCGGCTATGGGAACTATCGAATTACGCTGAACTTTTCTGAGAGGCCGACATCTAAATGGCGGAAAGGAAAAGACAAAAGGAAAACAGGCTGTCCTCGCTCTGGCTGGTACTACAAGCACACAAACAACGTAAATGGCGAACTGGCGAGTAAAGGCCGGACTCCATGTAGTCTGCTTGTCTGAAAGGGGGCGAGTAAAAAGAATTGCTCTTCTTTTTTCTTTTTTCTCTTTTGGGTAGGCCTGAAAACAAATTTAAATGTGTTCCTGGCCGAATACAATCGAGTCGTTACGTAGAGAAAGGGTGTATAAGACGCAACAAAGGCGAAAAAGCTGACTAGCGAGATAACGACCAAGTTTCCGGATAAGTTGAAAATGTAGCAGTGCTGACCATCTGATAATCCGAGGAATTACAACGTTAATAAAATAAGTTTGTTTTCTCTCCCTGCCGCCAAAGATTCCGGTATTTCGAGCGAATTAACAAAAGAAAAACATCAGCCTGCGACCGAGAGTGACGACCCTTATTTCTCTCCCTTGTTTGGTTTTCCTTTTTTTTTGGGGGGGGGGGGGGTGTGTGAAATAGCTGAATGGTCGCAAAAACTGACGGCGTTCCGATTTCGCCGACAAGACATGTAAACGCGAAGAGGACTTTTCTCCTTTGATAAGACAACATAAATGACGCCCCACCTTGGTCCGTCGAGATCAAACCCAAATCATGTGGGGGTATTGAAAAAAAAAAAAGGAAATGAGAACAGCATATCAAGGAACATGAAAGAGGAAGAAAGGTCACTTATTCGAGGGGATCAAAGGGGGGAGGGAAAAGGGAAAGGTTGATGGAGAGGGAGAAAAAGGAAAGAATCCGTGAAAGGACCAAGACTGTATGTCAATGGAGGTTTACGTGGGTGATGACCCTGATTAGGTTACCTTGACACGACTTAAACCTACCTGCCGCTGTAGCGGTCCTCACGAGGCTCATACGAGCGACCGCCGCCAGAGTAGGATTCACCACGAGGAGCAGCACCGCTGCCGCCGCCACCACCACCACTACCACCACCGCCGTAGCTAGGAGGGTTGGCATCGCGGTCGTAGTAGCCACCGCCGCGGCGGTCGTCACCGCCACCACCAGAACCACCACCACGGCGATCTTCGCGACGGTCATCACGGCTGTAGCGTTCCTCACGGCCACCGCCGGAGGCATAACGGTCGACACCACTTCGATAGCCACCGCCGCCACCGCCACCGCCAGCACCGCCGCCATAGTCGTCACGGTATTCGCGACGGCCGTAGTCGCGGTAATCACGGCCACCGTAGTCGCGGCGATCGCTGTAGGAGTCGTAGCGTCCGTAGCGATACTCGTTGCGCCAGCTTCCACCATAGCCACCACGGCGATCATCATAACGATCACCACGGCCACCACGGCCACCTCCACGACCATCTGCTCGGATTGTTAACTAAGTGGGCAAAATCGGAGGGATACATTCCGTCCAAGAGAACAAAAATGAAGCAAAGCAGGTAGGGAGTATAACTTACCACGCTTGGGGGGACCAAAGTATTTGCCAGGAGTGGGGGTTCTGGGGCGGCTGCGACGAGCCTTTTCAATGCTCAGAGTTCGGCCTTCGATAACCTCACCCTGCAGACCTTCCTTGGCAGCATCTGCTTGGTCGGAAGTAACCATCTTGACGAACCCAAATCCACGAGACTCCTTGGTGTGGGGATCAACCATGATGGAACAGTTCTCAACGTCACCGTACTTCTCGAAGAGACGCGAAATTTCGGCTTCACTCAGACGGGGGTGGATGCCAGTAACGAAGAGGTTGGAGCCGGTGTTGGCCGCTCCCTCTTCGTCATCGTCAAGTTGCTTACGGGGGTCAATAAGAGGGCTAATCGATTGTAACAAACATATTGAATTAGCCGGATATTCTTTGAAGGGTTGCAAGTGGCAAATCATGGTTGGAATTGTTTGGGCATGGCGACATACCCGCGAGGTTCACGTTCATCAGCGCGACCGTTGGGAGAGCGACTGCGGGTACGGTCAGCGCGTGGCTCGTCCCGTGGAGATGCACTGCGGTCGCGGGCGAAACGAGGCTCCTCTGAGACGCATCAAAGCAATTTTGTTAGTCGTGAGTTCTGATGGTACAAGACGGTCACTGGGGCGACTGGTGGCCATGGCAGGGATACTCACCATCGTAACGGCCGTTCTCATGATCGTATTCCGTGGACATGATGACGGAGGTTGTAAATTTAATGAATAAATAAAAGAAAAAAAGCTAGGTGTAATGGAGAAGGCTACACGGAGCAAGCGCGCGCGATGGTGTCACGGAGCGCTATGTTTGGAACGAAGTCGAAAATTTCGCCACAAACACGAGGGAGAAAAAAAAAGCCGTGATTGGGACAGACAGGCAGGACACGTTAGAAACGGGAAAAGCTGGTCTCCGCAAACAGGATTGAGAAAGAAAATGGAAGAAGCGGTAAGAGAGAGAGAGAAGAAGAAGGGGAGCAGTGATGGGAGGAAGGGAGGTGATGATGAAAGGAAGGGGGAGGAACCGGGAGGAGCGAAAGAGCCAGCCGTGGTTAGTCCAGTTGGCGTTGGCTGGTGTAGTCAGCAGATTCCAGAACCCACGCGGCTCTGTGCACAGAAACAAAGTAAGGCTGCCAAGAGAACCGCTTCACCAGCCAATACGAGCGCGCTCGGGGGAAATGAGCAATTAGACTTTGCTCTCTTATCAGGATCCCGGATCCGAGTTATCTGGTTATTATGGTTATGGTTCATATGGTTTATCATTGTGTAAATTTCGCGGCTCTTGCGGCCCAGGTCTACCGGAGATACCTACTTAAACAAGGGATGAAACTTCTCATGCAAACGCCTGTCCTTCCAGATTCCGCACCGTTGCAAATATCCGCAGCAGAAAAAGAAATTAGAAAAAAGATAAAGTGAGGGAGTCGAATAAAGAAGCTCAAATAACCTTATCGTTCATTTAAATCCACGCCACCGTCGTCGAGTTCGGTGGATTTTTACACCTTGTTCTCCTGAGCCGTCGAGGCCGCCGCTGCCTGAGCGATCCCCAGGCCCCAGAGAGCCGTTCAGCTCGTCATCTCCCACGAGATCCTTCAGCTCATCTTCGTCCAATTCGCTCAACTCTTCGCTCATGCCGCGCATGACCTCTCGACCCGTCCATCGTTCCTCATGGATGGTAGTTCCCGTTGGATCGAAGGGCTGCATATACCATACAATGCCACCTTGTGAAAGAAGATGATTACCATGGGGGTTCGGTGGTGGTGTCAATGCTTCTTGCTGGTCTTCAGCTTTCTGGTCATCGGTCTGGCCATCGTTCTGGTCGCCTTTCTGGAAGTCTTTCTGGTCATCTTGCTGGTTATCTTTCTGTTCATCTGCCTGTTTCTCCGTCTGTTCATCTTTCTGTTCACCGACGACGGGCCCATTAGTGGACTGCGGAGAGGGCTGTGGACGTTCTCCTTCGGGTATTTCGGGTTCGACTGCGCCCACAGGTTCAGGTTCGACAGTGGCAGAGGTGGTGGCTTCGGCATTATCCTTGGGCTGTAAACTCAAGTCCCCAACCGGAGCAACCGCGTTAGCTGTGGGTACTTCCTCTAACGGACCCTCTGACTGGCCCTCTGACTGGCCCTCTGGCTGGCCTTCTGGGGCGGCCTCAGTAGGCTCCAGCTTTTGTGGTTCTGGTGCTGCAACCTCAGCCGGCTTCTCGGGCAAGGCCGTAACTTGGCCTCCGTCCTGAGGTTCTTCTTTAGCAGCAATATCTTCCTCATTTTCAGCCTTCTCGTCGGGACTGTCGGGTGCTACAGGTTGCTCAATGTTCTCGGGGTGCTCGGGGGTTTCAAAGGTTTCTTCATCGGCACGTTCGGCGGAATCAACTTCAGAGCCGCGGCCGGATAGAACGCTGTTTTCAAGCATAACATCAAGGTCTTTAAGTTCCTGCTCAAAGGGCTTACGATTCAGCTCGCTCTCTTTCCGAATGGCATCCTCTAGTGCGGGCTGAATCGCTTTGATTATTCTCTTCGCCATTTTTCGCTTTTCCCGTTGTTCAAGACTCAGCTCGGGAGCGCGACCACTAATTTGCATTTGAAGCTCCGCTGTGTCACCGGCCGGTTGAACTCCGATTTCCGAGGTGAAAATGCTGGCTAAATGGGAAGAGAAGGCGGAGACGGACGGATAGTATCGTTCCTCTAACTTGGCACGTATAGCTGATAGACCTTGTCTAAAGATACCTTTGCTGTCAAGTCTGTGCTGGCGTTAGCAGGCGAACATCAAACTAAACACTAAAAAAAGAAAACCAGGTAAATACTAACCCTTGAGCCTTTTCAAAAATCGGCCACAGTAAAGGGAAAATAGGGAAGTAGACGACGTCTACAATGCTTCGAAGGGTTTCGGCATCCTTCAGCTTCTCCTTTTCGCGTTTCTTAACTTCATCACAAAGGATTCTTAGCCGATCTAGATCGTAATATAACCGCTCCCCAAATTCAATCCGCCGCTGGAGTCGTTTGCTCCCTGTGACTCCCATCGCAACATAGTCTCGACGGGTCATTTCCATCGATGAGAAGGTTTCCAATTGTAATTGTAGGCGCTTGAGGAGAGCGGCCCCCCGCCTCGCCTCCCGTTTTAAAGTCCAGTATTTGCAGGCATCTTCAGCGTACTGTTTTCTTTGACGGACGCCAAAGCGTTGCAGTGAGGCCACAACGGAGTTCAAGACGACCTGTGGGATTACAGGGGCGCCGGACGGGAGTTTCCAGATTGTCCGGGGTCCAGGAGGCCGTTTCCGTTTGTTACCACCAACAGTAAGCGTAATGCGTGGCGTATGAGTTCGTTGGCAATCATCATCACCAGGATCGCCGCCAAGTGCGTGGGATGGTTCCAGAGACAGGGCAGCGGCTTGGCTATCCCCCCACCGTCGGTTTTGCATTGTATTACGGTAATATTCGATCGCATCGGCTGTGGCGGCATCTGTCCCATGCTCCCGGCGCCAGTCCGGCGGTACATGCTTGTCGCAGAAGGCTTTGAGGAGGTGGGAGTCCATGACAGCAAGGGAGCCGTGGCCGGACTTCATTTTCAGATACAGTTGAGCCCGCCGGGCACATGTCACATGGAAGGCAACAAAGCAATTCTTGTTACTGCATTGGATCGACGCCCCCATTCGTTGGCGACATATGTAGCAGTGGAGTTTCCAGCGGCTTCGGGGAACCTTTTCGATGTCGGTGATGGGCTCCATCAACGATGGATTGCCAATCGAAACCTCGGGGATCCAGATCGCGCAGAGAAGGTGGGACCATTTCGAAGTGGTGGTCTGCTTGAAAGCACCTTCAGTGTTGGGACAGAAGATGCAGTTCACCGATCCCCTTCCAATGAGTTGACATTTGCGGCACAGCCATTGACCCTCGGGGATAAACGGAACGCCATAGCACTCCTGATGCACGGCGAGGTCACAGCCGTCGCAAAATACAATGGCGTTGGAGTTTTCGCAGTCGCCATCGTCGCAGATGGCGCATTTGCTGTCCTGTTCCTCGCCTGGTCCAGTTGTCTCACCGTTGACGGCGGCGGCGGAGCTTGAGCGAGGCCGCTGGGTCTGTGGCGGTTTGGGGTTTGGCTTTGGGATACGCTTTTCCAGAATGTGCCATTCCTTCTCGATTTTGGTCATCGTGATTTCAAAGACCGCGGGTTTTATGGGCTCAAACTGGTCCTCCCTGCGCTTCGCGTTGTAATCCTCCAGCCACTTCTCGTCCTGTTCGTCCATGTCGTATTCGACCCGACCAACAGCCGCATTGACTTCTCCTTCGCCTACCACGGGGTTCCCGGAGTCTAGGTCATCATCTTGGCCTCCCTCCGTCATTCGGATCAGCCGGCGGTCGTGCCGAAGAAAAAGATCGCTTTCTTGATACCCCACGCTGGCCATTGTCCGATCCACATAATTCTGTTGGCCTACCCCGGGCTGATCGTAGAAAGTAAAGGGGTCTCGCAGCCGGAATGAGGGTTTTGGGAGAGTCAACTTCTCGCGGGGATTCGGACCGGGGGGAGGGACGACTTTGGGCTGCGGAGTCACACCAAGCGCTTGTAGAATAGCCTCCGGGCGGCGCGGGGGGCGCCCCGGTCTCCGCTTAATAGGCGTCGGGGAAGTACCGTTCGTATGGGCGCGAATCAGCTCCGCGATAGGATCTTTTTCGCCGCTCTTTTCCAGACCATTCGGGGACAAAATATTGGCGAGCTGAGCGGAGGGAGGTGGGCGATCTACCTCCGTCGAGCTGAATATCGCAAACTTTGTCTCGATATCTAGGTCTGGATGAAACTCCTCCCAACCCCGTTCTTCTCTCGGCTTGTAGCCATCTCCCTGCTGTAGCGCAAGCGCAGCGGCTGTCGACGATCCGAATCGCCCACTATTTTGGCTCTTTTCGCGTCTCAGACGGGCAGAGGGCGGCGTTGTTGGTACCGCCGGAGGAGGTGGCGGTGGGAGCTGGACAGGCTGTAGAGGTTCAACGTCTTGGGCTTGACGTGTACGAGAGCCGGAGGAGCTCCTCCTCTTCAAGGGACTGGACTTGGGTTTCGGTTTCGGGGTCGGCTTGGGCTTCGGCGACGGGTACACATCTAGCTCGATATATCTGCCTCCACCTCCCGGTCCGCCAGGCACGTACTTCCGTTTCTTTAGTGGGGGGCCTTCGGTAGAAGGAGTGGAATCAGAGCTTGCGGACGCTTTGAGGGCGGCCTTGGAGCCATTTTTAGGTGGTCTGCCGGGGGAGGCTCGATATTTGGTGGAAGAATAAGGCGCCATTTTAGAGATTAAGCAAAAAGAATAATGTTGAAGAAAGGGCCCACCGATTGGAGGCTGGGAAAAGAATAAGAAGGGGAAAGGAGGAAGGGGGGTAAATGCGTATTTCCTGGATCGGTGTTCAGCTTATCTGGATCCAATTCTCAGATTGCCGAGTAGGACGGGAAAACAAAGGGCAGTTCAGGGGAAATGCCAGTCATGGCTCAAAGACATGAGATGGACGGCAGAACCCCGCCGGGAAAGAAGCTGGTGAGCCACGGAGAAGTAACCGAAAGGGAGCTGGAGTCTGCCCAGGTCGACGAACGGAGAACAAGAGAGAGTAGTAGCGCGCCGATGGTCTGGCCTGGCGTTGAGGGAGGAGAGAGTCGCTCGGCTTCAGGTCACCTGCGCCGATTCGTGCCTTCATGCCTCAGGCAACTACGGTGTCCCCGGACTTACGGTATTACCGATACCGATGCCCCTGAGTGGAGAGCCCCGTATTACCGGCACCAGGGCACGCACGGACCAACCCAGTACGTCAAGCGCCATAGCAAAGAAATAGCTGGAGTTAGAGAGCATCATCGCCCACAGCTTCCCCGTTCGCTGCTTCCTCCAGCTTCCTCCTTCTGCTAGATAGAATCCCCCCCTCTTCCTAGATTATAGAAGAGCGAAGCTTGCTTCTACTGCAATGAGTGGCCCGGCAGATGAACGGTATGCCTCCTGCGATTCCCCCTTTTTGCGAGTTTTGGCCTCATGTTGTTTCCAATGCATTCTCTCTTCCCCCCTATACGAGGCGTTGAGTGAGCTGGAATTACTGTACACTCGGCTAACATCTCATACTTGAATTGGGCTACCAGATGGCGCGGAGGGCGTTCTTACGATCAAAACCGTCAGTCCTCCCAACGGCACTCGAATTCCCGGGGCGGGCAAAACTCCAACGTCGCGAATAATTACTGGGCGGAGTCACAGACCTCCACCGGTGTATCTCTAGAACCGCACGTTCCTGTTGGGGGATTTAACGCCGCGGAAGCAAAGGCAGCTCTTAAAAAAGGTAGTTTCCTTCCCTCTAGATCCCAGCAATTCCCCGCCGCGGAGGTTGAAAGAGCTAACCAATTTACTATCTTCCCTAGGACCTGGAGGTAAACATTCCCCCCCTCTCTTTATACCAGCGGTGGATCTGCCGTCCGCAATACTGGTGGACTGACAGATTGCTCTATAACTCCACTAGCGCCAAAACCTTTCTTCTACAAGCTCCAAGGGAAAGACGCAAACAATCGTGGCAATGGGCCGTGGGGTTCGAAGGGTATGGGCACCACAGAGGCCCTGCATTATCCATGATAAATACCGCTAACAACAATACGATACGCATAGCAAACGCAATGGCCAACGGCAAAGACTTCTTCACCGAGCTCCGGAAGCAAGTTACCACCTTACGACAGGGTGGGCCTGTTGCAGGAGGTTGATAGAGGCCGCTTCTTTCACGCCGGGAATATAAGGTAACATTGTATTCCACCGGTGTTTTAAGAGCTTTCCCGGCCTCTTCCACCCACGGAACCCAACCGATCCCGACCCTCGAATAAAAGGAGAGAGAGAGAGAGAGAGAGAGAGAAAGAGAAAGAGAGAGAGAGAGTGTGTGTAGAAACAACCATTGCAGCCTCATGACTGTGCTCTTTGTCACATTTTAGTATTGGGAAGGGAAGTATGTTTGTCCATCCGAGTCGGCTGGCCGACTGGATGCTTTCGTCGTTGGTGATCCATCTGGTTATGTGAAATAGCTGGAGGGAGAATATATCGACGTGATGAGACATGATTTCTCAGAGGGGATGGGTGGGCTCGATATCTAGGGTGGCCTCCTGCATGATCCAAACTATGATAAAAAATAAGAAAAAAAAAATATCCTGGGCTACAAGATCCAACAATCCGCACATTTCTAGCCCACCTATTGATAACGTACACATATTCCACTACTCCCGGTACCAACATATATCTCCAAACAAAGTCTCATAGTAATCATACAATTTCAACCTCTAAAATATATACAGAAGTAACTAATATACAAGTCCAAGTAGAGAAGAGATAAAGTATTAAACCCTCTCCCACCCCCCAACCCCTAATACCCCCCCATCCTCCTTCCTCGCATCAAGCGACCATTTCCTCAACGCTCGACACCCCAAATCTGAATTCCACCTAGCCTCAAACATTTCCAACCCGGCCCACCCAATCATCGCCGCATTATCCGTACACAGCGCCGGCGGCGGCGCAACAACATCCACATTCCCGAAACCCCGAACATCCAAGAACCGTCTTAGAACGGTCATCAGGAACCGGTTCGCTGCGACCCCGCCACTGACTACGAGTGTTCGGACTTGCTCCCGAGCCTGAGATTGAGCTAGAGATTCTAGAGCAATCACGGTCCTCGAGGCAAGATGCTCAAAACAAACGCGCATCGCCTCCCGGGCAATCGTGACGCGTTCCTCATCGTCAATCCCGCCACTAGTACTCTCATTCCTAGCTGCGATGATCTGTCCCACGGCGGTGGGGAGGAAGGCGAAACTAAAGGCTAACTGTCGGGTTTGCGCGAAGGGGGTGGTGATGTACCAACCATACCGGGTGGTTTTTCGGGTGATTTCGTCGCCGCGGGTCGCGGGGGGTGTGTAATCGGCATAATCGGCGGGACCGTTGGGGAAGGCGAATTGTTCGAGCTGTTTACCGTACATGGTGTTTGGGGAGGAGGTGAGCAGGGCTGCGGGGAGGATGGTGCGGGCGACTTTGTCCAGGGATTCGCCGAGGGCGATGTCGGCGGTTGTGGCGAGGGTTTCATGATCCGTTAGGGAGGAGGAGTTGACGAGCATGGTGTGGCCGCCTGAGGCGAGGATGGAGAGGAAGGGGAATTGGGGATGGAGGGGTTGCGTTTCGGATGATTGGGATTGGGAGAGGGCTAGAGCGGAGACGAGTCGTGGAGTGAGGAGGTGAGCTTGCATGTGATGGACACCGACGAAGGGGATTTGCCAGGCGACGGAGAGGGCCTTTGCGGTGTCGAGGCCGACGAATAAGTTGGCGCGCATGCCCGGGCCGCGTGTGACGGAGATGAAGTCTGGCTTTTGGCGTGGCGTTGTGTGGCCGTCGATGGCCAAGGTGAGGGGGTTTTGTTGGCTCCCATGCCGACCAGGTTCTGCAGCAATTGGTAGGTGAGAAAGCGCTTTGTTGACAAGCTTTGCGAGGTTCTCCTGATGCGATTCCAGAGCGCGGATGGGGTGGATGCCTTGGTAGGCTGTGGAGTCGACGGTGATGTTCTCCAGGAAATGGATCTGGGCAGCACCAGACTTGGTCTTGTTCACGATAGAGACAGATGTATCATCACTTCCGTTGAAATATGCCACTGTCAGAGTTTGATCTGGGTTACCATGGATATGTTTAGAGCCGGCCCGACTCACCAGGAGGTTTCGATGGCGAGCGTGAGGAGCCCACGCCGTCGCGGAGAGGCACTCCATTTAGCAGCGGTCAAGAGACCCTTACAGCCAGCCGCAGACGCATATCGCAGACTCAACATCAGGATCGGAATAGCTGCATTAAGCAAAAGACGCACCGCAGGAACAGGAGAATGAAGCCGAAGTTGACGGGGAAGACGGAGGTTTGGCGGAAAAAAGAGGAGCGCACGGACCAGAAAGCCCTGGATGCTTGCCCTGAGCCCTATTTCCAGATGCGATCTGGGTGAAGAACAACACGAACTACATTTTTATGAGTCACTGGACAGCATGGAAATATATTTTTACGAATGGCTGCTACGGATATTTAGTAAGGGCTACATGTGTAAGAGTTAGAGCAAACGATAGGTTTTGGATTAATATAGGATCATGCTAAGTATATATCGTAACGTCATAAACATAACCATACTCATGTACAGCACTGGAAAATACTGTGCGCCTTTTCATACGGTGCCTTTCACTCTCGTGATCTTCTTCCTTCTCTTCTACTGCAGCCCATCAAGCGCGGCTCTGCGCGAAAGGAAATCTCTCACGGAGCCGGGGCCGGATGCTGGGGCCACGGCCGTTAAAACGAGACGACAGGATCAAGCTCGCCTGCTGTCTCGTTGACCCCAAAGTAAAGGTCAGTCCGTCCTCTCCATGCCTTTTTTCGGTCTCTTTTGGATGATATGTTTGAAAGGAAAAGAGGAACGCAATGCGTTCACTCGCGGACCATCCACCGGCGCTCTTCGCGGGAGAGCTTCTTGTAAGAGCCGTAGTATTCGTCTGTGTTCTCGATCGGTGTGATGCAGTGGACGGTCGGGGTCCTCTGGAACTGGATGTGCTTCTGGGTGCTGGTAGCGGCAGGTTGCTTCTTAAGGATGCTCTTGGAGGAGCACGAGTTGGTGTAGTTGTAAGACGGCACCTGGAGGGTTGACGAGAAGCGCTTGGCAGCAGGGCTGAGAGGTGGAGGCACAGGCGAGAGGGGAGCGCGAGAAATAGGACCGGGTGACTTGATGGAGAGAGTAGGCCGCGAGGACTGAGCAGCAGCGGTGGAGATACTCAGAGAAAGCTTGGGGCGATACATTGTGATTGATCTTTATTTCAACAGAGCGAAAAAAAAAATAAAGATGTGGGAGGAAGAAATAGCGATTTACGTCGAGATAAATAGAAAAGACGACGATAACAGTTATCCAAAATAGAGAACAGGAAGCCTTTTGGTCAACAAAAGGGCAACAAAATCTCCAATGATGGGTGTGTAAATGGATATAATTAGTAGTGGTATATGAGCGTGTAGCAGATCCAATAATAAACCAACGCGAGTCAAGCAAGAAAGATAGACGTTGTTTGGACCAGCCAAACGGAAAAAAATAAGAAAAGAGACGGAAATAGAAAAATGAACAGAACTTGCTGTTTCAGAAAGAGCACTCTTGATCCATGGTGGCGAGTTGGGCGGCTATATAGTGCCAGTTGTCGAGGGAGCGGCGATGAAGCCCCAACTCCTCCCACTGCACGAACACAGAAACCCAACAGACGATCCTTCTCTCTCGTTTCGTTGTAGCCAATAGTTTCTTCTTATCCTCTCTAAGCGCTGAGCCAACCTGCACGTCGATGCACAAAACACGGCCGCCGTCACACATTAGTCTCCCAGGGAAACACGAATCACAGAGAGTCTGTCGCCCATCCTTTCCCTGTTCTGTTGGTGGCGTCCCGGCGAACGTCTTTCGCCTTTTCCCTCTTCGGTGGAGCAAACACTCTCAAGCCTTATCGCCCACTCGATCGGAAGACTTGGTTACTGTTCAAGGGACCAATGGGGGGTGGGATGGCCGACGAGATCCGATTTCTGAAGGATTGGCCATGCGCTCTGGAGCACACCGAAATTCATGGAATCAGGGTGCTATAGAATTTAACTTTTCTTCCCCTCATTCAAGAGCGGGATAATGTGACGGACTCGACAGGAAAGGCATCCTTTTCACACAGGTCGCAAGCCTGGACAGTGGTAATGGGATGTGTTCTGTCGTTCGCAGGATGGGGGGATTGTTGGTGGCAGGATTTGAGTGCACAGATGACCCTCGTCGGCTCTTCCAGCCTCTCTATTTTCCATCCCCGAGACAAGAGTTTCGGTCGCCATTAACTTCTTATTGGGCAAGGCTCTCTCCTGTACAACCTATATCGCTGGATATTATACCTAAATTTGAGTCGGAAGCACAATTGGGGTGAATGCAATAAATTCGCTCATCATTATTAACAATAATCAAAAGACCGTTCCAAGCGGAACTAACGCCGTATGTACTCTATTTACTGCAAAAACACACCAGGAACACCATAGACCACCGGGGCGGCCCCGTTCAAGTACTTCAATACACATGCCTGCCGTGACTGAGACACCGCTGCATCCAGGGCGACCTTGACACCTCGAGCAGACCGACCCTTGCCCTTTGCAGACGACGACCCCCCTTCCTGGCTCGCCCCCAGCAACCCCCAGTGCTCGAAGGTCGACTTCGCAAACCGATCAATGTCTTTATCTGTGACGTCCCACAGTGTAGCAACTAGAGCAGGACTCCCTGCATGCAAGTAGTTCATTGGCGTTCCATAGGGCTCATATTCGCCAGCTTCGGTTAGGGCACCACTGCTGCAGCCCATGAGGAAGGTGACGGCACATTGATCTAACCGTTTGACAGCCCGCCCGCGAATGTATTGTGCGCCGCTGCCATGGCCAAAGTAGAGGAACAGGCTCTTCGATTCTAGTGCGTCTTTAAACTCGTCTTCTGTCGGCTCTCGCTTCACAAACCCACTCCAACCATCTAGGGTGGAAAGGTCCTTCTCAAAAGTTCCCTGGGTTGTTTGCAAATCCCCCGTAGGGTTCAAGATATATGTGCCGTTCTGCCGATCAATGCCAAAACTTGTCCCCTCTTTATCAGTGCGTGGGTTATGGAATCGTAGAATGCGTTCCCGAAGACATTCGAGGGACGGTACGCGGCACACGGGAAACCCTTGTAGGCAGGGTAAGGATTCCCAGGGGAATAGATGCAGCGACTTGTCTAGCACTAGGACGGTGTTGTTTGGGTTTAGTTTTTCGCCATCGTTTTGTGCTGTCTCATGGTATGCCTTCACTGCATCCAGGGTTTCCACGACCATCATATCAAAGTCAATCTCGTCGTATGCGTTGCGTTCTCCCTGAAACTGCAAAATGTCGACGACAAAGTAGAGAAGGTCCATCAGGGTATCTTCGGGATCCTCGTGGTCATCTAGGTCCTGGACGCCGATAAACAACTCGAGCACATTTGGGTGTAGCGTGAGCCGTGGGCCCGCTGCTCGACTGCCTTTTTGTCGGGATGGGAGGTGCTTGTCGAGGATATTTTGAAAGGCATTGCCGAACCGTTCCAGATAATTAACATCGTGAGGGACGGGAGAGAATATACCCCGGAACCCCCCGAACCAGACATTCTCAATATTTTGCAGCAGGTTTTCGAGACGACGGTCAAGGTCTTCGCGATTTTTCCACCACTCCTTCTTAGCCTGCCTGTCGATCTGGGATTTTGCGGCGTGAGCACTTTCATTGGCGAGCTTGATAAGCTCCTGCATCTCCTCCCTTCCATCCTCGAATGTAAACTGCTGCTCCTCCTCCTCCTCCTCTGAATTTCCTCTTTTGAGAGGAAGGCGCAAGAGGAAAGGAGAGCGGCCTTGGTGTAATCGAGAAACCACAAATTCCGTCTGATCTGCGCTGAGGGACAAAGATAGGACGTTCCAGTTTTTGGGAAGAATGTCGACATATTCTTGGGTGATATCCGAGACAAAGTCCTCATCAGGCTTTGTCGTTAGTCCTGAAGCAGACGGCCAAAGGAGAGGATCGCAATGTTCTGCCAAATGCTTGTCAATACCGATAGCGGCGTGCTCTCGCGCAAAAGCTCGGATTCGACCAATTTCTGTTCACATTAGACGGCATATTAAATAGTGGGATGCTTCCGAACTTACCGTTCACGTTGGCCGGGGACTGGGACCAAGGCATTGGAGTGTGCGCCGTGGCATGGGAGAGTATAGAGATCCGGCTCATTAAGCGCGAGGCCGAGTGACTGTCAAGCGTGGAGCCGAGGCTGGCTGCGGTAGGGAAGATATCACTCAAACAGTCACCTGCTTTAGATAGCATGATGGAAAAATCCTCGCTTGTCCTTTGGGCCTTCGCCCTTGTTCCTCGAGCCGGAGCTCGGGTCTTCCGAGTTGTAGATGTTTTGTTTGTAGGGCTAACTTCGCTGGTAGCTCTGCCTGGTGTTTGTAACGAGGGCAAGGAAATAGTAGACTCGGGAAGCACGCAGTATACCGCATGTGTGGCAAAGTGCCGAATGGCGTCCGCGAGGAGATGTTCGCTTTCTCCAATATGCAGAGATATTTTGCTATCTCTTGTGACCGCGAACTTTCGCGCATCATCTAATAGGCCGGAGGCCTTTTCGAACTCCCCTTGTGCCAACAGGGAAGCAGCCTGCTGCCGAAGGACGTCGCTTTTGACGTGTAGGATACTGTTGGAATCAATCGTCGGTAGACCCGTCTTCGCTGGAGACGTTTTAGGAGCACTTCCGGTAGAAGCGGTTAGGCCACGAGTTCTCGTCCTCCGGGTTGTCGCCGTGGGTTGTTGTTTAGTAACCCTGCTGTTCGCCCGGATGCGCAGTCTGCCCATTTTCTCTTCTAGGTCGGGGACGTTAGCTGACTTGCAGGATCCATCGGGAATATCTGAGCTAAGAAGATCGGCTACAAGCTTGTCGGCCTCCTGGAGAGCTCGGAACTCGTCGCGGTACTCTCCTTGTGTCCTGTGAAGGGCAGCAAGACTGATTTGGAGCGAGACTAGCTCGATGCTGTTCTCTAGTCTCCCTGAAAGATCCCTTGCTGCCGCTAACAGCTCCTGACCTTTGGAAACATGACCGCCAAAGATCCAGTGCGAGCCTAGCTGCGCCTGGGAGGCAACCAGACGTACGTTAGCATTAAGGGTCTTGTTGATTTTCAAAGCCTGCTCCCCATAGTAAACGGCATCCTGGAATAGCCCGTGATGGGCAGATAGATTTGCGAGGTTTATTAGCGAGCTATGATGTGAGCCAATGTGAGGCCAGAAAGGTGCTCCCTGGGAATAGGTGGTCGTGGATGTCTGCGGCACCTGGGAAACCTCTAGTTTTGCCATCCCTTCCACCACAACTTCAAGTTCCGAGCTGTCACCTGCGGGCATGATCTTTTCCTGTTTCCTTTGGGCCAGCTTCTCGACCTTGGCCCAGATCCTGCAGTTTAATCTAACGGATAATTTGGCAAAGAAGAGAGCATCCTCGATAGATCCCTCAGCGAAAGAGAGCCGGGAGCTCATGAATGCAGCATCTGCAACCAGTCTTTCCCATGAAAGCTTGGTTAGGATGGAGCAAGCGTTCAAATCTTGTGCTGACTGGTTCTTTTCGTAGAGAGCTCTCGCTGCGGAAAGAGCACTTGCTGCCTTCTGAATATCACCGGTTTCGAGAAGAAAACCGACACGTGCTAGCTCGTACGACAGTTTTGCCAGGCAAGACACTTCGCTATGATTGAGGTATTGGTTTGCGCGGGTCAGAAGTTCACCAGCCTTACTGCAGAACCCGAGTCGACAACATTGGAGCACGAGACGGGAGAGAACCGTAATAGTCTCAGAAAATGACCCGGGGCCTTGAAGCTCCGTCACCCGTAACACGAGCTCAAGGGCAGAAAGCTGGAATTTCCATAGCCCGTGGATTTCGGTATAGTCGACAACAGCCTTGATTTGGAGAACAAAATACTCAACGTCACCAACACACGAAATGAGGGACTCCCAATCAGGGCAGGTTCGCGCTATTGAGCTCCACGAATATATGATTAAACTCAATAACTCTGGAGGGAGATTTCCTTGATGGAGGCCGAGGGTTAGTCGGGCTGAATTCTTTAAATGGTCTGCCAGGCAGCTGATATCTTCGTCATTGCTGTATTCGTCGTCGTTTTCCACGGCATTAGAGGCCTCCTCAACGATTGCCTGAAGTAAGGATGTCTCTAAAAGTCCAGGCTGTTCCAGAGCAAGACGTAGTCCAGACAGGACGGCACGCAGCCGGCGGACTGGGTGCTCCTCGGCTGAGTATATACTCAGAAGCCTGGACATGATTTCACCGATGACGGACCGGAAGACCCCATCGATGTAAGAATTTGGGTTCAGTTCGGTCAGGATTCCCATTTGCCACTCCAAGATGTGGCCTCTCTCTACTGATGTTAATGTCTCATCGTCGAAGATGTCCTGTGCTTTCGATTTCTTATTGCGCAGCTTCATTTTCAGGTATGCGTATAGCACACGCCCAAGCGTAAATGCACCGCTTTTCGGGTCCGGAGTAAAACGGTGAGGAAAACAACCAACAGTGGTGGATACGAGGTTCTCTAGCGCACCAGTTTCAATGTGTTCTTTGATGGATTGGCAGAAGGCTCGTTCCGACTCTGATACAAGATTGCCCTCCAAATAGGTATGAGCGAGCCTTTCGTACTTGAGGGCAGAGAACCCAGTGCTGCGTTGAGACTGCGAACAGCTGGACAACAGGGCTGCGGACTGCTTCAAGAGTGGCAGAAGCTCACGGCATCCTTTTCCACCTTCTTTTTCTTTGATATATCGGGACCAGAATACGTTCGACAGTTTGACCAATGCCATCCCCGTGCTTTCTGAGATGTTGCTGTCGGATTGTTCGTTTGAAGAAGGATCGATCGTTGCGAGAATGCGTTGACAGTCAATGAGCGTTGACACAACTTCATCCCAAGGCGGCTGCTGTGCCATGATCGAGAACTTCCCGACGGCGATGGCTGAATCCACGGCTGCGAAGACAATGTTCTGAGAAGCATTGATGCGTTTCTCAAACGATTCTTGGTCCTGTAAATCACCCTCCACAGGCCGGCGTCCAATATACCGACGCAAAAAACGTACAAATCCATTCAGGTATTCATGGACTAAAGGGAGGGTCGTGTTATCAGTCGCTTTGGATCCCTGGTCTTTCGAGACCACCTCCCCAAACCAGCCCATTGCAAACTTCTTTAGCTTAGCAGCTTCGACGAGGAGCTCATCCAGGTCGAAAGTGCTTCCTTTGAGTGGTAGACTCAGGGCTGCCGTGGCTTCGGAGATGGCCTCTGAAAGGGTTGTGGTGGGAAGTTTTGCTGAGGTTTTGATTGCCTGGAAACTAAGAGATGCAATCTTGCATCGGACTGTAGCCAGGCCAAGGCACTGCGCACTCGAAAGAGGGGAAAGAGATTCGGTATAGAGCTGCAATGCTTCAGCAAAGCAGCCTGCGTCCTGAGCGAGCTGGCCTAAAATGGTTGCGATCTTCGCCACGGACAAATTATTTTTCGGGCTAACCGGGGCTGCTTTTTGCGATTTGGCAACAGCTGATTGAAGTCGAACAATTGTCTTGTATAGAGATGCGAATTCTACCTTCTCTATTCCTTTGCTGGAGTGAACGAAGGCTCCCAAATAGCGCGCCAAGGGATCCCACATCTCTTTATTGTCCTCACATACATGCCCTGAAATCTTCCAAGACATACAGCGGATTTCGAGTGATAGTAGCTGTAGTTTTAGTGTTGTTATCGGCCTTATGCGATCCTTGCTGGTACTGGTGCTGTTCGGTTGCTGTGGCGAAGAACCCAAGGATAGAACAGTACTCGACATAAGCTGGAGCTGGATTGCACCTTTGTCCTTGGACAGAGCACCTGATTCGACTGCTTCCAGTATCATATTAGCCGGGCTGCTCAGGTCCGATAGCTGGAGCGCGGGTGCCAGTTTCTGGATCGTTGCTGGTCGCTTCTCTGACGCGATAAGACGGAGGGCATTCGATTGGAAAGACACGAGAAGGCCGTGCAAAGAGCGATCTTTGGGGATACTGCCGAAGGAGAGGAGATCGGACATTCGTTCCTTCGCAGGCTCCTCCTGTTGACCGGCGATACTTCCCTTCTTGCCCGCTGGCTTCTTCCGGATTGTTTGTTGACCCTCGAGATACTGCTGGATCCTCCTCTTTAAGTCTCTGAGCTCATTGCAGGCCATCTCGTTCAAACCCAAAGAGAGCAGTCGTCCCACAAGAACGCATGCCCCCTGCTCAAGCTGCAGGTTCGGGAACCCCTCCACCTGACTTCCTTGATCAGATTTCAGCAACCTCAGAGATGAGAGTGCCATCCTGGCGCATTCCGCCGTGGAAGCTACGCCGTCCTCAGCCTCAATTGTCCCCTTATTTGCGCCTGCTGTCCTCTTGGTTTTTGTCGGCGATTTCACAACACGAGTGGGTTCTTTCAATGGAGCCGATTTGAGGGCGTCGGATAGAGTCTTTAACGTCATATTGAATACTTCTGTGGCAAGCACGAGCCTTTCCTGTTTCGATAAACGCGCAGCATCCTTTTCAGCTAACGTCGTGAGTACTGCTTCCTGCATCGAGGTTTTTGTCTTCGTTCCAGCCCTCGCCGTCTTTGTTCGGCTCGCCGTGGTCGTCGTGCCTTTTGTCGTCCTCCCAACTCGTTTCACTGTGGTATTTTCGATTTCTGGCGCTGTCCGAAACAGCGTTTCGAGAGCGATCACGGTGTTGTTTGTGCATGTGGATGTCGAGCGGAGAGTCTGCTTCACCAATTCCACAGAGGAATCGGGCAGAAGTGATGTGACCGCCATAGATGGGGAGGAGATTATATACTGGAAGCCCGCCGTTTACACCGAGACCATTTCTCTTTGCCGTCACGCTTCGAGAGTGAATTCGAGATCAATCAATAATAACGCTGGAGAGAGAGAAGCCGCACTGGCCTCAAAGTGTCCCGCCAAGACCTCTCCATCGCGTTGTCGCAGCAACAAGGCCCAAACAGGAATAGCGCCAGGTTCATTGTTCTTCCCCGAAACTCTCCTCATTATTCCTGCCTTAGGCGTCGAGAGGTTCACCGCGGAATTCTTCCAAATGTGATGAAGATTTACGAACTGAAGCGGAGAAAGCAACGAAACCGATTCCCCAACCCATCACCAAAGACAAATCCCTTCCGACCAATTCGCACATATTCCCGGGACTGCTTCCTCCCCCACAACATGAATACCGCTCGATTACGTGCCCCCGCCGTCACACATGCATTCCTCACAGCGCCCCGGGTAGTCGGGCGAGCACATCCAACACATGCACCGCTCCAAACCCGAACACAATCTACGTCCGCCCGTCTCCCGAAGATAGCACAGGCCTCGCTATGGCAATCGTTAATTCCGAAATTTATCAAAAACCGGCGCTCGGGAGATGCGAAACCTGCGTCCCCGAAATCGAAGGAGTGGAACCCGGCTAGTTTCTATATCATCATCTTCATCCTTATCGGGTCCCAGGCGATCCGGATGATTGCGCTGAAAAACGAATATAATGCGTATACGCGAAGCACAGATGCCAAAATACGCTTACTACGGGAGGTTATTGAGAGGGTGCAGAGCGGGGAGAAGGTGGATGTAGAGAAGTTGTTGGGGACGGGTGATGAGGCGAAGGAGAGAGAATGGGATGAAGGTTCGTTATCTCTTCTTCTTTCCCTTTCTTATATTTTAGCTTTCCGGGGTATTATCTATTGGTAGTGATGTGATTTCTACATTGACTCCCATTGGCTAACTTTGTATTTGCACATAGTCCTCCGTGAGATTGAACGAGAAGATTCACTATGGCACCAGAAGCAATCCGATTCGGGCTCGAAACTAGCACTGGAGAAAGAAGAAAAGCAGACCCCGCCAGAGACGAAGGTGAAAGAGACACCTGTACCCCCGAAGGACGAACCCGTGACGGATCCTGCCTCGAAGCGGAAAGTCAACTTCTTCTGATCAGCTGTACATTATTATTTAGAATGTCATGACTCATTATTTCAATTCTTCCTCCCTCTGGTTTTTTACCGTGAGGAGACTCTGCAGCCGGTAAAGCATCGTCCCTTGCCAATATGCAGGCACGGACTGATTCAGCCTAAATACGGCCAACAACGGCTTTTCCACGTTTGGTCGGCTATACATTACCCGGATACGCCTCTTTAATATATTTAGGGCTTAAATTGACATTTACCGGACGTGCAGGGAGTTCTCGAATGGAGGATCATATGTCGGGATCGTGGCAATGACCTGTATTTCATTGATGTAGCCTTTGGCCTTTTCTTTTTGAATGCTCATATGTACGATACCCACATTGCGCTCCTATGTGGATCACTTGTCGACATTAATTCGCTTGGAGCTTTGTATCATATACCTTTCATTTGTTCTATGTGATTGTGTAAATTTATTAAAGATATTCTAATCCAAATTCCCCCTTTTCCGTCAGGAGTCCAAAGCTGGATATGTAGGCACAAAGACAGATTAGATATCTAAACCACATAGCTAAAAGTCGAAAAAAGGTGAAAAAAGAGGGATGAAAAAAGGCATAATGACAGAAACAAAATACATGTACAATCATAGATCAAGCCCAAGAACAAACTGGGATATGATAGCAAAGAAATATGCAAAAGTTCATAACAAGCCAAGAACTGTAAGGCTTCAATAAAAGAGCAGTTCTAGACAATCATGCTAAGTCCAAAATAAATGGCGAGAACCCCTTCCCCAAGTCTATATCTTTTTGTTACAATATGCGGAAAAAAATGCTGTTTCGAGTCCTGTATGGCCGAGACGAAGTGTGATCAGAATGACAGATGCTCATGCTGTCAATCAACGCTCCCTGTCAGCTGGAAGCAAGGCGGGGAGGGGGTTGTACAAGGAAGAAATAAAGAAATGAAAGGGAAAAAAGAGTTTATTTTCAATCCAAAACAAAAGAAAACCGGGGGAAAAGAACCAACGCATCGCTATTAAAACAAAGGACATGCTTTCTTAATCTATTGCTTCGAAGGTCGGATGATTTTGGGCCATCGCTCGGCATCGGGGATGGGAACACGCCCAATGTTCTCATCGAGGTCAAGGATGAGTTTTAGGGCGTTTCGCGATCGCAGGTATGGGAGGGGCTCTTTTGCGACAGGTAATCCAACGCCGGGCTCGACCTGACCGGTGGGCGAGACGTCTTCATGAGCTCCGGGCATTGGAAGCCAGTTCTGCAGAACCTCATATGCCGCAAGAGTGAAACCGAATTGTGGAGAAGAACGAACGATACGAGCAGGGCCTCCCTTGAAGAAAGCCTTGAAACCCTCATCCCTCCAAATGGTAGCAGCGGCATGACGCAAGCCCGTGTACTTCGTCTCTCCCTTACGGGCCTCGACTTGCAGGCGGGTCTTGATCACGTCGCAAGGAGTGGTCAGGTAGGCGGCAGGCATACCGGCGATAGCACCTGCTGTAAGGAGCTGCAAAACGCCGAGCTTATGGGTGCGCGACTCGCCGAAGAAGTCGGATTTGAGGTGAGCATATGTGGGGAAATAAATGGCGGAGAAGGGCACTAATGGTTGCGGTTAGGCACATGAAAGAATGTTGGATGCATGACAAAAGGGTATATATCAGTTAGTCTTACCATCACGGAGCAGACAGGCGCTCGCTCCCTTGTACAGGCCCACCAAACCTAAGTTCTTCACAATCCACAGAGCGGAGCGGCGAGGGGCGCTCTCAACATTCTTAGCAATCTCACCCTGGACTTGCAGACGAATCTTGACGATCTCCAAGGGGTTGGTGAAAATCTGAGCTCAAAGTTAGAAGCCTGAAAAAAAAAAAAAAATTATGTGAGGCGAGAACTTACCACTTGACAGGCTCCAGCAGTACCACCAGCCAGAACTTCGTGGGCGCGCTTGATCTTGCCATTCTCCTTGTTGGTGAAGTAGCCACGGACAAGATCATTGACAGTGAGCTTAATGGCTTTCTCCGGAGCAACTCCGATAAGCTGAGGCAGGACTCCGGAATACAGACCCAAAAACCCTTCGTTCCGGATCACTTTCCGGAAGCAGTCGAGCGAGTTATTGTACAGCATCTCTCCAACACGCGACGAGCGCTGGTTCTGCATCCGAGTCTTGACGAGATCAATGGGGTATACCATGAAAGCGCCAAAGGCTCCCGCCAAACTTCCCAGGGCGAAATGATGCACGGACTCCAACACGCTATAAAGAATCGACCTTGTCTTTTCGGCTGCCTTGTGAGCGGTGTCCGTTGCGGTCGATATAGCCTGTCCAGCGGCTGCGACTGGCATGCGCCACGAGGCATCAATGACCTTGGAGAAGTCCTTCTGGGAGAGTCTGCCAGATGGCGCATCCAATCCGGCAAAATGGAAGAGAATATCGGCTTCCATTGGTGTGAAGAGCGAAAATCGGGTGACACGGGCGGCCGCATTGAGGAAATCAGAGCGGGTGATCTTGCCGTCATCACTCTCTTCCGTAGCCTCGCGCACGATGAGGTCAATCATATCCATCTCGCGCATAATATTCTGGAACGCACGAACGGTGGCATAGGAAATCTTAGTGCCCGCGGAAATGTTGCACAAACTCGGGAGATGCTCCAAAACGTAGTCGGACAGCTTGTGCTTTGAGGTTTCGAGGATGATGCGCTGGAAATCCTCCGGTTCAATGTAGCCATCGCCATCCTTGTCGAAGACGTGGAAAGCCTGCCGGATACGCTCACCTTGTAGGCCTCTCAGCATCTGTGCGAATTGAGGATAGCTCATGTCATGACGGCTCTTAGTCCTTCCGGTGTACAGGGAGGCCCATTCCGAGTTCCAATCGAAGGGAATGCTATCCTGGGACTTGTTCAGGTTGTACAGATTCTGGAAGGTCTCCCACTTGACCGTACCCGTCCTCTCGGTATCGAACAGCCGGAACGCGATTTCGTATTCAGCATCGGGTTTCGCTAATAGATTCTCGAATGTAGCCCATTCGGCAATGTTGATCCTGCCAGCTCGCTTTGTATCGGCCACTCTGAAGAGGATCCCGTAGTGTTCACGCTTGATTTTGTGCTAGTCGCAGAGACAAAGAAAGTGACCTGTTAGCCCAGCTGTATGACACATCCTGCAAGACCAGACGCAGAGGCGGGGAATGATCAGCACAACTCACATAGTCTTCATGTTTGGGAGCGATAGCGTTGATAAAGTCGTCCTCCGTCATGTAGAGTTCCCCAGACTCCTGATCTTTACGGGCGTGCTTGTGAAAGTTCGCCTTGATCTGGTGGGACAACTGTGGCTCCTCGGAGCTGCTGCCCACCAGAGACTCTTTGACTGCCTCTTTTACACTTGCCATGGTGCCATACAAAGAGAAGGATAAAAACAAGACAAGAAGATAGAACCAATTCCCTAATGATAGTCTGTCCTTCTACTATAGAAAGAGAGCAAACGAAGGAGCAAAACAGCAACAGACCCCAAAGAATAAAAATGACTAACAGCAAAAGGAAAAGGAATCGGAAGGGGTTGGGATAAGAGAAATGTGTGGAGAATGGAAATTAAAAAGGTAGAAAAAAAAAAAAAAGAAAAAGAAAACGGGGGGGCGAGGATCGAAGGCGATAATCAATCGATCTACTCCATACATTCAGGATTACTGGTTCAAATTTTCATAGGGTGATGGAAATAGCAAATAGAAATCTACGTGGCCACCAGCTTTGCTTTTTCCATCGCATCTGATTTTTTCAGGCGTCTTGTTCCTGCTGTCTTCCATTTCTTCACTTTCTTTTCTTTTTTTTTTTCTAGTTGTCCCCTTGACAATCGGATAATAGCACTTACATGGGTAGGTATTTGCATGCCGCCGCGCTAGCTGGAACAAGGCTTTGCTGGGTCACGAGTCCTCCAGACCAGGACAAACCGGTCTCACCGCCCCCCCTGGAACCATGCGCGAATTACCCGAGACGTGTCAAAAAGGAACACACGGCGAGGCAATTTATCAGCCAAAAGCAGTCCTCATAACAAATGGATAGCCGGTCTCGGACTTGAAGCCGAGGCCGACTCACCACCCTACTAGGAGAAGTACCTGTCACCTGTTCATTATGATCTCCGCATAACGTACGGGGAAGCCACCAGTACTTAATTACCACCTCATCCGGCACCCGAGAGGATCCTGCGTGTGTCACTCAACGCAGCTGCCCTTCACTTTCTTTTGGTTCTGATATAAAAATATCGAGGCCTACATATTATGTTTTCATCTTACGTGACCCGACAATGATCCCATTATTCAAAGGTGGGGGAAGATTAAATAAAACAATAAAAAGAAAAAAAAAGGATTGTGATTCCTGAATATTGCGAAAATTCCCCAAGCCACGGAGGGTCGCCGAGGGGGCATTCCCACCCTCTTGGTTGATCTCATTGAGCAACGCGGCAGACTCCGGAACACTTGGCGCCCATCGCGCACGAGAATAATGAGGGGAAGGGGAACCCCCGACCGGAGAGCTCGACGGTTCCCTGTTTCCATCCGAGAAGTGCGACGGAACAACCTTACTTGACATCCTAGCTGACGGACCTGAAAATTCTTAAAACCGCCCAGGCGATACACCGCACCGTGCACAGAAGTCAGACATAGACATGCAGTGCTGAGTAAGATCGGGGATCTCGGGGTAGCCCGACATGAAGGCGAAAAAAATTAAAGGTTTTCACCGGGGTACCTCTGCGACCGGAGCCAGGAAATTGGTTTCCCAGGTCCAGCAAGACCCGAATCCCATGGATTGAGCCTAGGGACAGCCTCGGTACCTAGGCCTTGCTGCTTTAATGCACCAAGTGGGTCAGGTGATTTTCGTGGCTCAAGCTATGGATGACTAGCCTCCTTTGTTCGGAATCTTACTTGGAGAGGTAAAAATAACTGTTACTTCCTAGATACAAATGGTGCATTCCCCTTCCTACCCCTTCCGAAGGCCTCAATTTGGACAACATTTTGGACAAGATATCCAAACTGCTACTAGAACTTGCTTATCGATGTGTATCCCCGGGCTGGCAGGGCAGAGGATGGAAGTCGATCTTATCAATCTCCTGGGGCATCTCTTTCCCCGCCGCAGTTTTGCCTCTATAGTGCGAAACCCATCCACTACTACTAGTCCCTTATTTTGAAAGTATGATCCATTAACATACGGGTTAAAATATACATTATTCTCCTTTATTGGATAATTCAGCTCGAGTCAATATCTTAGTTACTGTTTTCAGTCCGCAGCGACCAGCTTCTTGCACAATTCAAGAAGAGTTGAAATATACCCGTGTAAACGTCTATATAAATCTTGGCAGTAGAAACATCACTCCATAACAAAAAACCATTCCTGTCGTTTGTCGTGCTCCCCAAGCGTCTTCGACATCCTGTCGTCTCTTCTCCCTTGTGGGAATTTCATAGTACCCTCGTTTCACAATTTCCTTCTCACTAACAACCTGAACGGCAAGGACAAGACCCCTGTTCGGGAATAGGAATCCGCGTTCGGGTCTCCCCGCACAAAGCCCTCAAAGGTCGCCCCAACCTTCTATACCTGCCCAGGTGAGCATATTTCCAGCTCCTACATATACCAACAGTGCTCAAAACGGCTCAGTCACTGTACGTCGCGTCAACGCGCCAGAGTACACACGTCTTCATTCGTCCCCTTGATCAATGTGGATTTTCGCGATTGTTTCGATATGCAGGTTATCCTGCTTCTCTGATTCGCTGATACTTCTATAGACTTCAACCAACACAGGCCAGAAGCCTTCTAGATCTTGAAGGTCTTTTCTAGTCCCCTAAAGACATCTTATTCACTGTACGTCGCGTCGACACGCCTTGAAAACACGTCCTTATTGGCCTGCTTGAGCAATGTGGATTTTCGCGATTCTTTTGACATCTAGGTCATTCAGGTTCTTTCATTGGTTGGTACTTCTACACTCCTCCAGCCAGTGACCTAGACCTCGTCTACTGCAGGATATTCTTGATGAAAAGGAATGCAAAAGATATCAAGTTTGGGCACAATTTCTTAATCCAAAGCCTAGAAACCAGGTGCTAGTGATATCTAAATACACATCCCTTTTATGACTCATATACAAGACAGACAACGTTCATGTCCCATCCGCCAGTCCCATCTTAGGGCTTCTCGAGGCGCAAGAGTCGAAATAGAGCCCGCTCTAGAGGAAGGAGAACCAACATGCCATAGTTGAAGCGGTATGCAGTGAGAACCACACACGCACCGACCACCGCATCTAGGATGAAGTGATTGGCTGTTGCCACAATTGTAAGTCCCATCAACATCGGCCACAGTGGTGCGATCAACCGTAGATACCAATGGGGGCTGAACCTCAGCAGACAAAGCGCTATGAACAGTGAGTTCCCAAAATGTAGAGAAGGCATCGCCGCAATTGTAAGCTGGAACCGATTTTGTGTCCATGCCGATCCTCCTGTGTTACTATGTAATACATCAATGAATCCATCTTCTTCAGGAAGAAGACGAGGGGGCATACAGCGCCAGGAAGTGAGGATGACGAATGCAATGACGTTTTCTAGCGCCAAAATGCGACGGATTCCCTGGTACTTCTCGCGCTTGACGAAGGTATAGCAGTACACGAGGAACATGACACCCAGAACAATATGGGAGTAGTACACCCGAGCTAGGAAAGGCATGAGCCACGGCACCTTTTCGAGGATGAATCGCTGAATGGATAGCTCGACGTCGATGTGGACTGTGTGTTCTAGCACGAGGATCCGATGCGCATGATATTCAGCCCGGTCGAAAATATCCTTGTGCCCATTGATTGCTCGAGCCGAAAGCGCCCGCAGACCCTGATATATCTAGTTCACCCCATCCCAAGATGTCAGCAGATGAAGGTCACCTTTTCCCTAGTAGGCTGTGAATAGGGGTGATGATATACCCAGTACGTGAGTAGCCAGTACCATATCTCCAGTAGGAAAGGAAAACGAGCGAGGAATCGAGACTGAATTGTCCGGCTATTTTCTAATGACGGTTCGTCACAGTCGCCATCGAGGGGCTTCGAGTCCTCGCGAGGGCGTCGGCTTCCCAACAATGGTGACTCAACACATGGTGTTTCAGGGAGTCTGACGTCTCGACGGCGGTTCATTAGAGTGCACGTTGTAAATACAGCAACAATGACTGGGGATTTCGGTGATCAGCGACTTGTATGGGCCTAGGGAGGAAATTTGAGGCATTTGGGGAAGCTGCGGGTGTACTAACTTCCCGGTTCGAGAAGGTTTCTGAGTCCCTCCATAGTGTGGGACGGTAAAATCATACACTTAGAAAGATAAAATAGTAAAGAAAGGTAGGGAGTTTGAGGATACGAGTATAGAGTCAACTCATCTCATTCCTAGGATTGCGAGATGAGCGTAGGGAACAGCGAGTGGAGGTGGGGGTTCCAGGTAGAGAAGAAAGGGTTTGAGGAATCCAAGAGGCCGTGGAATTGAAAAGCGGCAGACTCAATTAAACGGTGGCTGACTGGATCCATGTTCTTGCCCTTGCAATTGGGTTGGGCCCATTGTAACTTTCTTGTCTGGACATGCGAAATGTGCGACATGACCTGTTTGCCTTCTACGAAACCGTATGTCATTTTCCCCTTTTTCTTTCTTTTTCTCTTCTTTCCATTCTTTTTCTACGGTCAATCCATGAAGTTCCTTTCTGTCAGTGTGTAAAGTACTATATAAACTAGGATGTGAATATGGAACCCCGAATAATATAGATTCAAAGTAGATTGTCAACGATCACTTACTCTTTGTGGTCAAGGCTGATGGATCGACGCTGTCAAAGCCCACCGACGCTAATTTAGCGCGTGGACACTGCATTCTCGAACAAATGGAATTCACCACTTTTTGCAACAATGAAAAGACATGAAATTCCTTCGGAAATTATAAGAAGAGATAAGATGCTCAATATCCATTTCACTTGCCAATATCCTGTTTCTTTCTGGGTTTGCCCATTCGTTTGTCTGTTCATGCTGAGATCCAGGAATGAAGCCAGACCTGCTCACCATGCTGAGTCCCGTCCCTTGCCGGTCCACGGTAGCCATGGCTTCCTCCAAAATATAGTACGATCATTTCACCTATCAGACATCTACCTCCCGCATCCTCCCTGCAATGCGAATTCCGGTGATCCCGGAATACAGAGATATTTCATGCCAGATCTCGTACAAGATAGGTACCGTATTTCGTATTCTCGCTTCGTCTCTTGCCGTCCGTCTAATTGATTGATTACTTTTGCCTCGCGTGACACGAACGGCGCCAGGATTCATCCTAATACTGTCCGACGATGACGCGTTCGTAGCCTCGACAGACAAAAGCCAAGTCGCTTTACATCTGTACTTCGCTGGAAGTTACCTGGAACTAATTCCACACTATTACTGACTGCATGGCTTGTGCGCTTACAGGCTTCTCTGATTCAATTCAACCCGAGCAATGCAGGAATATTTGCCTCCCTCCGACCCTAAAAATTATCACTTGGATACTGTAGGCCCAGGAGGCCGAAGTGCCTCCCAATCATAGGAAATGATAATGGAAAACCGGAAGTGGATTATTTCGGCCGGATTGACGCCATCCCGTTAACGATAACCTACTGCGCTCTAAATCCGCATCAAATCGGTACAAGTCGTCGAGGATAAGCGGTTGTAGAGAGAATAATATCCGATCAGCCAGGTCAACCCTTATTCCTTGGTGAAAGATCAATGCGTAGTACCGGTTGGTCCTGGCCAGATTGCAGGAGACACATCTTTAAAGCACAAAACAGCTATTGGGCCTACCTTTTATGGCCTCCCCTCCAGATACGCTGGTGGCCCTTGTATATCTCCACCGACCGAAAACTGAGAACGGAGACAAACTAATAGCTTGATATCGAAATGGCTTAATGCGAATGCCAAGGCCTAGAAATGAACCGATTCATGCCCCAACTACCAAATGTACGAGGGACTCTGATGCTAAATGACACACCTTCTTGGAGAACCAGCATCTTCCTCTTCAATATTTCCTTTGTCCATAAATTCAATTTAAGGAAGGATAAATACTCCTTCATTCGGCCACGATTTTGCCCTCGCAGGCAATGGGGAGAAGGCATGACGTCATCAGGAAAAGACAATCGTCGCCATTTCAATGCGCTTTTAGAGCTAACCGAGCATTTTATCCACAGGGCCTATCCTCTAATACGATCAGATTATTAAATAGGCTTTACAGTTCCTTCTGCCCATTTTCTCTCTTGGAATTCGTCGTTTTGGGGGGGCTTCTCGGGCCATGACGACATCAGTATCCGACGGCAGGCGTCAATTGGGTTTCGCGAACCTCAAAAAGATGGTACATATATTGGGAGTCATGGAAGATTCGTTAAAAATCGTGGTTTCCGACTTCACGCATTAATACCCCGAGAGTACATACACCTGCTCCCCCAAGTCCGGCAGATGGGTAGTGTCAAGCCCATGCCACATAGCAATTACAATTAGGGCTTTGTCCAACATGACAATGCCCGGTTCCAACGATTGCTCGCCGACACATCCTCTTTCTCTCGCGCTCTGGAACTTCTCCTCTTCGTGGTTCCTTATTCCTCAAGGGACTGGGATCACCTCCGTAATTCTGCACCAGCTGCACTACCAATTTGGAGCCCTGCGCATTATCGCCAAAATCGTCTGGATCTACACCGTCGCCGTCCTCCTAATATTCCTTTTCATCTACCTTCTCCGCACAGTCCTCTACTTTAAACATGTCGTGGAAGAGATATGCACCAATATTGCCGAAGCCTCCTGTCTTTCCTGCGCCGCCATCTCAATGACGGCAATCATTGAAATGCTTGCCATCCAATACACCAGCACCGGGGCGGACCTAACGGCTTATATCCTCTGGTGGATCAACACGTTCCTTGCCGTAGTATTCCTTCTTGTTGTCCCGTATATTCAGCTCAAACTCCAACCCTCTGGAATTGAAAAAGTGCCCCCATCCTTTCTTCTCCCTGTCATCGCCGCTCTCACATCCGCAGCTGGCGGCGGTGTGGTTTGCGTAAACAGCAACCTCAGTCCTCGCCTCCAAGTCCCCGTCATTATCGTCTCATATCTCGAGGCCGGAGCCGGATTCGCCTTAGCCATCTGCTTCGATGCCATAGTCATCTACCACCATTTCAACCGCTTCTACCCGGACGGTGACAAAGTATACCAGGATATGATCATTTGCGGGCCCTTCGGACAGGGTAGCTTCGCACTACAAGTCCTCGGTGATGCTGCTGGGAATACATTCGGTGCGTATGACCGGGGCACATTTCTATCATCCCAGGCCGCGCCAATCATCAAATTTGTGAGCCAGTTTGCAGGGTTGCTATCCTGGGGGTTCGGAACATTTTGGTGGTTGTTTGCTATTCTAAGCATTCTATATACGATCTTCAAGCAACCAGGTGGATGGAGAGAGACGACTTTTACCATGACTGCCTGGGCGTTGATCTTTCCGTGGGTGGGTTTATTTCTCTCTCCGTTGCAACTGACCCCCCCTCTTTATAATCAGGAAAACTAGCAGCTAGCTAATAATAAAGGTGAATAGGGTGTGTATACGAATGCAGCAGTCAATTTGGGCAAATTGATGGATTCACCTGCCTTCTATGTGTGGTCAACTGCACTGCTGATACTCCTAGTCGTTTTGGCTATCATCTTAACTCTACTTACGCTGAGGGGGATGCTCACTGGGAAAGTCTTCGGGCTACAGAATGGGTGGAGAAGAGCACCAGAGCCAAAGTTACGAACAGTCTAGATCGAGAGTACTATCGTGCAAAAGACTCCAACAAGCACCTCCTTCACCGTTCGGTTTGGCCGCTGCCACTTTAAGAGGATGGGGAGGGTGAACCGGGCGAGCCCCATGCCTGTGACTGTTGGGAAAATAGCCCAATCTAGGTTGTATGTTTGGGGCTAGGCTGGGATTGGGGAATTCCAATGATTTAATCGAGGGAGGCGGTGCTCCAAGGGTACATGTACAAAGAGGGGCGGTCTATTTATAACTATTTGGATCCCCCAGGTCTGTTGGATCCTGCTTTCGCCATATACTTATTTAACTGTCTAAAATGTCCCTGGGCTCGCTACCCAGAGAACTACTCGATGTGGTTGGGGGCCATGTCACTTCGCTTCCGACTCTAAGCGCCCTCTCTCGCGTAAATCGAAAATCCCACTTTATCTTTAATCCACTGCTGTACCGACTGGATACTTCAACTCCTTCAACCGCAGCTATCACCTGGGCAGCGAAGCATGGGATGCTCCAGGTTATACGGAAATCACTCCACTACGGTGCACAGATCCCGGAAAAAGGGATGATGGCGCGATATTACGATGGGAAAGGGCGGCTAGTCTACGGGATTCACAGCACAATCTACTATGAAAAAACCACCCCGCACCCCCTATGTCTTGCCGTAGAGGGTGGCCACCAGGATATAGTGGATTTCCTCTTGGAGCGTGGGTGTGACATTGCCATGTTGCGCCCGAAGTCCTTTACTTTGCTTTCCCTACTGTTATCCATGGTCATGAACAGCTGGTACGAACCCTGTTAGATCAGGGCGCTCCGCATCGCAGAGCCTATGATTGCTTTGGGAACAGCGCAGTTCAAATTGCAGCCCACCTCGGAAACGAGGCGATCACAAGGCTATTGCTGCGTCATAACCCTCTCAATCAACCAAGCCCACATCAACTCCAAGAAGCCTGGGAGGCTGCCTTACATGAAAGCCATGAGTCCGTGATCCAGGTATTAATAGACACTGGCCTCAAACTAAACTTCTTTTTCCGGCAATGGCAACTCAGTGACGGTAACCACGCCACCCCCCTCCTATGGGCGATGCAGGAGAAAAACATTGAGCTGGTCGCACAACTCCTAACCCGAGGCGCGAACCCAAACTTTGACTCGAAACCACCCGCGCTGGTCAGAGCAGTGCAAACCAAGCAGGAAAATATGGTGAGATTACTCGTGAGCGAGACGACACCTATGCTACGCACCAGGGCACTGTCACAGAGTATGCATCAAGCGGATGGCCGCATTGCGCGAATCCTGCCTGACCATGGGACCGCCCCTGACCTAGTTGAGGAAGGGGTATCCGAATACAAGGATTATCTTTCCAGGTTACAATACAATTGTGATATATTTATAAATATACCATTTAGACGCAGAGAACAGCCGTTCTTTTACAATCCGATTAAAAGTCATTGATTTTATCGAGATAGATATTAACATACTTTACTCTCATGTAGTACCTCAAATCTTCAAGGTTAAATAAACCTACCATTGAATCATTATATACCTCAGAGTTAGCCGTCTCTACAACGGCCATCCGCCCTGTCTCATCATAAACCCATTCGGGTCATACTTGGCGGCCACTTCCTTCAACTTGGCTAGATTTTCCTCCCCATAGCTGGTATACACGTCCTGGTAATCGGCCGCATCGTTCATGAAGAGGGGGTTGGTCCTGTGTAGAATCAATTAGCACGCCGTCCTATTCCACGTTTCGCAGGACGTGACGAAAAGACACCAAAGATAGCTACAAGGGGGGGAAACAAAGGAAGGGGGAAACGTACGAAACCCAATCTACATCCCCGGATTTATAGTTCGTCGGCTTCGTACCCCCAAACGCCTCGGTGAAGTTCTTCACTGCCCCATCCGCCACTTCCTTCAGGTACAACGGACAAGCCTCGTTACACTCCGGGTTAATCCATATCAGATCATTCTCTACCCAGAACCTATCGCCGTGGTCCGGGTTGAGACCCAGGGCATTCCCGCCGCTCGCCTGAGAAGCCTTGGCGATTCTCACGGACAGCGGTTGGGGCGTGAAGGTGCCGATCTGGATATCAATGCTGCGGGCCGAATTGTTCTTGATTTGGTTCTGGTAGAGTTCCCAGTGTGCCTCGAGGAACTGGGCCATCTGGGCTGGTTCGAGGTTGGGGAAGGTGTTGACGCGGGCGGCGGCGTTGATGCCGTAGATTTTGGCCCCGCCGGCTTCGTTGGTTAGGTCGACGTAGGTGGTTTCGCCGGTAGAGTCGATAAGGGCTTCGATCTTGTCGACGCCGGCGAAGGCGTTCTCTGGTGGGGAGGGGCCGTCGTAGAAGAAGAGAAGGCCTGGGTTGGAGACGATGGCGCCGGGGAGCCCGAAGTTGAAGGTTGGGATGACGGCGGCTTTGGCGTCGGGGTAGTCTCGGATAAAGGTTGCTAGGGCAGTGAAGATCTCCTGGCGTTTGTCGCCGTTGTAGAATTTAAGGCCGCCCCAGATCTTACCGTCGACACCGAGCGGGTGCGCTTTGAAGGTAAATTTGGTAACGATAGCGAAGCGGTTGCCGCCGCCTTTCAGGGCCCAGAATAGGTCCTCGTTCGAGTCCGCATTGGCATTGACGATGGTGCCGTCGCCGAGGACAACTTCAAAGTTGAGGACATTGTCGCAGGTGAGACCCTAGATGTTTTCCCCTCTTCTATTAGTGATGTGTTCGGAGATGAGGATGGGGGTCAGAGAAGGGGAAACAGTACGTATTGAGCAGAGTAGTAGGATAACCCTCCTCCCAAGGTAAATCCAGCCACCCCGATATTCGCCAGTCGACCACCAACAAGAACCTGATTCGTCTCCGAAGCGGTCTCATACACGTCACCCCAGCGGGCGCCGGGACCGACATCAAAGCTCTCCCCATCCCCATTACGCCAGATAGAAGAAAGATTCTCGTTAAAGGAGATCAAAACGCCACCATCCACGCTCGAGATCCCGACGTTGAAGTTGTGGCCACCGGACTTGAGTGCGAATTGTACTTCGGGGTATTTGTTTAGTTGTTTGACCGCGTCGGAGACCTGCTCAGCGTTGGACGGAAAGAAGACACACGCCGGCCGGTTGTTACCATTGACTCCATTCCAGTAATGTGATCTAGCTTGCGCGTATTTGCCCGCGTTGAGAGCAGACTGGATTCCATTGGGTCCGAGAGGGTCCCACGCGGTAATGTCGGGATACTTTTGATATATATACTGGCAGACAGCGGCCGTGGACGGGTCCAGCGCAGCGTAGGCGGAGGTAACCCCCGAGGCCAGGGCGAGAAGTCTAGGGGCTTTCATGGTGGCGTAGTTCTGAGGGTATCTTCTTCTTCTTCTTCTTCTCCGACTACTCACACGTTATCCAGGTAAGTAGAAGGGTTGGGAAGGGGAGAACTGGCGATATTAAACAAATGATCGACCCATAGTGTCGGTCAATCCTCGGTCACATTCTCTCTCGGCATGCCTTTTCATTTCTTGTGATGATTCCCCCTAAGTATTCGAGATAAGCCCACACATAAATCCCCGAGTCAGGATTCGCCATTGATTCCGGGGTGGTGACTTGTTGACTGGAGTTTCTGCAGGGGCGAAAGCGTAATCGTCAATGCGGAGACTTGGTCCCTGAGCGTTTGTGGGACCCCTTGAAGAAATCCCTGCTCATCTTATTCTCTTCCCAGAACTTGGTGTACGAATACGACGAATACGCAGCTTTAGGCCCTTGTTCGCTTCATGGCGAGCGGTGATCGTCATTTAGTTTAGTGGCTTTAGAGTTAGTTACACTGGGTCCAACCTCGGTATTAGTGTGGAGGGTTTCCCCAGATTTCGAACTAAATGAATCCTGCACAGTGAAACTGAGTCAGTGAGGTTTGAAGAACTATGAAGAACGATATACAGGGCTCGACGTCGATATTGGCCAGAGAAAAGCAAATGGGAGGCTCTTGTTTTGATGGATTGCTGAATTTTGGGATGGAGAGGCAATGGATGAGGAAGCCTGAAATGAAATCGAACGGTCTCTTTTGGGCTCTTTCTCCCATTCATCCTCGGGTATTTTGGGGCCAACACATTCACTCTCCCCTTCTCCTGGGTTTGTGCAGCACAATTGACGGAACTAGGAAAAAGAAAAAAACAAGAAAAAGAAGTGACAACAGCAGGATTCGACTGCAGTCACGAATGAACGGGATAATAAGACCGAAGAGCTCCAATCACCTTCAAGCACTGGCTTTATAGATACTAACGAGCGTTTTAAATATTTATTATTGGGGTAAAACTTTGTTTGATATAAATATATAATCTAGTTCCAAACTATGATGCGATAAGTCCATTAGAACAGCAAAAGTCTACCAGAAGTAATACCTAGTAATCATGGCTAAAATGCTAATAAGGTCAAAAGCCTCTATTCAAATAGGCTAATTAACATTTTACAGTTGGCATTAAATGGGGAATGTGGAACTAGTTTCCTGCGTGAAGGATAAATAGTATAGTGTCTTGCTTGATGGGGAAGAAAAAAAAAGAAATAATGAAAATAGTTCATGGTTCATGCGCTCAATCGTTGGATAAAGGACTGTGAAAGTTAGATATGCTCATCGGCTTCAATTTGTCTTGGGAGGGGGGGCTGCTTACTGGAAAGAACTGCCGGAATCCCTTCATATCTAGCCGGCTCAGTGTTCCTATAAACTCTTCTATAAGATCCCCTCCCATACCCATGCCGGGTAGCTCGCGATCGCGAAGATACTCGATATACTCCATTCCCGTCTTGCCATAGATTGTTCGCTGCAGGCCACCCACTTCGGCGAGCACCTGTTTCGCCTGTACATCCTTGGAGTTGAACGAGGGGGTGGTAGGAAGAGCCCAGCACAGCGGGGAGAAGCGGGTGATCATGAACTGTCCAAAGCCGGGGAGAGCAACCTGGCTCGTGGCGGCGCCGTTGGACGTCTCCGGTGCGAGATCCGGTCCGCCCCAGGAGCTTCCCATTTTGGTGAGAACAGAGAAGGCCATCTTGGCCGTGGTAAAATCATCAATGTCTTTTGCGAAATGTTCGATTGTGGTGATGACTGTGTCAAACATGGGCTGATTTCCTGTGTATTTTGTCAGACACCCATCCCGATGTAGTACTCACTGAGAAAAGAAAAGTACACTTACTTTCACTAATTATTACAGCCCCAAGATCATTGTTCAACACTGCCAACAGGAAATTGAGATACTCCCGTTTCAATTCAGCGAGGTGAATCTCATCATCAGTGCCGGTCGTCGGGTCCGCAATCCCACTGAACACCCGCTGCAGGAACGGCGTCAGGAGAGCATCAAGAATAGTGTATATTTCACCCTTGAAGCCGAAGATGACCTGATCCAGCAGGCGCAGGAAAAGCGCCATCTCGTCGCGTGACGAGGTTTGCGTAAGCAGACCATCGATCCATCTGGGGAGCTGGGGTAGAATGCGGGACCCAAGCACACCGACGAGGCGAGAGAAGGCGAACCGGGACGCAGCTCGAATATTGAACGACGTTTTCAGTGACTCCAGCGCAACAAGAGTAGCCTCGGATACTTGCCCGAACGCTTCGGAAACTTCGGGGGCCGGTAATGTTGAGGGAGCATTGGTTCCGGGCATCCAATCTGAGAATCCTCGTGCCAGGGTACCAAGGGCCATAATGTCGTGGTGTATTTGTAGTATAGATCGATCGTCACCGGATTTAGCTGCCGCCAAATTCTTCTCCATGTCGACAAAGATAGGGTTTAGCACGCTCTGAGCATAAAGGACTTGCTTTTCGGCCGGAACGCCCGTTGCAGAAGAGATGAGGCCCACTGCTTCAAACAGATACAATTGGCTGTTGAATACCGCGTCTGCTGAGCCTTCGTGGTCCTCCGATGACATCTCGTCCCCGTCGGATCCCTCCACAGGGACCTCCGCTTGAATGACGAGTAAATCGCCCAATGCCTCGACAACGGTCTGAGCGACGTTGGCGAGGTGGTTCCTTAAATGTTTCACCAAACGTTGGAAGAGGTACCAGGCCCGTGTTTTCACCTTTTTCATGGGGTGGTGTGCTAGTTGAAGGAAACTCTCCAAAACGCCGGGGATCAAATGTGTGTGAGCATTGAAGAACGAGCTGTAACGAACACAGATTTCCATGTACTGCAATTGGGTTGCTGGGTGCGTAAATGACCGAATATCTGGTAAAGAGTTAAGACATACTTGTGCGGAAAATAACAACAACAACAATAAAAATTTCATACCTGATTCTACCATCCGTAACATCATTTCGACGAGCCTCTCAGCACAAGCATTATTGGGTTGTCCCTTCGTATAGAGACTACCGGCCTTGACGGCGAACTCTCCGAAAAGGAACATTTCATGTAAAGCGAGATCCAAATCCCTCCAGTCCAACTGCGCGCCGGGCTGTCTAAGGTTTTCAAAAGTCGTCGCCACGACCTCCGAGACGGCATCCATGTAGAGTGTTTCATCTACATTAGCTACAGTCTGCTGGAGAGTGCTAAGCCGCTTTCGGAGCTCCTGGAACTCAGCTTCGTCCGTCTGGTCGTCGTCCTCACCCCAGGATGAGGTTTCGTCGTATCGCATCTTCGAGATGATTGCCTTCAGGACCGGAAGCAAGATGGAAGAATGTTGGGAGGCGAGAGAGGGGTTGTTCTTGGTGATTTTTCTCAGGTAGGTAAGAAGGTCGCTAACGCAGGTGATAACGGTCGAACAGACCTCGTCGTACTCATCGGAGAAGTAGCGTAGGATATGGGGGAGGAAGGCTTGCAGCAAGCCATTGGCCTTTTCCTTGCACTCCGCAGGAACGTTCTCCTGCTCGAGCGCGCGGATAATATCCACGACGATGATGTTGACGAGCTTGGCCACGGTCTCGGCGAGATCCGTGTCGTACTTGAAGGTGAATCGGTTGGCGTAGAGGGGCGGACTCGACGAGATCTGAGCGACCACATTCTCAAGATTGAGGAAGACAATCATGTCAATTTTGTCCTCGGCCTTCATCTTCTTGCCGATGATCTCCGTGAAGACGTCCACGGCGGCATCCCGCACCTTATCCTCGCCGTCGCGGAGCTCCTCCTTCTGCGCCCGGCTCAGCTGCTGGAACAGCAGGTCCAGCATGGTCTGGTTCACCACAAGGCCGATATCGATCCAGCTGACCCAGCTCCCCACCGCCTTCAGGGCCATCTCAACGATCACATCGTCACCGTCGCGCCATTCCGACAGGATCTCCTGCCACGAGTTGGCGATCTTCTGCATGTCCCGCACGCGGATCAGGTCCTTCAGGGCATTGGCCCGGTCCTGCTCCGCCCGGGACCGGGAGACCAGCACATCACCGATCTCATCGTGGATGGAGTTGATGACGCGGAGGTAGAAGATGACTCCGAGGGGGTTGTCCCGGGTCGTGCTGGAAGGGGTCTTGTATGTGAGGCTCAGGATATCGTCGAAAAAGGACTCCCAGCCATTGGCGTACAGTGCCGAGAAGAGGAAGGTAATGGTCTGGGCGATTTTGTTCTGAATACTGGGGGGGTCGGGGGTCACGTTTTCCTGACCGTACAGCTGGCGAAGATATCCCATCAAGCCGTCCCGCACATAGCCTAGTGCCTGGAGGTCAATTAGGCCGGCCTGGGCGGCACTATTGACAATCTCCAACGACACATGCCGGACAATATGAGACTGCGGGGGGTTTTTCGTGAAGAGGGTGAGGCAGACCTGCCATCCTGAGGGATCGGTCCGGAGCTGGTGAACGTAGTCAAAGGCTTGGGTCTTGAGGGCGGGGTCGGAGGAAGGGTTCCAGGCGATTTCTATAGCATTCGTTACCTGGAAAGATTATATTACAGTTAGGAGATAGTAGCCCAGAAAATCCACCCCGGTTTGCAATTCGCTTTATCTGTGAGCTGCAGCCATGACTGGGCTGGGGGTGCTGGAAGGAGGGGCACACGAGGGGGGAAAAGGGAGATCGGGGACGGCGGCGGGGTTTAGGGGGAACATTTTTGGGTGTTTTTATTTTGCTTTTCTTTTCTTTTTCCTCTTTCCCCCCTCGAATGGGTTTGGGAGGGTCTTTTGGGTTCAAGCAAAGTACAAAGAAAAAGAAGCTAGTGACGCTCACCTGCTCTTCCATCGTCGACCGGCCGGGGCTGCCTCCAAGAGTCGAGAGGGACTCGGAAAGCAAAAATTCACGAACGTCAGGGAATAAAATCGAGTGGTCGTGGGCTGAATTCAAGGGAGGAGGGTCATTTGAGGTCGTGGACTATTGAATCATGACTTTTCCGTCTGATGGTACTCTTCTTTCGTTCGTTCAGCCGTATTTTTAGGTCATCGCAGTGGTAATTATTCAGAACTCAGAATAAAATCATGGACAGAACCATCGGGCGGTGATTTCGGCCTTTGGGACTAGTCTGTGAGCCCCAATTTATTTTTTAGGCACTATTTAGCAGTGACAACTGGAGACCAGCCGCAGAACAGAAAAAGAAAAAGAAAAGAAAATATCAAACTAACGCTGCTGATGCAAGATAAATTGATCAAGAGAGAGAAAAGAGTTCAGGATATGAAAAGAAGGAGAGAAACGCTCACTGGATGGAATTGGGTTCTCTTTGACTCAATTCTTTTGTTTTTCTTTTCTTTTCTATTTTTTTTTTTAATATATTTTTTTTTTCTTTTCTTGATTTTGTGCGGAAGTTTGGGAGCGACCGAAAAGGGCAACGGTGGCAGCCCGCGTTTTTAGGCACCAACGGCATCAACAAACTATATGCACCCAAGTAACCCAACCTGCCTAACCCATAATTACGGAGAAAATCAGAAAGGAAAGAAAATAGAAAATAATATAAATCAAGTAAGAAATAAAATGAAAGGGCTAGACTATTTATACTCTCCATTTCCACGCCGACCCCAACGTGGCCTCAATCCTCACCCATAAACACGATAGAGTCGCCGCCGTCAACAGCACCCCAACCACAATCCCCGCCCGCTGGTAGATAAACGATGACGTGAGGGCCAGGGACTTGGGGATCAGCATGCCTGTCAGCGGGGTGCCGATTAGGGCGCCAATCCCACGAACCAGATACAGCGCGCCATTCACGCTAGTGAAATGCTGTACCCCAAAGAGCTCGATCAGAGACGCCGGGAAGAGCGAGATGTACGCGCTCGCGAAGGCTCCGTAAAGGATGGTGAAGACGATAAACAGGCCATCTGCGCTGGACTTGGATACGTCGCCCGTGTGGAACATGGAGGGGATCCAGAAGGCGAAGACCGCAACGGCACTCAACATGGTGGTAACCACCAGGGCGTTGATGCGTCCGTATCGATCAGCACCGTAGCCAATGGCGATGCGGGAGACGAAATTGGAGGCATTGCTTAGGGTGATGAAGTTGGCGGCGGTCGTGGCGTTGTAGCCGAGCGTGCTGGCGTACGCGGCATAGAAGAACAGGGGTGTCGAGTAGCCGGCCGACTGGAGGAAGGTGGTCAGGGCTTGTGCCACGAACCGTTTAGAGCGCGCGACCCGGTAGTTGACAATGGGAGCTTTCATCCAGCCGCGGCTCCGACTCATCCCCTGCGTTTGCAGGCGGACTTGTTCTTTGAACTTGGGCTCCCAGCGCAGAGCATGGCCGGTGGCCGACACAAGGGCGATGGAAACGCAGCCGGAGGTCCTCAGGGCATTGCGGAACCCGAGATGGGTGATCATGGCTCGCAGCGCGGGAGGCCAGATCATGCCCCCGACTGCGGAGCCGGAAATGATGACCCCCATGGCGAGGCCACGACGCTTATCGAACCAGGTCGGCGCGACGGACATGGTCGGGACGTAGGACATGCACGTCCCAATCCCCAGTAGAACCCCCTGGGTGAGGGCGAAGTGCCAGAGGGCTGTCCCGAAACTGGCCAGGATATACGCAATGCCAAAAACCCAGCCTCCAGCGATAATCACCGCTTCGGGGGAGTAGAGCTTGGCCCAGAGCATTGCAAACGGACCACCCATCGACATCAGCGCAATAGCCAAGATTCCAACCAGGTTGATCAGCGCAGTCGAGCTCCCCGTGAATGGTGTGCCTTCTTGCTTGGCCATTTCCTCGTAGAGGGACTGATACACTCCATAAGAAAAGACAAAGGCGCAGGTAGTGAACATGACCAGAAACCCCGCGGTCACAACCATAGCATAGTGCCTAGTAGTTTCGAATTTCTTGTCAGTTCTCAAAGAAGCCCTTGGTGGGATGAAATCCGATGCGATAGATCGTATACGGGATATCGCACTTACCAGGTGGAGGGGCTAGGTTCTTCTTCGCCAGCATCAGGGCTGTTGTTGTTCGTGGGAGCGCCATCTGGAGTCGTCAATTCAAGGTCAGACGCCATCTTCGGAAATCAATATTTCCCATCACCTCCAAGGAGTAAAAATTCTCTTATGGGGGAATAGAAGAGGGGGAAAAGCCAAGACCAAGCCATCATCAGATAAGATACTGTGCCAGTGCGGCTCGGAAAGAAAGCCGGATAAAGTCATCTTCCCCAGACACTAAAGCCATGATCTTTGGGTAGCGCCAATCAAGACGAGATCAACGACATTAATGATTGACTCGGCCGCTGTAAGCGTGAAAGTTTCATGCAGGAGACCAGACGTACAGGGCCTTCCAATGTTCGCTCGAGTTCTTATCCATGCCCGTGAGAATCATGCCGGGCGTGTTACTAGTGAGCCACTGCGCTTCATTCGGGTGATTCAAACCAAAATAATTCGACAGATTCTCCATGTAAATATTTATAATCCATTTCAGTTTAACTTCCAGATTGTGATCCTATATATACCACTCAGTCTGCGTCCAGAAATATCCTAGGCGCAGCGGTTTCATCGGTTCGTGCCATTTCCCTTCCAGTTAGTCGTCTTCAACCAGTCTTGTCACGCTGAGGTTGAGCTGCCCCAATCCAAAGCCTCTAATCGAAGTTGAAATGAAATAGCTGTTTTTCAATCTACTCGCCTCTGTTCCCCCCTGGGGTATCGTGGTCTTTAAAAACCGGGATTAAACAATCCATATACAGTAGAAAGGCTCACCACGCTGATATATAGCCAGATGAAAGGCAAAAGGGGGAATAAATAAATAAGTAAATAAATAGAAGCCCATTGGGATGAAGTCCTATTTTCTCAACGCCTTTTACGAGGGGTATTCTCATGGTCGTGATGCGAGTGTGGTTCTGCTTCTGTCTCCTCTGCCTCCCCATTTTCCGGTTCCGGTTTCGCCTGGCTGGTGACTTCTGGAGCGATGAATTCCTCGGAAAAGGTTAATTCCTCGTGCTCGATGGGTATGAATCGGACCTTGACCCGCTTGACGCCACGAACTCCCGTTCCGATAGCTGATCGAATGTTTTCTTCGATCCCGCGAGACTGCTGAATAGACCAGGCCCCGGGTACGGCCAATTCGATATCCATGAGATAGTTCTGCCCAGACTTCATCCCCTGCACATCCCGGATCTTCACCGTACTGCCGTTGTCCAGTTTCCCCAGCGCCTTTGCAGCTGCCTTCTGCACTGCCGTTTTGACCTCATCGTCAACCGTGGTGTCGGCCAGCTCCAGGAGCGATGTTCGAGTATTTCCCCACCCAGCCTTAATCACCATCAATGAGATCAGCAGTCCACCCACGGGATCCAGCCAGGAGGCATCCTGGAAGAGGTAAGTTCCACCAATCGTAAACAGAGCAACAATGCTTGTGAGAGAATCAATCCGGTGATGGATGGCATTGGAAGCCAGGACAGATGACTTGCGTTCGTTTGCGACCTTCATAGCTTTTGACAGGAAAAATCCTCGTTAGCCTGGATGAATGAGACAGGACTCCTCAAATCCTCAACCCTCACGGAATGACTTACTAGCATGATAAAGCCACTCCTTCACTACAATAGACCCTGCTGCAATCCATGCAGCATGGATACTGGGGCCAAGAACATCAACTCCATGGCTATGCGAATGACCATGTCCCAGCTCGAACCGGGAAAACGCCTCTGCCGCTTCGGGGTAGAATTGGTCCAGCAAAACCTGCCCCGAGTTCAACCCCATGAATACACCACCGCAGAGGAGAAGCCCGCTCACTCCCAGCGCGCCAATGCTTTCGACCTTCCCGTACCCGTTCGGAAACCGATCACTAGGGGGCTTGAGCGACCAGGCAACAGTACCCAGAGTGAGGAAATCGGAGACAAGATCGGTGAGGGCATGGTAGGCATCCGCAATAAGGGCCTGTGAATGAAAGACATAACCTCCGACAAACTTCCCAATGGCCATCGCAAGGTTTGCGATCAGGCCAAGTCGCGTGATTCGGACCCCGGCGTCGTGTGTATTTGAAGAGGTGAGATAGACATTTCCGTGGTGGTGATGGTGGTGGTGGTGGTGATGTCCACCATGGTCTCTTGTTTGCATTGCCATGAACGGCAGAGTGGTGCTGGGGGGTAACGGAGTCGGTGGTGTTTTGGAAGTGGTCAGGAGTGTTGGCGGACGCGGGTCTGGTCGGACCCGGGCATTTGAAGAGGAGAATGGGGGACAGTAAGGAGCTCTAGAGTTCCTTGGACGAAGGAACGACGTAGTGGACGTACGCAAGACCCGAAACTGCACGGACGAACGCGCAAGTGGGAGACGAATGAGGCCAGATCGCCCCCCTCTCAAGATGACACGACGGAGGCCCGAAGCTGCTGGTACTGGTGGTGGATGGGCCCTGCACCACAGGGGCTGCGTCAGCGGCATCGCCCACCCCCGAAACAACCACCACCACTTGATCTAAGAGAAATGGTAAAATAGTCGGGGGTAAAAGGGGGAGACGAAACCAATAATTTCAAGCAATAACTAGGATCAAATTTTAAAACTTAGAATGGCCCCTTAGCGTCACCTTCTGGGGACAGAGTGTTCTTTTTGGCCGATGAAAAGAGAGCAGTGCAGGCCCATTCTTCATCCCCTGGGGAGGTCACTTTCGTCATCAATTGCCGGTGACAGGGCAATAAATCATGCGATGGAATGGAACAAAATAAGAAAAGGAGGGGGGAAGAGAAAATAAAACGAGCGAACCAGTGAACGGGATGAATAATTGAAGTGCTTTTCTAATTATTCTGATTTTATTGGACCTGTCTGGTTTTGCTCTCCAAGATTGTCTGACACTTGCAACAGAGAGCGAAAACACCTTCTCCAACTCTTCATGTTTCTTCTTGTGATGTGACTGGAATATTGTATTAATAGATACCCAGGGAGGTACCTGTACCCAACCAGCCAACGAAATTCCTCCCCTCACAACTACGACATCATAAGTCATCCGGCAGAGAGGAGCCGACATGCGCTGATTGACTGACGACTGCGTTTTCGGCTCCGAACGGCGGCCATTTTCTCCCGATGACTCCACTGTTTGGAGTGTTCTTTTGTTGAGAATTATTAGTTCTCCTTTATTATTAAACACCAGTAAAATAACTATAATATGGAGGCTATTAATCAGGAAGGGAGAGTTACTATCATTACAGGTAGAGATGGTGTTCGCAGGAAGACACTGGTAGTAGTAGTCCTATACCATTCACAACTCACCCTCATTGCGATCCAATTCATTGTGCTTGCAACTACCAACCGGGTCGTACGTTGCTAATGCTGAATATTTTCATCAATCCGGTATCCAGTTTTTTTCATAAGCTTAACAAGTTCGTCTTGCTTGTCGCAGAATATATTAATCGCCTAGTAAGCATAAGTATTCCGTACCCTAAGTCATTCTTCAAGGACCACCTACTTGCGTGAGCTTCCCCTCACCTGCTCCACCCCCGGAACGCGTAAATGCAAGGCGATAATCTGATTCACGACTAACATATAAAGTTGCCTCAGGAACTGGCATTTGAGGCATGGAGTCAAACAAGGATTCAACTTGGGGGGCAGAGCCAGGCTGAGAAAGCTGCTGCAAGAGAGCAGGCGCAATAGTAATGTGTTGAACGCCAGCCAAGGCAAATATTTCATGTGTTGATGTCAAACTCGCGGGAAGTACTTGCGTTTTTGACCCGATGAACTCGTAATATCTCTGGACTGAGACGCATAAAGGCAGTAGCTTGTCGGGATCCTCGAATCTAGTAAGAGAGTCAGCGGAAGCACAAATTCTACGAAAACTTTTTTTTACGGATATCCGCGAAGAGGCTACTGAAACCAACCCTGGCTCAAAGTGTACTTTGAGTTGATTCACGTATGGTGCTATGTAAGAACACCCAACTTCCGTAGCAAGAGCGGCCTGTTCCCAGGTGAAGAGAGTGGTTGCTAGTGTGCGTACTCCTGCAAGTTCAAGAGTTCGACATGCCAATAGACCTTCCCATGTACTTGGGATTTTGATACACACCCGGGTGGTATCGAAATTAGAGTTTAAAAGTTTAAAATGTTGAATGATTCCTTGCGAGTAAAGAGAAGTCAAAAAATAAGCAAAATCCCACTACTTTATATAGAAATACTTTACATACTAAAGGCATTTGCAATGGTTCCCTCAGTCGAGTAGGACTGGTAGGGATTCGTTTGAATATGAACAGCTCCTCGAATATGAGGTGCGATCTTGAGAGCCAACTTGACCATCTTTACAGCTTTGTTCAAATTTGGGGCTCTAGAATCCGCATCGAAGAATAATAGATTGCACATACGCAATTTCCACAGCTAAATCATCAACCGATGTGTCTGGGTATACGCCTATGTCATCAAGGGATCTCGCCTCCCGAACAGATGCCTGGACTAAGCCTGCGTGTTCTTCTTTGGATAGTTCCCCGCATGCAATCGCCTAAATTTATAAATCAGACCACGGGTTTCTCATGATACTTTGCTGGCTGTAAAACAATGGAAAGAGAAGAGTTCAAGAAAGACAAAGACAAAGAGAACCCCCACGTACCTGGTTCGAAGTGCAGTCTTGAAACTGTCCAAAACTTTTAGCGACTTAAGGGTTCATTAGCTCTAAGCACAAACAGAAGATGATCGCATTATAATGAAAGGGTGGAAACCTTGTTCATCCATCGTAATCGCAAGCTATGATAGTCCTTGACCGAAGGATATCTAAGCCGGATTGGTTTCCTGACATGTTGACCTGTATTTCGCCTAGAATAATAGGTTGGAGGTAAACAGAAATAAAGCACCACCTAGAGACTGAATTCGGGAGGTAGATTAAGAAAAGATGAAAGGAGAAGAAGGGAAAGATCAAAGACGGCCGCCCAACCCTCTCACAAAAATACCCCTTCTGCTGATTCACCATGAGATCTAGCCAGTCCAAACCTGCAACTATTAACCGACCCCCACAGAGGGGGAGTAGCATCAAACACAAATATTATTACCCGAAATTTTGCCATGGAGCACGCCTCCGAAACGTCGTCAATCCAGCGTCAATGGAGTAAAGCTAATAGCCTTGTTGTCAAGTGTAGTGGCACCAAACATAGAGTTCCCTTCTATATTTGAAAAGCGGGACCATCCAAATGCTAGTCCCGACTCGCTAGCTGGGAGCTCAAAAGCTTAAAGAGCTCGCAGTTTTCATGAGCAGTTTATGTTTACCTCCGAGTCTGGCTCCACAGTGCAAGTCCAGTTGTTGCCCTTCAACAATCGTGGAAGAATCGGCGACTCTCCCGAGGCTCAATCTTCACAATCATTCCTGAGGCATGCCCACCATCAATTCCTTACCAAAGGAAAATCAGCACTGCCGTATAGCTACGTTTATTGACATCGGGTAATACGCGAAGTATCTACGAAATGATATGTAACCCTGATATGAAACCCTTTCCTCCCATGGTTAGAGAGAACTGGGCGATTAACGACGGGACGAAATTCTCCTTCTCAGGTATCTCGTTGACCTCTGCGGTCGCGACAGAATGCCGAAACCAGTGAGGCCCTGCCGGGCACGTCAACATCATCCCAATTATGTTGGACATATTGGTAGATAACGTGGGCTGAGACCCTTGAGGGAGAAAAAAGAAAGAAGAAGAGCGGGAAAGGGAAGAAAAGAATAATAAACGATGCCGGAAAGCGAGAGCGGTGATGGAATGGAAGAAGAATCTTCCGACTGGTAATAGCACGGCTACTATTGGTCCGTTTTCAATTTACTCGCATAGTCCCGTGACTAGGAACTGAACCCGAGGTTGTCCGTCCCGTGATTCCGAGCCGTTGCGAGAGGATCGGGAATTCAAGGCAACTTTCTTCCTGGACGACGACGTGCAACTTCTTGCCTGGATTTCAGCCTCTCCATTGCTGTCGTGTGTCCAGAACCATCACCATGCTTTCTCAAAAGGTTGCCCAGCAATCGCTGCGACGGCGTATGTGTTTCCTTCGTCGTGCATGTTGGTAATTGAGCGCCGCTAATTCGGTTACAGTCGCCGTCCAGCAGCCCTACGCCATGCGGTGGTCTCTGATGAACGCCGCTTCTCCTGCCGCAGTTGCGATGGGAAGGAACATCCAGACCCGGTGAGTGACTAGAGATTGCCGCGCCGCTGAGATTTTGACCTCGCTTCGCCCACGAATTTAATTGCCCTGCAATTTTTACTACGTCATGAGGATGGTGGTCTTGGGGGGGATAAATTGCAGCAATATAATGTGTCGTGGAGAACCAAGAAACTAACATTGGGAACCAGCTTCACTGCTTCCAGCGCGAACTCCTCTGATCCTACGAAGATCCTTGCTCAGCAACGTCTGAACCGCCCCGTCGCCCCTCATCTCACCATTTATCGCCCACAGATCACCTGGTACGCCAGTGCCTTCCACCGTATCACCGGCATTGCTGTCGCGGGTCCTCTCTACCTTTTCGCGACTGCTTACCTCGCTGCTCCTCTCTTCGGCTGGCACCTCGAGTCGGCCTCCTTGGCCGCTGCTTTCGGTGCTCTTCCCATCGCCGCTAAGGTCGCCATCAAGGGTATTGCCGCCTTCCCCTTCACCTTCCACTGCATGAATGGTCTCCGACACTTGTCTTGGGATCTTACCTGGGGCATTACCAACAAGCAGGTCATCCAAACCGGCTGGACTGTTGTGGGATTGAGCGCAGTCAGCGCCCTCGCGCTTGCTTTTCTGTGAAATGTTCTGTGTCATACCATAAGTTTTTTTTGTCTGTTTTAAAATTTGTTTCTTCATGCAGTATATTATATACCGGTCAATAAAGGGCTGATTTTTTTTTAACATGACTATGTTCTTTTCCTCCTTGTTCCCTTTCCGATAAACCTAACTTGATACCGAAAAAGCTTTGTTGTCTACGGAGTTAATCCGCTTGGAAATACCTGCCGGAAAGACTGCTAATAGGTTTGTTATCAGCTTGAAAGCTTTACTTTGGTTTCCTTGACGCCTGGGGTATTGCCGCTAGGGGGATGGCAGCCCTTTTGCCTTTGTTGGTATAACCAGGTGTTGGCACTTTGGAAATAAATAAATCAGATTTCTGAATTACAGGCTTATCCGTGTGGGCCAGGTAAAGAAAATTAAGATATTGGTTATAAAATTCTCTAAAAGTTCACAGTCTTCGTTTCCTTGACTACTCTAAATCCATTCCTCCAATCAAGTCTATTAATTCTCGCTTCCAATGACTTTTTCGCGGTTCCGATCTGTGTTCAATTCATCATCGAAATGCACAGTCTGTTTTATTCTTCCAGAAATCCCGACAGAATTATTGTTGCATAGGCGGTCGTTGAATTGCTTCTATCTCTCTAAGCAAGTTAACAGCGTCAAATATTAGCCTTGTTTTCTTTCCAAAAACCCTGGGGCAAAGGCCTGTTTCTATAACCCACAAGCCAATCATCGTGGGTCATACCTATGATTGCCAGAGTTCCAGGTTGACAAAACCCCAACGAAGTCCAACTGATAGGAAATGATTTCATTTATGCGGGACTGGGAGGAGGGTTGGGAGGAAATGGTCTCGGTGACGGTGGATCTTGTACAGAGAAGTTGGTCGTTGTCATATCCTCTTTGTGGCTGCAGTCTATCTGAAGACTAATCCGCGATGCAATGACCGCGCGGCGCATAATGCAGAGAATCATTTCGGTCAATGTTAATTTAATTTTCCGAAAAAGAGCCGGAAATGCAGTGCCTTGGGATGTTTTGGTGCGATTTTGGGTGTAAACAATCGAAGAGGAAATGGTATCAAGTCACGGCTTAAGGCACCACGGGTTTGGAGAAACTTGGGAAGGAGGGATTTTCCTTTTTCTTTCTTAAAAAAAAATTATAAGAGAAGATTTTTATCCGGTGGTTTTTGAGAAGGAAAATTTTTCTGCCTCTGACTAGGCTAACTTGCTATTTAAAACCCTCAGCACTGCACTGAGTTCAGCCCCGGATCCGAAAGATTGTTACCCATGAACAAGTCATACACCGCCAGAACTACGACATCTGATCTACAGGAAACAGAATCTGTCAATCGATCTTCATCGATGGAGTCAGATCTTGAAGCCGTTTTGATTCCTCCTGCAAGGGCCCGACGGAAAGCTAGGTAGTTGTATAGGATGTTAGACAGCGTGCCCACGGTCGATCACTTCCGCCTCTATACAACAACGCCCTTTTCTTCTTCTTCTATTTCCCCCTGCTCAAACAATAGGGATATTAAGTACTTTCCCTGAAGAATATACCTTATTCGCAATTTCTTGCGAACGGACCACCCTTCCTAGAAGACCCTGGTCACCCAAGAGTGCTGGCTCATGCCCAGTCACACCAAAGGCTGGTGAACTCCCGATACATTGCAGCAGATATGAAATTGAACACCTCCCAGTTCACACGGCTAGTCAGGACCTACAGCTCTCATACATGAATTGACTAGCCAACGAAAAGGTCACTTTACTATGGATTTCTTTGGGAAGAAACTTCCCCAAAAGGGCAACAGCAAGCCTCTCTTAGGTCCCTTTCATGCCTGTGTTTTGGGCTCTTTCGCTGGCCTCAGCAAGTAAAACTGCAGTTTATGCATCTACTTCCTCGGAAACCTCGGGCCGCGTTTGGTCCTGCAGCTGGAGATCACTATCAATCTGGTCTAGTGGTCAAGAGTTGATGGGACATTTGTTCAAGACGCAATTTTTGGAATCCAGCCAGCCACTGGGAGGCTGCGCCGATATTCAGAGAGAAAAACAACGTTCCGTGACATTCGATCAACTGTTGGTGTCTAATTCTCTCCGTCCAATGACCCACAAACGACGGTTGTTAACCTCCTACCCCATCCGGCCCCCGGCTCGTCAGATTATTATTCTTTGTTCTAGCCCCATTGTCTTTTCCCCGGAATTTTGCTTTTTCTGGATCCGCCACGAGAGCATCAGGTACCAACTCTGAAAACGAGGTGAACATAATAAAAGAAACACGGCTTGAAGAAAGTACAAAATGGACACTTTTGCACAACACAGACTAGGTGAGCTGGATAATAGGAGTGTTCAATGCGAGTGAGCACGAACACGTGGACAGTTTCATAGCACCATCTCCCCGGAGTTCCACAGGAAGAGAAGCAGAGGAAAGCTCTTTCCAACTTCCCTTAGTTTCGGATAGTAAATGACAGGAGACAATATACCCCATTGTCACAGAGGCAATCCTTTAGGGATTTTCCTACAGTAGGGTTCCTGAGCCTTCATACTGTCGACCACCCACTTCGGAAGCTGCCGACAGCCGAGGAAAAGAGCAGAAAGGGAATGCAATGTGGAAGATTTTGATCCAATGCCGATTCGACTTCTTTACGATGGATCCACGATATATTATCCTTGCAGAGAGTAGGCAGAGATGGTTAGGATCATGTTTTGCTCTGCAGCAGGGTTCCCTGATTCGGCATCCTTGCACGGTTAATTCTATGAGCTGGGCAACAAGGCTGACGAGCACCTCATAACTTTTCCATGGAAAATGAGGGGGCAAAGGACATTGGACGCCTCATACTACTGCCGATTAATTTTTCGATTTTTATTCTTTCCACTCCATGAACCTAATTTGGCCTTCCAGTGACACAGCCTACCGAGTAACGTAGAAACGGCAATGAATCCCAAGCCGCTTCTAAGGCTCTTGGCCTTCCGCCATTCTCATGTTTTCTTTTTCTAGAAGTATGTGTCTAGGCTACCGTCCGGGTGTTACCTAGGATTATTTGTGCTTGGGAATTGGAGGGCAAGCAAAAGCGCTTACCGCCGGTTTTAGGCTCACCCTCGTCGTCACTGTCGCCCTAGGCAGGAGACAGATCAGAACATTCCTCAGCAGGCGCAGGAGTAAGAAAGTACGATGCTTCTAACGCTGATCTCGGCCGCCTAACCACAGATCCTATTATCCTATCGGGGAAGAATCAGTTAATATCTTCCTAAGGTGAGGCATAAAGTGGACGTACGCACCAGACAGTCGTTGTGGCTCCGGGGAGCCCACCACGATCCTGATGTTGTACATATAGACAGGGTTTAAATTTAAAAACAAAAAAAAAAAAAGAAAATTCCCTTGATTCATTTGTTAATATTTATATTTTCTTCGTCATAAACTCACACAAATCCACATTGCGGTGTGTTAAGTAGAGTATCTTCTCGCTGTCATTTCTGATGCTGAAGATGTACCCACACCCTTATAGTCAATTCATAGGACATAGTGCCAACTAAGTTCTTCCCGTCATTCCGTAGAACAAATTGAGACGAAAAATCGGCATCAAGACCACTGCAAACTATGAATCTGTTGATAGGTTTTTTGTTGGAGGGACTTTTCTGACTCATTGTTGTCTACCTAATCTATTTCTTTGGGGATATCAAAGGAACCTCCTCGAACTGGCCGTAGATGAACTCTGCACCAGAGTCAGATATCGTACTTCAAAGACCAGGATAGGCAATCCGATTGCTTTAAATTTCAATCAAAGACCTAGGTAAATCGCAGACCGTACTAGATTATTCTTTGTATCACCAGCCCCAATGTACCTAGAACAACACAGTTTCTGCGGCTGGAGGTAAGGTAGAGACACTTGCACCCGCTATCCCCAACTGGGACTAGCGTCCTATCTCCGAATTCTTTCCAGGCCATCTCGAATTTCATGCCGGCCAGTGTGAAAAGACCCGGACAGGTGAATCGCTCCCGTTTAATTCCCCAACTGAATCACGACCCAATGGCTTCTATGCTACCGGCTCGGGCTGCCAGGACTGCCTCCTGTTCCGCATGCCGCACCTTCGTTAATTCCACTTCTCCCATCCTCGCACTCTCACTCTCTCGCCGTGCCTTGTCAACATCCACGGAACAGACACCGGCCGATTATGCTGACAAGCCGCGATGGTCGTACACCCCTCCTCGCGCAAAAGCTCCCTTCAGTCTGAGGTTTAACTCGAAGAGGGGCGAATTCCCCGTCAATTCAGATTCCAAGGTCCTTGACCAATTCTACATTCGCATGTTGGGAGACGGGGGCGACAAAGTTCTTTCGGATGAGATCAAATGGCTCGCGGTAACACATAAGAGTTTTGATCAAGGCCGGAGAGGTTTCAATGATCGCCTCGCCTTTTTAGGTACGCATCAGATGCCTTTTGCCAATTTTGCTCCGCCTATTGCCTATCTTGATGTTGGCAGTTGTGGCTCTTTCATTTCCCCTTTTACCTCCGATGCGTTCGGCCACCCCAATATCCAACCTCGATACTAACCGAAGCACTCCTTAATTAGGGAAACGTATTGTTCAACTACAAGCCTCCCTTGCCTTGGCGCAAAGCCCCGCAAATTCCACCACGGCCGCGGCTGCAGATGAATTTGGTCGAGAGCCATTCGCGCACCCTGCCTTGGATGGACTGAATAACCTGTCCCCCAACACCAAGAACTTCCTGACGAGCAAATCGAAACTCGCTGAGCTAGCAGAGAAATATGAACTTCAGAAAGTGCTTAGATGGAGTCCTCGAAAGGTGAGCCCACGCGTGGATGCAACGTCCTTCCGCGTCGTTTAGAATCAATCCGAGCCGGTGCTAACCCTTCTCCTCCTAGCCCAACAACCTCACCAGTTCCGGGATCGAACTCGTCCTTGCCCATACGATGTACTCAGTGATTGGTGCCATTTCTCTGGAGAAAGGCGGGCAAGTTGCAAATAAGGTGGCACAGGAGCGGATCTTAGCACCTCTGGGGTTTAAGGTGACTGCTTAACTAGAGAGCTCAATGATGTGAAAATAGCCGCAGGAGCATTGGCAAGGCGTTATTTTGTTTTCCTTTATTTCCCCCCTGTCTTGTTGGATAATTCTCTGTGTTGGGATGGGGAAAGGGCATCATCTCTTGGCTCCCCCCTCACTTCTTCAATATAACTTGTACTTTTACTCAGTTTGTGATATATTGGCCGTCAATACCTCGCCCAACACCCTTCCTCTCGCCCCGTGACTACGTCTCAGCGAACCTCTTGCACGGTATATACCATTGGCACAGAAAACAAAAATCAATTATATTATAAAAGAATGTACGGTTCCTCTGACACCGCCCGGGTAACAGTAAGCAAAATACCCGGCCAGCTCTTATGGAACCCTCATGAAGATGCATAGTCTTCGCACCTCTGTATCGCAAGGTAGAAATTGAAACCCGATGACAATCCGGCAGAATGCCATGATAGCCATCGGAATCACAAAACTGTAATTGTACTAACTTGCACTGTCTAATGGGAGCGTATGGTACAAAGAAGAGAAAAGAAAAGTTGAGGAAGTGGGAGGGAAAAAAACGACATTATATTCTGGTGGCCACAATTACGCTAAGCCTAATATAGATCTAGCGTGTCCAGCATTTCCGCACCAAGACCTCTTAGGCCATTTTATGGAGAATGGTAGACCTTAGTTGGAGGAAGCAGAGCAGGATCCTTTGCGGTGCAGCTCTCGATTTCATAATATTAATTCTTCTTTTCTTTTTTTTTTTAAAAAAAAATATATTCTGGTATAGAACCGCTACATAGGTTATCCTTGGGTACGTCTATCTAACCTCCAGGTTGCCTGTTTTTTGAAACTCCGGGAGCTGCCTCTAACGTGCGCTGGCAAGCCGTCCCCGAGAGCAGAATGTCAGCTAGTGGTTTCGCTGGCCTCCTCTCCCATTGAAACTCGCCCAAAGAGCCTCCTGACACCGCGCTCCCCTGCTTGATCCCTCTATTTCCCATCCTGCGTGATGGCGTCGGCCATTTTCTTCCTCGATTTAAAGGGCAAGGTATGTGCTTTAGCTCATATTGCGACTCGACTCCAATTCCCCTTATACCCTCTGGCAACAGACCGGGTGTTTCCCCCTCCTCGTGCTGACCGTCTCATGTAGACCCTTCTAGCCCGAAACTATCGCGGAGACATTCCTATGTCCGCCGTCGAGAAATTCCCTATCCTACTAAGTGACGCCGAAGAAGAAAGTTCCGCAGTACCTCCGTGTTTCTCTCATGAAGGAATCAACGTACGTTTATTGCTGTTCAGCGATCTCGGGTCCCATGCGTGTTGCATCTCCCCGCCGCCTCCTCTCCCCCCGCAACCCGCACCACTTTTCGTCCCTCTCATGCATAGCGATCCCGCAACCTATATTTTCAATACTTCATAATAGAAACAAAGAAAGAAGCCATGTTGGATTGGGAAGACCGTGTTCCTGGGTCTATCACTAACATATTGCGGGACTTTCTAGTATCTCTACATCCGTCACAGCAACCTCTATATCCTTGCGTTGACTAAGAAAAACACCAATGCCACCGAGATTCTCCTTTTCCTACATAAAGTCGTGGAGGTATTTACAGAGTACTTCAAGGTACTCGAGGAGGAGAGTATCCGGGACAACTTTGTCATCATTTATGAGTTGCTTGACGAAATGATGGACTATGGCTATCCGCAAACAACAGAGAGCAAGATCTTGCAAGAGTAAGCCTTCCTCCACCATCCTGCCTTCGCATAACTTGTGGCATCGTTGCTGACGCCTCTGCACTGTCGTTCCTCGTGGAAAATAGGTATATTACCCAAGAGTCACACAAACTGGAAGTGCAAGCTCGGCCACCCATTGCCGTCACCAATGCCGTTTCCTGGCGAAGTGAAGGCATCCGCTACCGCAAGAATGAAGTATTCCTTGATGTGGTCGAATCTCTTAATCTCCTCGTGTCCGCGTCTGGAAACGTGTTACGGTCGGAGATCCTTGGTGCTGTTAAAATGAAGTGCTACTTGAGTGGAATGCCAGAGCTTCGTCTCGGCCTGAACGATAAGGTCATGTTCGAGACAACAGGACGTGCTACACGAGGAAAGGCAGTGGAAATGGAGGATGTGAAATTCCACCAATGCGTTCGGCTATCTCGATTTGAGAATGATCGAACGATTAGCTTTATTCCCCCGGATGGTGAATTCGAGCTCATGTCCTACCGCCTCAACACCCAGGTAAAGCCTCTGATCTGGGTGGAGTGTCTTGTAGAATCTCACTCTGGTTCTCGAATTGAGTACATGTTGAAGGTATATCAACCCGCAAACCCCCTCCACCACACAATTCACCGTTGCCTAACCTTCTCTCTTCTCCCGGCCAGGCCAAAGCACAGTTCAAACGGCGCAGCACCGCCAACAATGTCGAGATCCTCGTGCCCGTACCCGAGGACGCAGACTCTCCCCGATTCCGAACCAATATTGGTACCGTGCACTACGCCCCGGAGAAATCCGCTATCATCTGGAAAATCAAGCAATTTGGCGGTGGGAAGGAATTTCTCATGCGCGCCGAACTAGGCCTTCCCTCCGTCAAGGGAGACGATGAGCACGGTGGTGGCATGACTGGTGGATTTGGAGGTAGCATGGGCGGTACCCACCAGGGCAAAGCCAAGCGACCCATCAATGTCAAGTTCGAGATTCCTTATTTCACTACCAGTGGTATTCAGGTGCGGTACCTGAAGATCACAGAACCCAAAGTGTGTATCTCCTTCCTTTATTCCCTTTTTACTCCATTATAACAGCCACTACTCGAATTTGATGCCCCAAAGCTGACTAAATTCTGATAGTTACAATACCCTTCCCTGCCTTGGGTTCGATACATTACTCAGTCAGGTGATATTGCCGTTCGCATGCCAGATGTACAATGATGTATAGCGTTCTTCGACTTTTATTATCCCCTTTCCTATAGTTCAATTAGATACAATTTTTGCTTCAATCTCGACGCGTATACAAGATACCATTATGGATAGGTGGCACCCTGAAGTATGGAAAGACTGAGGACGCATTGGTTCCTCGCATTTAAAAATAAGTGCTGCCTAGTGGGTCGAGATATTTATGTGATGGTCGAAAAAACGTATAGCCACATAGTTGGGGTCTAAACCGCCCGTGGGAGTAGGGTTGCCTTGGCGGATTTATAAGGACAAGAAGGCAGTCACATGGTGTTTTGCTGTAAGTATAGCCAACCCTTTTGTCATTCCTCCGACCACCCTCAATCGCATCTCTGTTTGAACAAAAATCTTCTCCCCGGCGGACTAACTAATGGGGCTAACTAATGAAGAGGAGGTGAAGTAAACAGAACAAAGCTCACCATAACGTTCATTCGATATGGACCTAAACCAAATGACATCTGATTGGGTGATCTGCGTGGCGTTGAAGGTTTAGCAGCAAGGCAAGGAGGGGCACTTATTTGTGTTCAGTCTTCCCCCATCCAATCCATGATTACGTCTATGCAGACTATGGTTCAATAACAAAACCTGGCGCGTTGGGATTTAAATAAAGTGTGGAATTTCGTTTGGTTCTTTGGCTCGCGTACGCGATCCAGAACTATCCCTTACGAGGATGATTTCTATCCCAAGTAGCGAGCACTCAGTGAGGTGGATATGTGCCTTGCTCATTGAGATGACGGCGGCACGGGCAATGCTGGAGGAAGAGCACACGAAACCCGAAGATCAACAATCCAACGATGCGAACAATTACTCCCTTGGCCGCATCAGGTCTTATAATATCGTTATTGCCTGCCTTCCAGCGGGTGTGTATGGAGTCACCTCTGCCGCCGTTGTCGCTACTCAGATGCTGCAGACCTTTCAGGGTATCAAATTTGGGCTTATGGTTGGTATTGGGGTGGTGTGCTATGCGAGGACGCCGATATTAGACTAGGCGATGTGTTTGTCAGTAAGCTAGGGAGTAACTCGGGAGGCGTCATCCAGTTTGATTTCGGAAAAGAGTATGGCAATGGGTTTTTCCAACGGGTTGGGTCGCTGAATCAACCGCCGGAGGCACTTCTGACGGCGCTGGCTTATCTCGAAACGGAGCATCTCATGAGGGCAAATCGCATTCCTGAGTTCCTGAACTTGGCGTTCGCGCGCGTTCCTAATTCGGTGCCCAAGTTCGCTTATCAGGGTGAAGAAAACGACTTCTTATTCGAAGCGACCTACAACCATTGTAGCGGCTCATCGTGCATGCAGTGCAATCCGCTGGAAGTTGTGGAGCGGCCGCCTCGCAAGGACTGCTCTCCTATTGTCTACCAGGGGCTAATCGCATCGGGAAACCAAGTCATGAAGCATGGTGCTACACGGGAGAATCTGAGAAAGGAACTTGGAGTGATCTGCTTGAAATGGAGGCGGCAGGGTTGATGAATATTTTGCCATGTTTAGCAATTAGGGGGATTTGTGACTACGCTGACACCCACAAGAACAAGCGATGGCAGCCCTACGCTTCTATGACGGCTGCTGCATTCGCATGCGAGGTTCGGAGTGTGCTCCCTACTCCGAACAGCCAAATAGCTATCAGGGGAGTGGGAAACATACAGGAGAATGACGGTAAGAGTGAGCGGGTTCTGGTCTTTGAAGGAAAGATTTTAACGATTCAGATGGCTGACTGTTTTTTTGTAGAGTGGGAACGGAGTCTGGAGTTGACGTTGGGCTCGGTAGAGCCCGCACGGCTGGTGAAGACGTTTAGCCCGGTGGCTCGGAAACAAGAAATGCTCGCGACACCCCCAAAATCCAAACGACCCGAAACTATACTGGGTGTTCAAGATCGATTATGAAGTGTGGAAGAGAAGGTATACCAGGTATTCAATACTTTGTCTGTCCGCTCTTGACCTCCACAGCCTCAGCAAGGTAGCATCCTGTGTCATAAGTATGCCTGGATTGGACGCCTCCGACTTGATTGTTCTTAGTTTGTCGTGGAAGATCTAGTCAATACATCCTTCGCTCTGAGAGCCTTTATCCAGACAGCTTCTCTACATTACTAGAAAGGCTATCTGGAGAAGAGAAGGAAAAGGCCATACTCCGCTTTCTTCGGGCCGTCTTCGACAATCTCACTGTGTGTGATAGAAAAAAAACTTAACGATAAACGACACCCCTCGAAGAGCGTAGGGAATCCCATAGATTCGTCGTCACTGTGGAAAGTGATACGAATTAGGATATCTCACTAGTGAATTTTATTGGACGTTTAGGGGAAAGACTGGAAACCTTTGGGGAAGGAGCGTCCCAGTTGAAGGTACTAGTAACCGGTGCAACAAATACTACGCTTCACGACATCTCGCAAAAGGCCCTGCATATTCAGTACAATAAAGAAAGACAGGGTTTATTGACTAGTTGTCTCAATATGCGAAGTAAAGGCTAACTCCTCTGACTAAACAGACTGTCTTTCTACCTTGTATTTCGACAACATACGATATGATAAATTTTTGATGATAATCACGCCGGTTCATTGGAGTGGCTTTGGACCCACGAGCAATACAAGGAGTGGTCTTCTGCAAGTACCTCTGGGTTGTTGTATATTGAAAGAAAGCTAGGAAGTGGGAAAAGTACACTCACGAAATACTTTCGGCAAAAAATATCCGAAAAGACGACTTTCGAGAAGAGTGATGAGGAGCCGGTCCTAGCAGATTTCTTTTACAGCCATAGAGATGGTGAACGCGAAAGGAATCATCGCAACATGCTTCAGTCGCTGGCTTGGAATATTCTTAGCCAGGATGAAGCGTTCTTCTATCACTTTCAAAGAGAGTATCGCAGCCTATCTGCGCTATCAGCACAGGCTACGATAGAATGGGATTACCCCTCTCTACAAAGAATATTTCTGTCCATGGCCAACCATCCTCATCCTAAAAACATATTCTTGATCCTTGATGCGCTGGATGGGTCAGATGAATGCGACAGGCGCGACGTCGTAAGGTTTCTGTTAGCCTTATGCGATCGACCAGGTCCATGTATATTCAAGATCTTCATGGCAAGTCGTCCAACGACTGAACTCCGGTACTACCTTCAGCATCTCAATTTCAAATCTGATTCAGCTGCAGGATGAGACCAAGTCAGACATTGGAGCATTTGCGCATTCCTTCCTTGGCCCAGAGCTGAATTTTAGTGAGAAGCTGCTTCTAGAGGCTACAAACTACATCGTTGACACCGCTCAAGGTGTTTTTCTTTAGGTACAACTTATCCGAGGGGAACTGCAGCTATGTGTCGAGAGAGGGTATAGGAAGAAAGAAATTTTCAAAATGCTCCTAGAATTGCCGACGGGGCTGGAGTCTTTTACATGCATATGCTGGCCAACCTCAATATGCGAACAGCGCAAGATATTCGCGACGGAAGACGAATACTTCAACTAGTACTGTTTGCAGAGCGATCTTTGACTGTTACCGAGATTCAACATTTATTGGCCATCGAAGCTGTTCTGGCTGAAGACTTAGATCTGGAGGAAGAATCCTTCGAGATGAGTTGATCCAATCCATGGAGAATCGGATCATTCATTGTGGTGGGAACTTCTTGAAAATCAAAGGTTTGTCGGCTCGATTGCCTATACTTTATGAATGTGTATAACCTGATTTTGTGGCTCCTAGAGGATAGATCGGTGCAGGTCATCCACCGAACAGTCTGCGAATTTTTTTTACCCCGGGACATCTCGCCTCAGAATAATGGTCCTGTGGCCCAGTCACGATTCAAATTAGATAGGGAAGGAGACCTACACCCCGAAATCGCTAAAATTGGCATCTATTACATTCAACTTGTCGCCCAGCATAATCCTCGCCAATGCAGTGGTGATGGTACAATTAAATCGTGGCTTGAATCTGGTTTCGAAAGTTATGCTGAGTATTTGAATGATCAACCCTTGTTGAGATATATTCTAGCTTTCCTTCCATATCACATATCCAAGTGCCCCGAAGCTCCAGATATCCAGATTCAATTAGCCAAAGTTGTTGCCGTCTTACATGAAAAGAAAGTTGCTGCATCTTTATTGGCCTCTTAGTTTGACAGACAACTACGTCACACGCTTCCGGAATTGAGGGATCTAACGGCCGTACCGTCTTTCAAACTAAGGCTTCTACAAGCAGCAGTGCGAAGGGGCCTGTTGGAGGCAGTCCATATCATGATATTAGTAGAGAGCTATATCGATGGGTTTGTGAGAGGCAGTTCTAATTCGGCCTTGCGTCTAGCCGTTGAGAATGGATGGGAGAACATCACACACTTCCTTCTCAGCCGACATGCGGATTTTAGGTTGAAAGACGAGCTTGGTCGAACTTGCCTCCATCTCGCTGCTCATTCCGGGAACCTCAGCCTAGTCAAACTCTTTTCGAAGCAAATCAGCCTTAAAGATGAACCAAATTCTCAAGGCTTGACGCCGCTCCACATGCCTGCAAAAAAAGGTCATTTGGACGTTGTAAAGTTCCTAATGACCGACGGAGCTCCTGTTCGCGACACCGATAACCTGGAGTCCTGGACTCCCCTCCACTGGACTTCACATGGGGGCCATATATCTGTCATGCGATGTCTGCTGTGGGGGGTAGATGGGGAGGGCCGGATAGGATCTTCAGACAAATCAGTAACAACGGTAGTCTCCTTGATTCAGCGTCAGGATAGGAAGGACAGAACTGCAATCAACATAGCAGTGCGAAACAACCAACAAGAGGCAGTCAGATTTCTCCTCGGCTGTGGCGCTAAAACGTTCAGCGGAGACAAACATGGGTTCACGCCACTGATCTCGGCAGCATCTGGGGGGCATAAAGGAGTAGTTCGCCTACCTTTAGGTTCACGTCGTGAGCTTTGCTTAGCAAGAGATTTTTCAAAGCGTACTGCGTTCTCCCACGCCGCACTCCATGGGCATGTCGATGTTCTCTTGGTTCTCGTAGATGTACAAGAGGGCCTTGATCTGCGAGATAAATACGGTCAGACTGCGCTCCATCTTGCCTCTACAACTAACCAGATACCGGCGAGCCGTTTCTTAGTGAGTTTAGGATGTAATATAGACGCACAAAATTTCGGTCTGGAGACAGCCCTCCATATGGCCGCATACCAGGGCAACCTAGAGACCCGAGATACTCTCATCGAGCTAGGCGCCTCCCTAAACGTTCCGGATGAGGAGAAACGGCACACGCTGTATCTGGCTGCGGGGAAAGGGCACCGGTCGCCCGTCGAATCATTACTCAAACAAACACAGACAGATGTCAACTCCAAAGACTGGAGAGGCTGGACATCATTGTTTTGGGCAGCCGGCAATGGACACAACGGTGTGGTGGACTTACTGGTCCGACACGGCGTCGACGTGAACGCAAGAGACATAAATAGAGTGACCGCACTCCATTGGGCAAGCAGGATGGGGCAGGCATCAGTTATACAGCTCCTTTTAGATCACGGGGCAGATATTTCTATCCGAGATGTGAACGGTATGGATGCTCTTAACTGGGCTCGCGAATACGGCCACCAAGCCCTCGTGTGGCCGCTTCTCACCCACAACGAAAGCCAAGCAGAGGGGGGGGTAAGATGGGCTATGACTTCTTGATCAAGAGCTGGGCAAGAGAAAAAGAGTATGGAGAATTTATGCCTGGAATATACTAAATCGCGACCCGGGTAGGGTGAGAACCACACTGCGTGAAACTGCAAAGAGCTCACAATACTGAAATTATTCTCTGGTACTCTTTTCGCCTCTCTCGAAATATAAGGGCAGTTGAATCGGAAAGTGAGTGACCTCGAACGGTCGAAAGAGCATGAACACTCTTAGTCTTTGTCTTGGAGGATTCCAACCCTACCCGAATAAATGAGCGGTAGTCTTCTGCCCAATCGATCCCGGAAAACCCTCATTCCCTGTCTGCGCCCACCGGATTGTGTAACCAGAGGTACAATGATTGGAAATCAGTTAATGATGGGCGCGAGGTTGCCAGATCAGCAATTTCTTGACCTAGAAATATATATTTATATAGTCTAAAAATCGTTTATAGGAAGGCCGAGGGGCTGAGCCATCTATGTACTAATAAATATACGATAACTAAGAGAATATCCAAGGAAACTCGTTGAACGTAATTCATTTCTGGATACATAATGCTTCCACCCATTTTTATACTCCGAGGTTCCCTAGATATGTTCCTAGAACACACGCATGGATCATAGATTAGAAGAGAAAAAAGAGGAAAAGAACCTAAGCTAAGAATACAAAATGCCACATATCTGACAAACTGACTCGAGGGATGATAGGAGGGGACTGGGTATCTCAAATCAAGGTAAAACAAAAGAGCAAAATTGCATGGCTGCTCCGGGGTCGGTAAAAAGAAAACGCCGTTCGTCACAACGCATCTCAATCGTTGATAAGAAAGAGGTGAGAGAGAAGATATTTATACCAGGGGATCGTGAGATATTCTTCTTTTTACTTTTCTTTCCTTCTGAGTTTTGATGTCTTTTTTGGTTTGATTTCCACCTGCCCCCACCCCCCCTCAAGTTCTTCTCACGGAACTGGGGGGAGAAAGGGTGGGGAAGGGAAGGGGTGAACCGCTTAATGAGCGCTGGTCTCGCCGTCTGGGGATTCGGGAGCAGGGAGAGGAAATCCATCACCATGGTTTGCGCCCGCGGCCTTGGAGAACCCTTCTCGAGCTAGCATTGTGTTTAGCACGGCGCAATTGTACGCCGCTTCACCGGGAGGAACAACAAGGAAAATATAAGTGTTATCCGTGAACCGGCCGAGGAAGACGTTGAACTGGGGGGTTTTGGTGTGCATGACGACAAACCCGGCGGAGGCAGGGGTGGTGTGAGTATTGCGTGCAGCGCAGTGCTTGAATGCCTTCATGATATTCGAGAGGCGTTCATGGCGGTCATAGATGGGGTTCATATCTCCAATTTCGGAGGCGACGGAGGTCACTGTGAGGAATGTGGAGCGTTCGAAGAGGATGACTTCCTCTGCGTCGATACGCTTGGCGAAGGCGTGGAGGAAGCGTTCGATGACTGTCAGGTTGGGGATGAGCTTGTGGACAATCCCGGCCCAGGCCTTGTAGAGGGATTGGTCCCATATGCTACTTCCGAAAGTGTCGATGGTGAAATGCTCGGTGCGGCTACGGATTAGGGCTGACCGTTCTTCGTAGATGCGTTGGCGGTGCTCGGCCTGGATAAGGTCGAGTTTGTGTACGAGACAGAATACGTATGCGTTAGGACTGTACTCCTTTAGGGCAACGATGATGGAGCTATATGTGTCGAGGTCACGCTCGACCTCCCGAGACTCGATATCGAAGACGTAGATAAGGACCGCGACGTCAGAGAAGATATTGCCGCGCTGCGAGGCGAGATAGGTTTCCATAAAGGCATCTTGTCTAGTAAGAGGGGTAAAGAGGGGATTAGATTAGAGTTCAACAATTCGGGGAATAAAACATGAGGTAGTTTTATTGTTTCGTGTGAAAAGGAAGCACACACCCTCCGCAATCCCAGAGATTCAAGGTCAGGTTGCCCATGAACTTGACGTGGCTGTGTTCAACATCAATTGTAGCACCCAATCGCCGTACGTCTTTAGCGACATAGTTGCTGAATATGATCGATCGCATAGACGATTTTCCAGAGCCACTCTTGCCCATAAGCAGCACCTTTCTTTTCTTCTTTCGGAGGTCCATGGTTACAGATGGGGTCGGCGGAGGTCGCTGGTCAACAGGTACCCCGCAATATCCAGGCGAGAGTGGTGAGATCTGGACAGTGGCTCAGCATTCGACGTCTCTTGAGACCATTGAGGCTGGCCTGCGGCAGATCTAAACTCGGATATGGCCGATTTCACGACACCAATGCAACAATAACGAGGGGGAACTAATTGTTCTTGGCTGCGAGGATGAGAGATGATCACTGGACCAACCTCGTCATCGCAGCTCCCCGGAGTAACAATGTTCCGAATATGTATGTCACGTGCCACGGTTATCACGATCCTTGAGAGGCAGATGGTCTACCATCGAAGAAATGACCAGCTGCAGGTGTACCAAGCGGGGGGAAAGTGACTATATATATGTATTTAGACAAGTGCCTTGAATGAAGTATCCCACCCGCAACCTGCAGCAATATCTGCTGTCCTTTAGGCCGAGTCTGAAATAGAGAAAGAAGAAAGAAGCAAAAAACTATGAGAAAAAAGATCTCAAGTAATCAATACTTTTGTCCCTGGTTCCCCTTTCCAAATAATTGTACAAGAATAACAAGACCATCATCTCGTAGAACTAAAGCTCGGCATCACAAGAGACTGGACTGAAATACAGCCGGAAACATATCAAGAAAGGTGGGGGGAGAATGAAAAGGAGGTAGGAGGTAGGAGGTAGTGGGGGGAAGAGGTTGAGAGAACGGAAAGCATATAGACATGGTCATTAAACTTCATAAAGTCTACCCCCCAAGCTGTGTGAACATCCGTGATGCCGGCGGTGTCTGGTATCTAAATAAACAAAATAATCGACAGAGTATGCAACATTAAAAGACGGTGCCATCGGAGCGTATCATGATCGGAGGCTCTTTCGTGTTCGGTCTCGAGACTTCAGCAATCTCACGGCCACCCTATATAGCGTTGTCAATACCTGGAATGAGTTTGGGGGGAGCCTTGAAGAAAGGGCAGGCTTACCTTCCATGTTCCAGCTTCAAGCATTTGAGCAAGGGTTAATTGACTCTCTCCCCTTAAACCCAGCTGGGAATTGACTTCGTCCAGTAAATCGTCTAGAAAACCGACAGTGGCCGCCCGCCACTCAACAACCACATCGTCATCGGTGGAGAAGAGAGGTACAACCTCCACGCTGGGCTGTCCTCGGATCTGCGCATTTTCCTTGTACGCGGCAAGGCCCCGCTGGAGATCGCCATCTTTGAGAGTCAGGAGCCCCATGTCGATCAGCAGACCGCCGTTGCGATACTCCGGCAATCCGGTCAACAATTCGCTTCCGGCAACGTGAATTTTCATCAACCTGGACATCGGGACCATAATTGAGTAACAGAGCCATTGGGTGAGTTTATGGAATGGGACGATGTTCTCCCAGGGCTGCGCTGGAGGTGATGCGGGTAAGTCGGAGCATGGCCAAGCGTCTCCAATCGATAATCCGTCGATTTGTGTTCTTGAGGGAGGCCATATGGAAGCGAATCCGTCCGTTAGTACGGTCCATAATGTGGTGATGGGAACTATGGGTACTGAGGATGCTAGCGTTGATGGATGGCAAAGAAGATAGTCTAAAAAAAGTTTGATCAGTATTTCGGAGTTCGAGACATAAACAACAGCTCAAGTCATACCAAGTAGGTTTCCCGGTCGAGCGTCTACCCCGAAAAACTCCTGGTTGTTTAATGCCTCTGAAAGTCTCATTAGTAGTCCTGCGCGGCCTTCAATGCCAGCCAGCTGGTTATTTTCCGAGTGCTGCATCCCCTTGGCTAAGACCTGCACCGTAATCTTTTTCAGTCCAGCACCGTCAACCTGGCATGGCTCTGTGGGATCACTACTAAACAGACCAGTCTTGAACATCTCCAGTGTCGCCACAGCAAGGCCCTCACTTCGCGAATAAGTTTTTCCAGATTCCTTGGATTTATAAGACCAAGTAGTACCTGCACCAGCGTCCAGGAGGACCGAGACGACGAAGAGATCGATCAGTCGCCGGGTTCGCTCCTGCGCATCGATGGTACTGGGCCAGGACTGGAGCAATTGGTTGACGCGGGGTCTTCCGCCCACGTCAAAGTGTTGCCAGCGGCCATGCGGGGGAATCGAAGCATAGTCGGAACCATAGTCCCTCTTTCGTAATAGTCAGTCAGGAGCCAGAGGCGGGGGAAGGGAGGGGCCTGGGATACATCACATGATGAGGAGGGGCAAGGTTACGGGGTTGGGCTCACCTTGATGATGGATACAACGTAGGACGCTGTGTCGGCGAACTTGCTCATATCAACGTCAAAGTGGTGAAGCTGGTTTCTCTTTGCCCTCCTTAGGATGACATGGGAACGTTGACGAACGGCGTGTATGCTCCGCAAGTAGGCAGCTGGGTCTAATGCAGGATCAGGTGGGCTGGCGATTGCCAGCTCGGGGATGGACGAAGGTAGCCCACTTCCTTTGTACCCCGAAGACTTCAAGGATGCAGTCGAGGTACGAGCACTGTTGACGGAAACAAAGGATTCGCGATCATTATTATCGCCCTGGCTCGAGTTTTTCGAGTCCTTGCGTTTAAAAATACCCATATTGAAAGTGTAGATGGGTCAGTGCATGAGACGAAGGAAAGAATCCTAATGCTCGCAAGAATGATTGCAGTAGTGGTGGATGATCCTGAATGGGTAGAGCGAAAACGTCGACAAACTTGGAGGTTAGTCGAATTTCTTCGACATAGTAGTGCCGAATCGATATGGGTGTATCCAGGAGGGGGGAAGTACTCCGTACATAAAAGATGATGATCTGCAGCGCCTTCGGAAAAGCCAAAGAACTGCCCTTTTTGGTCTTGGGTTGGAGTTTGGCTTCTTTCAAGGTTGGGTCCTTGGATTTCCCTTTTTATCTTTTTTTCTTGTCTTTCTTTCTTAGGAAAAAAGCGCTTTTTAATCCCTTTATCTTTCCTCTTGCTCCCTCTAGTCTTCTCTCTTTGGTTTCTTTTCTAGCCTTCTTTTTTTTTTTAGAACGCTCTTTCTTAATATTTTTTGGTCCTTGATCTTCTTTACAGCCCTAAAAGCTAAAAGGGGGGGAAAGGAAAAAAAAAAAAGGAAGAAAACTGAATGAATAAATCGGAGGCAAAGGAATAAAAAGAATAATAACAACAAAACCAACAATAACAAGCAGACGGGGCGGGGGCGGTCGGAAGCCAAACGAAAGAGAGTTGAGAAGGTTCAAAATTCAGGAAAGCCCCAAATTAAGAGGACCTGATTGGGGCAAAAAGGAGTGGTTACTTCCACCAGAACGTCTGGCTACTGATGACTGAACTAGTCGAGCCTCGGAGTCGGGAGGTGGGGAGCTTGGAGAGAAAGGAAAGGAAGCCTAGCGGAATGGCCCTAGCAGAGGTTAAAAAGCTGCCTTGGTGGGTTTGGGACGATTTAGCGTTTGATATCGAAATGGAAAATTAGTATTATTATTACTTGGTAGGGGTACGAAGAAGGCAACACCCGCTGCCCCGCAGGGGTTGCGGTCGAATGAATCAATAAAATAATAATATTAATACGGAGTAAGGTATGGATGGGAAAGAGTGGGTAAGAAAGGAGAAGGGGAAGGGGAAAGTGTTACCAACCATCAAAAAGAATTTTGGTTGAACAAAGGAGGTGAGATGATCTGTGGTTGTATGCCATTATTTTGCAGCACCGAAAGAAGGATCTGATAGGTACATCGAGGATGCAGCCGTCAAGTCAGAGTATGTACTTCCTCCCTAGTAGGTACATCCTATCCTCCGTTAGGGCCATCCTCATCCATATTTGACTATACCCAACTATAAGTCAAAAGTAAGGTACTTTACTTCGCGTTGCCCCGATTAGGCGAATTACCGCTTCTATCTCTTTCTCCCCCTCTTGATTTGTCTTCTTACCAATCTGATTATTCTGACATTGTCCCCTGATTACCACCGCACTACCTTTTTCAGGAATAATTTCTCACATTAGAGTGATGAGGTCAGATATTAGGCCCATGCATATGCATCTCAATATGTACTAGGATAAATGTCGTCCGCCATTATGATTGTGGTGATATCGGTCAATCGACTCGGGCGATTCGGGGGAAGGGGAGGGTTCAAGCTCGAGAGCATATTATTTTATGCACTCTCCCCCCAAACAAACCTCCCAAATAATCTTCGAGCCACGCGTGTAACACACGGGGTACGACGGCCATTCAGGAGGATAAAGGACGACCTAACCATCCCGATGATACCAACAATTACTATTAATTTAATTTTGATTAAATACCTGACCATATTCCAGTATTACTATTGATTCGGGACATAGATATTACCTTCATGCATCCAGATAAATTTCCTGATGCTTCAATCATACGATAGCTTGTATTTATTTATGGTAGCATGCTTCGTGTATATTCCGGTTATAATTCATTTGTCTTCTTTTATTTCCTGCAGCAAAGTTGGGGGGATCAAACCCAGAGCAAAAGAAGTCCAAATTAATGAACGAAAAAGTGGGCTAAATTATCCAGATCGATGGAACCAAAGGACACTTCTCCTTAGTTGTCGAGGAAGACAAGAAATTAACACGCCACTGGAAAGCACGGACAGACTCGCGCACAGAGCCAGTCTGGGTCTGCTCTCCTTTCCCCTCGCCCTAAGAATGTGGATCTAGATTTTCTGGCCGGTCCGGATCCTTGGACGGAGGACGCAAAGATCCGACCCTGGTTCCCAGACTCCATCCTCATTGAAGCGCCTAATCTCGTCTAATTATCCTGCTGGTGTTGGTCTAAGCCAAAATAGTAAGGAATCGACTGGCACATGTCATTCTCTGCAAGGCACAAAGGAAGCAACCGGATCAAGTCTGGAGGCCCATGTTCATATCACTCCTGGTTATGATTATGAATGCTCAATCTATCTTCCTTGTTGATAACTTGATATTTATGTTAGAAAAGAGAAGTTGATATCATGACGTATCCTTCATAATCATGATTAAGGGAGGGGAGGTATTCCTTGGGGTATCGACCGGTATCCCCTCCACCTTCCGGGGCGTTTTCTTTCCGCTTCCATGTAAGCCTCGCGGGTGGTCAGTCAACCTGACAATGCCCATTTTATGCAGGGAATGGCCATCTTCTCAGAAAATGCATGCATCCATGGCGTACCGCTGGCGCTTACAATCAGCTTTCCTTCTCCATTGAGTCCATTCAGACCGATAATTCCATTAAGTATTATTTTATCATTATCTGCACTATTGTTCGCGACTATGGAAGACTAGTTGGGCATGGCGCTTAGTGGCGACTGTTACCCACTTATCCTCGTTACACCAAGGGGAGGATGCCATAATTAATCCATCACCCGATGGATTATTGAGGAGCTCCTCCCATGAGTGGTCAGCTTTAAGACACATTAAACTCCTTCTCACCACCTTCCATAGCTCTTTGGACTATCGTTGATCAACTGACAATTCAGTGGCAAGAAATGGGCAAGCAAATAATATTAGGTATGGCTTGACTTCCACTACTAGACCCACTCGCACCTCTCTCCGGAAATCCAGACCGGAAACTTGTACCGTCACTACTGTTTCTTGGATTGTTCCTCAAACACGTGAATTTCATTTCTTAAAAGTGGAGTACATTCGAGGTCTTATTCCTGTGGTGACATGATGCTTTCTCAGAGGACTCCATCGGTTCTCGCAACTATGGGACCATACAAATTATTGTGTTCCCTCTTGCTTGAGAAAAAAGTGTAGAACAGTGGCCTCAGTATTGACGACACAAAAGAGAGAGAAAAAGAAAAAGAAAAGAGTTTAATGCTGCGGCCCCAAGTCAGGACAAGTCCCTCTTTTCCCCCCTTTCTTACCCACCCCGTTTAAACATCGACAAACCGGCGTACCCACTAATGCGGGAGACGCAGTCCTGGCCATACTGCTGGGTCGCACGGGTTTCACGTTTAAAGTTTTATCCTGAAGGGGCTGCATGCCAATCCGTGCCTGTCGGGCTGTAACTCCCTTTACGAGGTAGTATTACTATTTTGACTTTTGCATCACCAGAGACGGGAATTAGCGACTGATTTCTTGTATTCTTAGCCTCCAATTACGGATCTGCTAATCAACTAGCTTCGTCTGTAACTATTACCAATGGTCAGTTCAAAAAGCAACCCCGTCCACTAGCACTAGCGGAGACTCCGAAGGGAAAGAGAGAGATAGAGAGCCTAAGAGAGGGAGCAGAGGTGCCTGGGAAGAAAGTACTCCGACCCCTGTGCTTTTACACCTTCCCATGCAAAAATAATAACGAATCATATCTCCCCCATCATGGCAAAGAACTGCGTACGCGCGGACGACGGAAGTTCCACACAAGCAGAGCTTAGTCTAAAATCACATTGGTATTATCTCCTTGCCCGTTCTGGTCAAGACCCTTTGAATGAATGGTTAATGTACTCACTCAGAAGTCGTGGAAATTCTCCGACGTTTCTTCGAGTTATACCACCCTTGTTTATAACCCATCTCATCCCTGAGGACGCCCGACACACGGACGATTCAACCCTTGCAAACGGCGAGGGTGGCTGAATAGTAGTACACCTAACATAAGAAACAGTCAGCACATTTCCAATTGGTAACAAAGAGCCTGCAGCTAGCTTTAATCCAAAACACCGCTGTAGGGATCTTTCCAACACCACCCAATATAATCGCGGTTCCAGCTTCCTTCTGCGGGGGTGATTGTTGCCTTTCATTTTTCGATTCCTATAAAAAGTATCATTTGCCTCCTCCTGATCCTTACTGCCGAGTAGAATTCACGGTTGTAGCGGCACTGCTCCATCGCTCTTGCCGAAAGTATATAATGGAGGCAAAAACGAATGAAAAATAAGCTATTACGATGCATGCCTGGTTGTAGGATTGCAAAGCCTACCCTGGTCGACCAACTTCGCATACTAGCTAGTTCAACTAACCATTGTCTTACGTTACGTGCCATTCGCTTAGAAGATTTCCTGAGGGTCTTTCTTGAATTCTTCAGGATCAGCTTCGATTTCGAACCAACGGGCTCCATCGTCCAAACATCCCTAATGAATGGTACGCTGGGTCCAATTTCTTGGGAACGGAAAACTTGGGAAGTTAAAGCTGGTCTCAAGTTCCCACTTCTCCTTCCAGGACGCCTTGATATTGGCCATTTATTGATTCACTATTTGATTCTTATTTTTCTACCAGAGAGCTCTCTCTCGGCTATCCAGATCTGAGCTTGGTTTGCAGGCCAGTCGGCTTATAGACCACGGCGCCTCACCTTTTTTTTAACTTTCGAGATCGATATCCACTAAGAACAGTCCTCTCCTCCTCACTCGATGAGCAAGTATCAGGGATTGTCTGCAGGATATCGGGTCCTGAGGGTTGCCTTGTTGTAACTATTAATTTCTTTGTAATTCTTTGTAATGATTGATGTCTTGGTGGATTTCCGACCATTGGCAGCTGGGAGAGACCATTGGTCTTTTTGATGCGGTAGCCTGGGGGAACCCCGTCTTCTGGAGTCTCCTTAAACGGCGGACTAAGCGAGAGAAGAAGGGCAAGACGAGGAGACGGAGCTCGAAATGCCAAATCACCGAATGATCATGGATGGCTCTCGGGCTTTCACCCGAGAGAGTGCAAATCAATCAAACAGTCCCATGATATGTGAGGGCGGTGTACCATAACACGGCGGAATCCTCCACGTTTGAGAGTCACGTTGGCACGAGCTCGCCACAGCCTTTCAGCCACAGCCGCTTCGCAGCCACCAATGACGGGCGCAGCCTCAGAATCTCAGAGGCTAGATCTAGGCATCTTTGTTGAACCATGGAGATGGACTGGCATTGACGGGGAACGGACTTTGTAGATGCTTGCCCATCATCCGCTAATGAATAGAATCATTCTACACGTATCACATTGATCATTGATGGTAAGCGCAAGGCGGAGCCACTCCGAGTAACTTTCGAATTCCTGCTAACTGGCTTTCCCCCTCTATCCAGACCCTTTCGCGCCACGTTTTTATTCACGATTACGATGGATGATTTGAACGGGCTCAGTTGGAGCTCCAGCTCTCCGAATGATACCCGCAAGCCCCCGCCGATGAATTCAGGCCTCTTGTTTCCCACTGTGAGGCGCAATGACGCTTCTGGTCGCTCGTCCCCTTTCTCTGCTTCTTCGGGGCAATCCAACCCCCCATCTAAGTCCGCAACCCCGGATAAAGACAGCTTTGCCAACCTAGTGTCCTTCGGCTCATCCAACTCCAACAAAAATCTCTCCCTCCTCGAACAACAGAAGAGGCTCCAAGAGGAGAAGGCCAGAAAGGAGGCGGAGAATAGGGCACGGTTTGACAACTCCCAATTTTGGGACAGCTTGGAGCGGGGAGGTAGCACCAAAGCCAACGGACCTGATGCTCTTTCGCCACAGCAAGGGGCACTCTCTAATGAAGAGGATGACATACTCGCTGCTTTCAACGCATCAGCACCGGTTGATGCCTCGACAAACTTCCCGATCCCCAGCCCTAGCCCGTCCCCGCAGATACACCTCACATCCGCACTAGATACTCCCAATCGACCAGGCTCATCGGTCCAAGGGGATGGAGTCTTCTTGGATGATGACGATCCTTTTGGTCTCAACCAGCTGAAGCCCAGGTCAGAGCCCATGCCTCAACCTCCTCAAGCCGTCGATGACGACGACTTTTTGGGGTTGCTGGGTAAACCAGTCTCCGAACTTCCTAGACCGGAGCCACCCAGCAAATCCCCAATCCCATCCGAGCGATCTAGGCGCTCCCAGTCTCCGAGACCAATGAACGGGGTGGATCATGCTATAGCAGAGCTTGTAGATATGGGGTTCCAGGCAGACAGGGCCAGCCAGGCTTTGAGTATGACATCATCGGGTACGGATGTCCAGGCGGCCGTTGGCTTGCTCCTCACACAGGCCCATGAAGAATCGCGACAGAAGTCTCAGACTAGATCCACGCCGACCGATCGTCAGCCCAGTCATTCAGACCTGAGCAGAGACCGAGTCCAGCGACCAGCTCGTGATTCGCCTTCATGGATGCAGCAAGAGCGTCCTCATTCCTCGAGGACCCGCAATGACAATCGGTCACCGTCATCTGCTGAGATGGACCCAGCGCAGGTCGCTGCTAATTTTGGAAATAACTTGTTCAAAACCGCCAACTCACTTTGGAAAGCAGGGAGCAAGAAGGTCCAACAGGCTGTAACTGATCTCAACGTGGACCGTGATTCCAGCCAGCCCCGATGGATGCGAGAGGCTTCCACTCGAGACGAGGATGCTCGTGGACAACGCTCTCAGGCAGACCGCCCAGACCTCACCGATGAAGCACTCCTACTCGAGGGAGGTGGTCCTCCCCGCCCCACACGTAAGCCCGCCCGAGAAAGTGGTGAACCGCCACTCCGTTCAGGAAGTGGCTTCCGGCAGCAGCAGCCATCCCCAGCAGGCGATAAACGGATGCAACAGCCTGCATTTATGCGACAGCAGCAGTTAACTCCCGAGCCGAGGGATGCAAGGTCTCGTGTGTCGAAATTAGCCCTGGAGGAGCAGTCGGCTCAGGCATATGTCAGTCCTGCACGGAGGAAACGGCCTACAGCTTCGTCCCCAGCCCCCAGTCAGAGCATCGATCTATTTGATTCTGAGGCTCCGAAGGGTGCGCAAAAACCAACCTCGCCTCTACCAGTAACCCGGCCATCGAAATCGATGCCCACCAAACCTTTACTAGCAAGACCTAAAGCCCCTTCTCGGGTCATACCACAGGTTTCCCAACAAGCTCTCGCGTCTACGCATAGCCAGCGAGAAAAAGCAGCTGCGGCTTACAAGAGAGGCGACTACGCTGCCGCCCACGAAGCATATTCCACCGCAATCACGAATCTTCCTGAGAAACACCCTGTTATCATTGTCATACGAAGCAACCGAGCCATGACTGCCCTCAAGATTGGGGAACCCAAGGTAGCTATCAGCGACGCAGACCTCATCCTGGACTTAATTGGTCTGTCGAGGGGCGAGGGAGAGAGCATCGACTTGGGCAACGGAGAGCCACATAAGCCAATGAAGGATTTCTTCGGTAAAGCCTTGATGCGCAAAGCAGAGGCTTTAGAGCAACTTGAACGATGGGCGGATGCTTCGCAGGCCTGGAAGTTAGCGGTAGAAAACGGCCATGGTGGGAGCACCAGTATCCAAGGCCGCAACCGATGCGAGAAAGCTGCTGGAATCGGCAAACCTACGCCAAAACTATCATCGACACCAAAGCCGTCTGCGCCGGCAAGACGCCCGCCAGCGCCTGTCCCCAAGAAATCGTCCGCGTTGGATGATTTGAATGGGGGCTCCACGGCGTCCGGGTTTTCGTCGGATGCTGTCAACCGCCTACGAGAAGCGAACCAGGCAGCAGAACGCACCGACGAGGAGAAATTTGCCCTCACTGACAGCGTTGACGCGCGAATCACAGCGTGGAAAAACGGGAAACAAGACAACCTTCGAGCCCTTCTAGGTAGCTTGGACAATGTTTTGTGGCCCGGATCCGGTTGGAAGAAGATCAACATGTCAGAGTTGATCATGCCTAACAAGGTCAAGATACAGTACATGAAAGGAATTGCCAAAGTGCACCCGGACAAAGTATGCTCTTCCTCTTTCTCTGTTTTGAGGTTGGAACTCCCAACTAACATAATGTCACTAGATCCCTACCGATGCTACCACAGAACAACGTATGATTGCTGGAGCAGTGTTCGGAGCCTTGAACGAGGCTTGGGACAAATTCAAAGCAGAGAACAATCTTTAGCCGGTTCCTGATGTTGACCTTTCCGCTCTTCTAAACGGACAACCTTCTTGTTGGCATGCATTGATACCTCCGCCTTCACGTCATCTACAACCATCTTTTTCTGTTCTTTTTTGTTTAGTTTATTTACTTATTTCCATTTCTCCCTGATAACTATTGCCTACTTATGACTTTGGCATTGAATTTGGGAGAAATTTACGCGATAATCACCCCCATAAATGCTGTACATAGATAGAAACATGCCTCTGTGCATTCCACATGATGAAAGAAGATTTTATAATTCCCTTGTTGTTTCTGAAGTCATTATCTTTGACTCCAGGTTCAGCCTGAAATAACCGCTTTGACCGTCGCTAGCAAACTTTGTGAACAGTACTTTTATCCTGTGCCATGCATGCACTACACCTACATTTGGGATTATTATACAGAAAAAACAAGAGGATATGCCGCCCCGCTCCCCGGTGGAATGCTATAAAGCGAACTAACTAGGGAGCACTCGATCCGTCCTGCGTCTGTGGCTCCTTCTCCTGTTTCCGCTGTGCCTTAGATGCCCTCTTCATCTGTTTCTTGCTCAATTGTTTCGTCATCGCCGGCTCCGCGACCTTATTTGACGGCCATTTCTCCTGACACGCGCGCTCTTCCTGCTCCGACCACTCCCTTGGCAACACCGCAAAGACCAAATAGGACGTATGCGTCTTGATATCCGATTCTGAGCGATGGGTCAATCGGCCCTGCGCATACATCGGCACATCCGTTGTAGGCCCCGACGACGGCACAAACGTTGAGATGTCAATATCCTCATCATCCTCCGCTTTGGCCTTTGTTTGGGGCATAAGCGGCGTGCTCTCGCCGTCACTCTGGGGTTCCTGGTCTAGGGACTCGCGGAACCGTTTCGAGCGTTCCTCCACCACACGCATTTTGTTCGTGGCCTCCTCCACAGTCCGGGGAAATACGTTGGCCCCGCGCACGCCCTCGTATTCTAGGCCAGTTTTCTCGCGTTTCACTTCAATCCGGTGGTGCATTACCTCTACCATTGAGATCTGGAGCCAGGAAAGTTGGCGGAGGGCGCTGATGGTTCGTTGGACCTGTTCGAGACAGGGGGAGAAGGTACAAATGTGCACGGGCAGGGTTGGGTCGAGGGGGGATTCGGTTCCATCGGGTGGGTTCCGCACTAGATGCTTGAGCGCTAGCCATGGCGCTGGTAGGTCGAGGAAAATTGCATTGGCTTTGGGGGACCGTTTTGATTTGCTATCTTGCGAGGTGGTGGCTTCCTCATTGTTGATCTTATCCTCATTGTTGGCTGGCTGTTCTGGGAGCAAGAACCCATCCTGGTAGACGTCGCGATGTGTGACATGGACAAGACCCTCTAAGCCATGCTGGCGAATTTCCTCACGAACCTTTCCGGCCCGTTGCTCGTGGAACTCGAAACTGCAGACCTTGCCGAGTCGGCGCTTCTTCGCTGGCTGCGCAGCCTTGTCGTCGGGGTAGCCGCTGAACACGGCGCGAACGGCAGCGTGCGTGAAGGAGCCACTACCAGCGCCGGCTTCGATAATAGTCGACCCCGGGCGTACGCCGAGCCGATGCAGGATGTAACTATAGTCGGGAGTGTAGACGACCTGGGTCCGGTGGGGGAGGGACGCGGTCCACAGTTCAGGCGTCGGGTAGAGGATATGAAGGAAGCCACTAGATGCCGCGACGGCCTTCTTGGGGAGCGGTTTGTTGCTATCGTATTCCTCGACGGAAGCCGCGGGGGAGTCCAATTCGTCCGCCTTGCGCTTCAGCCGCGTGTTGAGGGCGCGGCCGCGGGATCCCGTGTCTACCTTGGAAGCAACGATCTGCGATCCCCAGGGCTGATCGCAGAGCGTACTATGTGGGAACGAACCGAACCGGGTGTTGGTGACGTTTCCTTCCTCGTAGCCCAGGTTTTCATCGTCGTGAAGTCGTAGGATAGCGGGGATGGTCTGGTCACGCCGGAGATGGAGGAGCGCTAGGCTGTCGAGCTTCGACCCGGAGCCGGGTGTGAGGAATGGCGATGGCATATTTAAAGGTATGCGATTGGAGTAAAGTGATTTTCACCCTCCCCGAATGCGATTCTCTGTCTGTTTTGAAGCTCTGGCGCTCTTGTCCTTGTCTTGATAGCCTTGCTTTGGGGATGATAGAGATATTCTACGCTAAGCCTGATCCAGAGTTAAAATAGGGCTCAGGGCTTGGGGCTCAGGGCTGGATGGATGGAGCTAGACCCCAGTTGATAAGGGAGCTCCCATTGGCTAAAATCCATCCACCGCTTTCCTCATCCTGGTGGCCTCAAGAATCAGGCCCCCAACGGCCTCCAGTAAGGCCATGGGAAGTGTAAGGTGTTGTCAACCCCTCCATTTAGTATTATTTGGTCTGCTCAGTTCCCCCTCCATTCCCTCTCTCTCTCTCTTTTTCCTCCTTCCTTGATGCCCCTCTCTCCCCTTCGCCATTCTCGTCTCTTCCTCTCATTACGTTGTTTCTCTGTGCCTCGAAGGTCCTTTCCGTCTCCTCGATTGTTGATTTTTTCTCGAGCCATGGCTACCGCGCGCGAGCAGCCGCCATGGCAGCAGCCAGTGCTCAGTACCGAGACGCAATCGCATCTCCCCGAGCTGAAGGTTTTCAACTCGCTGACGCGATCCAAAAACCTCTTTGTACCTATCGATCCGCAGGGAAAGAAGGTCACCTGGTATGCCTGCGGGCCGACAGTGTATGACGATGCGCATCTGGGACATGCCCGCAACTATGTCAGTACGGACATTATTCGACGGATCATGCGAGACTACTTTCAATTCGACGTTCATTTTGTTATGAACATCACCGATGTGGATGACAAGGTCCGGCTCGCTCTTTGCTTGTCCCTCTATCCTTCTTTTTTTTTTTTTTTTTTGACATGACAACTAACCAATGATGGCCGATGAGCCATGTAGATCATTCTTCGAGCACGACAACAGCACCTATTTACTCAATTTGTAGTTGCTCATCCGGCGATCAATAACACTGTCATCGATGTAGCCAGGAAAGCATATACCGCTTACATGAAGAAGAACCTGCCGTTACTGAGCCCCGAGCTCACTCCCGCTCAGTACCAGCAGGAAGTGGAGAAATCATATGCGGTTGTGCTGAGTGGAGGGCCACTGCCGGGTAACGAGAAAGCCGGTGACGACGAAGCTAAGGTCAAGATGCACATCAAGACAGTACTATCAGCGGCGAATGCCATTGTGCAGGCGGAGGGGTGGGGGATCTCCGATACACAAACAGATTTCGCAGACACGTTCTACTTAGCGGCCCAGGATGTTCTACTTCCATACCTGGATGCGCTTGAGGGGTCTTCCATCGACGCAGATGACCATGGCATCTTCACGAAGTTGACCAAAAAATACGAGGATCGGTTCATGAATGATATGTCGGATCTGAACGTCCTCAGGCCCGACGAAGTGACTCGGGTGACGGAGTATGGACCAGAGATTGCCGACTTCGTGAAGAAGATCGTCGAAAACAAGTTCGGCTACGTTACTGCGGATGGCTCAGTATATTTCGACATCAGCGCCTTTGAGACAGCGGGATTCCCTTACGCACGGCTAGAGCCATGGAGCCGTTCCGATAACAAGCTTCTGGCCGAGGGTGAAGGCGCACTGACCAACAAGTCTACCGAGAAGCGGTCTAAATCTGACTTTGCCCTCTGGAAGGCTTCCAAGCCGGGTGAGCCTAGCTGGCCCAGCTCCTGGGGGCGCGGCCGGCCCGGGTGGCACATTGAATGTTCTGCTATGGCCTCTGCCCGCCTGGGCAAGCAGATGGACATCCACTCTGGCGGTATTGACCTGGCGTTTCCGCATCACGATAACGAACTGGCACAGAGTGAAGCCTACTGGGCTCATGGTCACTGCGATGGCGACCAGTGGGTTAACTACTTCTTACACATGGGCCATCTGTCGATCCAGGGTTCCAAGATGTCTAAGTCACTCAAGAACTTCACCACCATCCGGGAGGCATTAGAGAAGAAGGAATGGACCCCCCGGAGCCTGAGAATTGTCTTCTTGCTCGGCGGATGGAAAGAAGGGGTTGAAATTACGGACGATCTCGTCAGCGCTGGCAATTCGTGGGAGGACAAGGTGAACAACTTTTTCATCAAGGTCAAAGACCCAGCCGCACTGCAAGATGCTACATCAATCTCCGATGCCTCGCTCGCTGAGGCGCTAGAGACCGCGAAGAGTGCTGTGCACGAGCAATTCTGCGACTCGTTCAATACCCCCGGCGCGATGGCCGCTATCTCCGAACTCATTACTAAATACAACAGCGCCGACAAGTCAACTCTGAACTCCAAGGATGTCGAGGCTGTTGCCAGATGGGTGACCTTCATTGTGAACATGCTGGGTCTCAACGGCAAAACGGACGCCAACAGCCAGGAGATCGGTTGGAGCGGAATTGACGTTCCTGAGGAGGCCAAGCCCTATCTTTATCCCCTTTCTAGCATGCGTGATTCTCTTCGACAAGCCGCACGGGCTAAGACGATCAACACCGCAGAAGTTGCCAAGATCGTCGACCAGAAACCCGTCCCTGATCTGGTCTCCGTGGCTGACGACTCGCAGCCGTACGCCTCGGTCCTGTCTAGCTTCCGCAGCAAGGTGACATCGCTAGAGGAGTCGCAGAACCTCGGAAAGGAGATCCTCTCCCTGTGCGATCGGGTCCGCGATGTTGATCTATTCGATCTGGGAGTTTACCTCGAGGATCGGGAAAATCTCCCTGCCATTGTCCGGCCGGTCAGCCGCGACCTGATCCAAGCACGGGAGGAGAAGGCCGCTCAGGCCTTGCAGAAGCAGCGGGAGAAGGAGGCCAAGGAGAAGGAAGCTCTCAAGCGACTGGAAAAGGGTAAACTAAGCCATCTAGAAATGTTCCGGACCAACGAGTACAGTGCGTGGGACGAAGACGGACTACCAACCCGCGACGCAGCGGGCGAGGAGATCACCAAGAGCCGGGCCAAGAAGCTCCGCAAGGACTGGGAGAGGCAGAAGAAGCTCCACGAGACGTGGCTGGCGAGCCAGAAGGGGGCCAACTGAGGGAAAAACTTACTGATTATTTCTAGGGAGAGGGGGTGTTATTCTTCTCCGTTCCCATATCTCCTCGATGCATTTGAAGTGGCGTTTTATTTTATTTCATTTTTTGGTATTTTTCGGTGGTCATATAATATCCAGGGCAGGCATAGTATAAAACACAATTGATTGATCTCTTCCTCCGTAATTTCGTTCTATTTTTCTCCTCCTTTTATTTTTCTGATTATTCTTATTATTCCCCGGATGAAAGAATGCCATTTCCATCATGTGGTGAAAACTCGCCGTAATCACATGCCACGCGCCCTTTCTCTGGATGGCTTCAATTTTTTGCTTATTCTTCGTTCTGTCGCTCACTGGACGGCCCATCACCAAATCCATCATGTGTGTTAACACGATCGACGCATCAGAGCCTCCCGTTGCTCGCTCCCCCGAGGGTCCCGCCATTCATAATCCCCCGGATGTTTGAGACTGCAGAGTAATCAATAATCTCTAGTCGGACCGACCAGAGCCAGCCAGACCTCGGCAATTCCGTGTCCCCTCAGAACAGAGGTCCGCGGTAACCTCAATAAGACACCTTCGTCTTCTCCAGAATTTGGGGTGAGGGGCTCCTTGTTTTCTATATATCCCCGGTTTATTTTATTGTTTTTTTGACTCTCTCTTATCGAGATTCGCGATCGACTTGGTCCCGAACCTGTTATTCATTCATTCATTCCACGTGCAGTTTATTCCACCCCTTGCCTGATTCGCTCTCTCAATCTTTGAGATCCGGAACAAAATGCCTTTCAACACTGCTTTGACGAGGAAACTGGGCATCAGGAGTAAGTTTTCGCTGCTGGTGCTTTCGGAGAAGGTGATCTTAGGATAGAGTATTGACTTGGTTTTAGTTCCTGTTGTCCAGGGTGGAATGCAATGGGTTGGATACGCCGAGATGGCAGCTGCTGTTAGCAACGCTGGTGGTCTTGGACTCGTACGTTTTGATCGCCCTATATTTCAAATAAAAAAAAAAAAAAAGAACCATAAAAGGAAGAAAAAACTAACGATCCCTCTCCCAGCTCACTGCCCTCACCCAACCCACCCCCGAAGACCTCCGCAAAGAGATCCGGAGATGTCGAGGCATGACCAAAAACCCCTTCGGCGTGAACCTGACCCTCCTCCCCGCCATGGTTCCCCCCGACTACGGCGCCTACGCCCAGGTGATCATCGACGAAGGCATCAAGATTGTCGAGACCGCCGGTAACAACCCAGGCCCCGTGATCAAGCAGCTCAAGGCCGCCGGAATCATCATCCTCCACAAGTGCACCACCATCCGTCACGCCAAATCCGCCGTGAAACTCGGCGTGGACTTCCTCTCTATTGACGGCTTCGAGTGTGCGGGGCACGTTGGCGAACACGACATCACCAACTTCATTCTCCTCAACCGCGCCCGTCAAGACCTGGGTGTCCCCTTCATCGCCTCTGGTGGATTTGCCGATGGATACGGTCTGGCCGCTGCGTTGGCGCTGGGCGCTGAGGGAATCAACATGGGTACCCGGTTCATGTGCACAGTCGAGTCCCCCATCCACCAGAAGGTGAAGGAGGCTATTGTGAGTGCAGAGGAGACGGATACGGCTCTCGTGATGCGACGGTGGAAGAATACCTCGCGATTGTTCGCGAACGAGGTCACCAAGCAGGCCCTCAAGGTTGAGAAGGAGAGCACCACGGGTGAATTTGCTGAGATTGCTCAGTATGTCAGTGGCAAGCGTGGTCGTGAGGTTTTCATTAACGGTGACGTTAACTTTGGAGTACGTCCCCCATCTTCCTTCTTCCTTTCCCTCCTTGCTCCCAATAATGAGATGAGTTGTACTAACGATTTAATCAGGTATGGACCGCCGGCCAGGTCATCGGTTTGATCCACGATATCCCTACCTGCGCAAACTTGTTGTCTCGCATCGAGACCGAAGCTGCAGACGCCATGAACCGCACAAGCTCCTTGTATACGGCAACTGCCAAGCTCTAGACTACTTCTAGATATTAGCGTTGTTTTTTTCGGTTATGTTTTTGTAGATCTACTGGTAGAACACAGACACAAATTTACTTTTGAGTTAAGGCAGTAGTACCACCTGTTCGACGTAATCAAGAGCAATTTCCTCCGCCCGCCCCTTACATCCATGCTTCGTACTCTGAATACCCAGAAGGGGTTGAAAAGAAATTATGAGAAGCCAGATGGATATGTATAAGTACTCGTACCCTGCACCTGCATGCGCACGCATTTTCCTCATTACCCCGGTGAGTGCTCCCATATAAACCACCTCCGGGTGCAGAGTGCAGAGTGCAGAGTGCATACATAAAACATTGGGCTCTCTTCGCTCCTTACTCTCAGGCTCGGGATTGCGATCAGCATAGCATGTAAACCTGGTAGTATAACCGAATAACCAGATTCAGTAGTTTGTTTATGCCCTGTATACACTTGGGAAAAGAAAGAACAAGAAGGGTGGTTAAGTTTCACCGGTTCCTTACAGAAGGATCAAGCACCTCCTTGCAGGGGGTTGAGCTGCCATACTACTCGACTACCCCGGAAACCAAGCACACAACGCAGATATCCTTATATCATTGATGGGGCAGGCAGGTGGATGGATCAAGTGGCGTACGGAGATTATTATTTCTCTCCTTGTCAACTTACACTCACCAATTTATAGTTCCGTTGGAGAGGGGAAACCCTAACTCACCACCAACATTAGGTTTTGTCATCATCCCATTCATCGACAAGGCCAAGGGTCCGGTCAGAAAAAAAGAAATCAAAAATGATGAAAATGAAAATAAAAGTAAGGAAATGGAGATAGCGTACCCCAGCGTCAAAAGTAATCTCACGAGGAAAAGAAAGCTAATATAAAACAATCGTCTTTTCCCTCTCTACCCTTCAGGTCTACAAAGGACGCAACATCATCAAGAATAGTCCAGCAAGGACAATGGGCGTTATCTCCTCTCTCTTCCTCTCGTGCCTACAGGCCAGGAAAGACCACAAACACAGACACCAGGACTCTCATTCTCAACCTTACCTTCATCCTGAAGACAGATACGAGATAGACAGACGGCAAAGGGAAAGCACAGAGCTACTCCCCCTACCGCGCAAACCAGAACGAGCCCTCAATAAGAAGACCTCGCAGACATCATCGATCCGCATCGTCGAGTCTACGGACTCAGACCTCGAGTGCGAATGCGAGTGTGAATATCTACCACCACCACGACCACGGCCACATCCCGCGAATGCTAGTAACAATGCAACCGTCATCGAGGAGGACGAGGACGAGGAGGACACCGCCGTCGAATCCGAAGCGGAGACACTAAAAGAACTGCGATATGAGCCCGCCACTAGACCTCTACCTGAGCCGGTTACAAACCCCGAGCCAGAAACCAAGGCAGACATCGATTTTCATGGCGGTGATATACCCCTTGAAATCCTCCCACTCAATCCGAGGAAATTTCCAGATATCAAAAGCCGGGTTATGATCGAGGATATCATCCCCGAGGACGTTGAGGCAGAAATCCAGTTTGAGAAAGAGGAGAAGGAGAGGGAAAGATTGAACGAAAAGGAGAAGCAAAAGGAGGGGGAAAAGAAGCCAAATCCGAAACGGCACAAACGATCCGCCGCTTCGACGTGGCGGCATAGTCGACGGAAATCGATGATTGAGCTGTTTAACCTGCTTCACACGAACCCTAGTTCGACTTCCGTTTCTGATCCGGCAGCAGAGGAGCACTCTGTGGGGTCAGGGCTGTCGATCACTTTGTCCAATTTGAAGTTTCCATTGCCACCCACAACAAAAATCCTAGGAAGAGGAGGAATGCAGCAACAGCAGCAGGGACAAAAACAAAGTCCCGGAAGGAAACGAAGACCTGAATCTTCTTCATCGTTTGCCTCACTCGGGAGACCTGGGACAGCGGTCACGATCGATGGAAAGGATTGTGAAACGATTGACGAAAGTCAAACTAGGAAAGGAAGAGAAGCAGGGGATGTTGACGACGTCGAGGTTCCTGTCCCGCTCAAGACGAGGAAGCGCGAGCGACGCATGGGAACAGCGGTTTTCCCAAAGAGTGCAGATATACGACGCTGGACGGAGGGTACAGGACATATGGATGGACGAACACGGGGTCTTTTTTGCTAACCATGGCGTTTGGGGTTCCGGGGTTGTGTTTTGCTGGTGTATTTGGACTATTTCCGGGGGCGTAGGAAGGATTCTCGGGATTTTCTGAATGTGTATTATTTATATTTGATGTAACTTTTTACCCGGATAAAATCTTCTTAATAACGATGGTCTTTTCTTTTGTTTAGTCAATGTCTAGAGAGGTGACGATCTGTTGTAGGCACAATTCGATGATCAAGGTCGCTACTATTTCCCAAGTCATCAGTAGGTTTGCCTTAAACGACACTATGCACTGACTTATTTACTCCCTGCTGGCTTCGGGATAGATAGCCTCCTAAGGATCATAGATGGCATGCCTCACGGTAAAACTTGAGATGGATCTATCATCGTCAGTAGAGAGTGGAAAGTAAAGAGTGAAGAGAAAGTGTGTTGGGCATTGCGCCGTGGGAACTGCATGTGACATTGGTATTGACTGTGTTGATCTATCAAAAGTTACATGAGTCACTCATGGATAAATTGTGCAGGAGCTAATATTAGAGAATTATTGACATGCGATTTTCAGTGGGTTCGATGCTGGTGATACAAAGGTGAGAGTCCTACGAAAACGACACGTGTACCGGGCGAATAGATCACATTGCTTTGGTTTGGGGGAAACCAGGGGCAGTCGGCTAAGATAAGGAGCTTTGGGTAACAAAATGAGGTCAAGGAATGTTTCCTACATGGGGAGGGAAATGATAATCCTTCACTTGATGCTATGGGTGGATAATCAGAAAGAGGGTAAGGGAAATTTACGATCCATATTAGATAGAAGAAAGTGAAGAATGAAGTCTAATGCATTAAAGGTATATGTCACAACACCTAGTCAGGACACCGACCTATGCAATAGAAAGGTCAAGAACAGTAAAGTCTTTCTCCGAGGGTGCCACATGACACATATGTAATGATACACAATTTGTCAACAGGAATCCAAAATTATCCAACAGGAGGCACTAGACCCTGATTCCAACTCTCATTTCCACGTCCACAAACGAACCAAAGATGGCGAGTAACTTAGATGATAGAGCCAAGAGCGATGCAGGGAAGGCCAAGGCCGATGAGATCGCCGTTCTGTACGGGGTCAGCATGTGGAATTCTGCGGGGATAATACGCGGGTTACTCACGGCGGAGGAGCCAGAGTCCTGGCAACAGGCAATGTTCTGCTTGCACTGCTGGTTGATGAGGTCGTTGAGGCCGACAGCGAGGATAGGGACTGTAGAGGGTCAGAGGTGAAACCAATCTTGGCAGTGATATGCGCAACTTACTCTGGAGGGGGAGCTTGGAGCACTGGTCGAAGAGACCGAGACCCTCAGCACCGGAGCCAGCACCGATTAGGTTACTGAGAGCACCAGCGAGGATACCAGAGTCAACATCGGTGGTGTCACCAGCGTAGGTGGCCTTGTTACAGCAAGAGAGCTGAGCCTGGTCACCGCACTTATCGGAGGCCTGCTTGACGGTCACATCGTGAGGGACGGGGAAGCGGACTTGGCTGTTGCCCTTGTTGCCAACACCGTTTCCTTGGCCCAGGTTGCCGTTGCCAGTAGTAGCTCCGGCGGGGGGGGGATGGGCCACAACGGTGGCGGCGAAAGCAGCGACAGCGGTAGCGATGGAGAACTTCATTGTGACTGTGGGTTTGGAGATGAACGAGAGATATCACTCGAAGAGTTTGGGAAGACTGGACTGGAGAAGGAAAGGCTTGTTAAAGAGAGTGTGCTTGGGATGAGGAGAAGAACGAAATCAACTGATGAAGTAGACACCCTTATATAGACGTTTTGGGGGGTATTTGGGCCTGGGGAATCCCAAGACACAAACACTCAATCTGCTCCCAAGCATCTGCCCTCCCTGCTCCGACGGAGATGAGTCCTCCACAATGCACTACCCCCTTGGAATGCAACACGCAAGGAACATAGCCCGCTCAGCTCCCATGGATTTGGCCACTCCACCTTTCTCACACTGTTCCTGATCTTCGCTGAACAATCCCGGTATGGATCTGCCTCTCATTGCCACAAGGCCAATCATCTCGAGCCCGTATACAAACCCTCTGGACTTAGTCTATGTATTGTGGGCCAACTCCTGTCCCATTCTTCCTCGCTTCTTCCGGTACGTTGCTATGCAAGCGGTAAGCTCCACGGTACACCTCGATTAGGTTGCATTGCGCCATGTCTCGCAGACAATTTCAAGAGTTTTCGCCCCAAACACCACCCCTAGACGAACCGCCCCGGTACGAGCCCACCCAGGCAATTTCCAAGTTGTCCTTGGCCAAAAGAAGTCCCAAAGGAAGTATATCTCGTGCGAAAATCCCACCTGGCAGAATCAGCCGAGCCCTCTCGTGTGGAATGCAGGTGGCCCAGTTGGGGCATTTCTCCGGGTAGAGTCCATCGTGTTAGGTTGCAGGGCGTCTGGTTCAGCATGTTCTGGTCTGCAAGGGATTCATTGCAATTTACCGATGCTTTCTGGCCCACACCAAACTGACTTTCCACACACTCCCTGTGCTTTTTTCTCTTTCTGTGACTTACAGTTCTTCCCTTCCTTCGCACGGTTTACAGTCAGTAAAGCATATCAGAGGCAAGGGGCCGTCGAACGAGCTGGTAGTTTAATTTCCCAATGCAGGGAGGCAAGCAAATTTCCGAACGCAAATCTCGATGACGATCGTGTACCATGATGGTTTCCACCGCTCGCTCGCTCTCTGGTGCGACCCTCCAGTGATCTGGAAAGGCTTGTTTTTCGTCCTCAAGGGATTTCCGTTTTCGAGATTACCCTGATAAGGCCCCAGTCCATCCAGCCTCCCGACCTCTGGGTCTGGGCACCGATGACGATGATGATGATGCCGATCCTGCAACGCTCAATGCCATGCCGGTTGTTGTCCTGGTTACTCCCTGTGACTTGCTTGCGCAAAGTTTGCTGTGTTTGGGTCACATGTGGCTGCCTTGTCACCTGAGGAATCCATCATGTCGTGCCTCAGGAATGATTTGTATACTTCAACGTCAGAGGCGTTTTCGATGCCAAAATAATGGCACAGCGGACAATTACAAATATCGCATGGTTCTGGTTCTTTGGTTCACCTCCGAAAAGCTATCATAGCCACCGTATCTTCCGTCACCTACCTCAATCTTATTTGGTGTGATCAGGTAGCAATGCGCCACCTTCTTCAGTATACACTGGTTTTTTTTTTCCCACGAAAGATACTTTCCTGATAGAGTGTAAGACACTATGGAGTCTATGGTAGAGGATTCTTAGAGACCTATCTAGAACTCCAGGGCCCCTGCGACTAATCCTGCACTCATGCACCCAGCCTCAGCTCCCCAGGTCTGGGGAGCTCGGCGGAATAACAACACCCATCCGTCTGCAATAAACAATCTAAATAAAATTCGCCCCTCGCTGCCAGATGCAAGATCACTAACAAAGTTGCAGCAAGTCCACGTAGTTCATGCAGCTCCAGGTGTCCCACTCTCCTCAACGGTCATCTAACCTCAGCCTGGTCCCATCCAGAGCCAAGAATAAACAATAACAAACAAAAGTATAACAAAGATCCTCAAATATGATTTCCGTGACTCATGTGTCAGTTTCATCCTTTGAATTGCTCAAAATTCCCGGACCCCGAGGAGAAATGTTGTTCATCCCTTGATTGGAAACCCTAAATGCCTGCTTGACCGCAAGTATGATCGACGTTCTCCAGACTCAGAGTCTGGGTTTCCTGTTCCTGTTTTGAATCATTTCCTTGCTAAGTGATAGCCTTGGGATTAGGGGAAAGTCTATTCTAATCCTTTGTTTATTTGGGTGCTGCGAGTCTGTGAAGCCTGCTCTGGTTGCGGTTTTGGGGGTTATGGGTTGTCCGCTTTTTTGCTGGCGGAACTGGCCACTTACCCAGGAATTGTTCTCTTGGTCTGTGGCTAGCGATATCTTCCCTTGTAGATCAGTTCACTGTTAACTTGGACCCTGATCTGATTGTAAGGACTAAGTACATAACTTTGATAATGGTGCACGCCTTAGTCATCTACCTATGTATAACTATCAAGATGCTGAACAACTACCAGGTAGTTCTGATCATACAATTGATCGTTTAGAATAGCATTCGTATAATATAGAGAAATTCTGTGTCCAGTAATAAGTAAATTATCCATATATGCTAGTTGTAGGTAAACCCTACGCCTTCGTTGGTGGTTAATTATATGAATCTAAGTCCAAATATCGTGCATCCATTCTGGAAATATATATCCTGTAGTGGTATCTGTAGCTCAACTCCACAATACTTCACCACGTTATTAGAAGTTCCACAATTCCCATAGATTAAATGATATTCGATATTAAAAATGGATTCTTAACTTGCAGGGTTAATACAATGTTAAAATCAATTTCGACGTATCTACTATACGTCTGGTCCTCAGGGTAACTACCGGATCGCCGCTACAACAAAGCACGATACCAACTAATCATCTCAAACTCGAAACGAGAAAAACTGCCGGCGGCCTTTTTACGAGGAAACCTCCATAATCTAGCTTCTACCGCTCACCAAGAAGTTGAATCGCACCCATCAACCTACATGGATATGGATGAGCCGCAAAAAAACGTCATATGCCGTCTCCCGCCTTGTCGAAGCCAGCCTCCTTCTAGATCACCGCCGCACCTTCGTCGAAACCCACTATGACGGACCCCGGACAGGCCACCGCTATCACGTTAGCGACAATATCCAAGAGGGTATGAGTTTAATGAGCGGTCCTCCCTGAAACCCAAGGATGAGCCGGCATTACTGGCCAAAGAGAGACCGGATACCGCTTCGGAGGCTGATTATGCCCGCGTCTTCGCCTGTGTCACATGGTCTGGGTGCCGAAGAAACAGTCTCAGGGCGCGAGAAGGCTACGAGCCACGCGAAGCATGGAAAGAGGGTATGTATGTATGGAATACCTGAACCCGTTCATTGGAGTATACAAACCGAACCGTCGCTTCTACCATGCGACAAAATCCCATAGAATATACAGTACAGAAAGGAAATAAATGAAACGCAACGCCCGACCTATCCACAAGTCTAACTCATAGGTATCTCAAATGACCAACGTGGCAAAAAAAATAGAGAGAGGTAAAAAGAGAACGGCGAAGAAAAGGACGGAGGGAGATGGGATTAATCCCTCAACCAGGCCCTCCGTTTCTCCTCTTTCTTCTCCCTCCTCTTCTCCTTGAACATCTTCAACTCCTTCTTGCTGAGTTTCTTTGCGCTCCGCTCCGCTCTTAAGCTCCTCCCATCGTGACTATTGGCCGCCGCATCCACGTCAAAAAACGCATGCATCTGCCTCTTTGACTTATTTTCGTCATTGTGATATTCCGGATTCTGCGCTCCGGCCTGCCACCTCCCCGTAAACCGATTGAACGAGCCCACTGCCTCATATCCGGCAGCACCGGGATTGATGCCCGGAACACCGGCAGCATCCTCTGGCTGCCGCTCGTAGACCTGAGCATACGGAGCTGTCGGATCATAATCACCATGAATCGCCGGATTGTAGCCCCCAGCCACCGGCATGGCAGCATCATCATCGGCCTGGTTATCATCACGATCCTCGTCTTCTTCAACCCCTGCCCCCCCCTCCGCTGTACCCTGATTCGCGGCGCTGGCGTTCGGTACGCGCGGGTTCTCCCATTGCGATTGGCGCGTGAAGCGATTGTAGAAGTAGTAGGCGGACGCGTTGGCATCCCAGACGGGTTCCCAGCCGTCGTCCTCACCAGGTGGTGCTTCACTGGGGAGTGGTGGGGGGAGGTCTTCGTTTGGTAGTGGGGGGTTCGTATCTTTCTCTTCCTCTTTTTCCTCCCCCTCTTCTATCTCGTCTCCTTCCGTATTCTCCCCCCCCTGTGATATAGAGTCTTCTTGCCTCTGTTCGGCTTCCTCTTCTTTTCGGGGTAGCTTCTCTTCTGGTCGTGTCTGTCCTTCCTGTGTACTGCTCATCAGCCTGTTCTCTGGTGACGGTGACGCGCCGCCATCCGTGGCAACTTTCTCAGGACCGGAAGACATGATTTGGGAAGAAAGAGAGCACGTTTGCGCCCGCGCTGGATTTTTAAATGTAGCTTCAGCAGCAGCAGTTCTGGGTTGGACTGAGAGCCGATATTGAGCCAGGTAGGTTGTTTTTTTCTTTCTTTCTTTTTAGTTTTCTTTTCTCTTATTTTTTTTCCCTTAATTTTTTTCTGTTTTATCTTTTTTTCTTAGTCCTCACTGCGATTTGCACAACAGAGTTATGGAGAGGATCGAGGGTAGATTGGCTCTGCTTTTTGTCCGTAGGAATATTGTTGTTCCTGTGAGGTCAATGACAGAGCAGCAGTGAGTGACCCGGACTCGGGTCTCCAGTGGCTGTTTTGGGTTTAGTGGGTGGGGGAATTTGCACTATTACTAAGACAGAATTATGTGCATCTTTATGATCTCTATTTTGAATCACTGCGTACAACATCATGTCTTGGCGGCTAGATTGAGGTTATGCTGTTGTCTTATCCTGGTCCGAATAGCCAAATTTTGCTTGGTGAAACAAAACTGATAGCAGCCTTAATTACGCAGTTTTGCTAGGATACAAAGGAGTTCTCAGGGCTCTTTTCAAGCATTGTGGTAATAACTTTTCAGCTATCTGCTGTAAGTCTCTTTGCTTTGAGGCCATTGCTCGCTAGAATGTGGGCATGGTACGATTACTTCTCACATATTACGACATTAACAAGAAAAAATGCAATCAATTGGCCTGTGCAGCGCAGCCCTTTTTATTGGGGCCTACTAACCGTGTTGGTGGTCGTCAAGGTTGGCCAACATCGATTGCTCTGCGCATAGACCCCGGTCGCACTCGCCGAAGGGGATATCAGGCCCAAAGGTCAGATATTTGAACCGATATCGAGCAGAAAGTTTCTGTTTGGTTCCCATGCCCTCAGAATTGAGAACAGATCCAGGAATGCTCTGGTAATTAGGGTATTGTCCGCGTTTCTGATCCCCATCAACTCTGGATCTGTAGTCTCACACTGGGTGCAATCATATTCTCCGAGTTCTACGCAAAGCCATATGTAGCGCACGAGAGCCCGGTTGCGATGAATAATCGAACCAAAACCGGCGAGGCGTGACGGTGTGAGTTTGATTCGGGCGAAGTTTTCTGCTCGATGATAGTCTGCCACTCTCGCGACACTGGTGAATCCAGCCAAGCTACAGCCGTCCTGCAGTAAGACTTCCAAGACCAAAATCCGGATCTCTGCAGGCAAAGAATGCCAAGATGTCCTCTTGGCTGTCATCAACGACGTTGGTGTCATTTTCATGAACGATGATAGGAAGGAGGGTCGATAGGTGAGTACGGGGTACGGGCTGGGTGAGAGTGCTGGAGCTGGAGCAGCTAGACCTCGTCGTTGGTGGCCTGTACGGGTTTTGGAGAACTACCTATGGTGTGTATGGGAACCCCAAGGGTAATGATTTTAGCAATACTGGCTGGAGAGGGGTAATAAGGATTGAGGAATCTTTTTAGCTGCTGTTACCTCCCTCCTGTGGTTGATGTTAGACGCTTTTCTGATGGGATATCCACTACCTGATGATTGGAAGGAAGATGGGGATGTTTGGGGGTTTCTTGAAACAGGTGGATTTTATGAAGGAAGAAACTATCTAGAGCGAGAAATTGTTTTTGGTTTGCTATTAATGTAGTCATCCAGGCGACGTAGTCCTTTGTCACTGTCATCCTTGCCGGCGGAGATGCCACCCGGAAGAAACCATGGAAAAGATGGCTGTCTGGGAAACCTGCTTCTAAGCTTCAGCTCTAGCAAAGCTTAAACTATACCAAAGAACTAGGAGGAAGGGCACTCGGGCAGGCCATAGCCACTACCAGGCATTCCACCACCAGCACACGCCCTGGAAGGGTACCGCATCCAGACGTGGCGATCGAGTATCAAGCAAGGCGGAAAGGATGTGTTGACTGGGAGGGTGGGGATGATCGTTCTCGGAGATGACTGGCAGCTAGGAGAGATCGACGACGGCTGGGCTGGAAACATTTTGGATCTGGAACATTTCAACTACGAGAAGTACGGAATCGATGTCGTAAGCATTTCAAGTTGGGGGGAGGGGGAGGTTCCTGTTTATACGATTGTACTCTGACGCCAAAGAAATATGTCGTGTAGCGCTGTTCAATAGCTCTGTTACGAGGCAAACCGACGGAGAATACAACCGACTCAACCCTAACCCGTCAGTCGAATGGTTTTTTTCTCTCGCCCGATCTGATCAAAGGATTGTCCGTAAAACAGGGTTACAGTCAACATTGTCCGTCTCCGGGTCTCCTGGCCTGTTTGTTCCAGTGCATGCATATAGACTGTCTCTTTCCTCGACTTCCAACCGGGGATTGACTTGCAAATTCTCTGAATGACCAAACAGGTATAACGCCCAGTTTCCAGGGTGTTGTTGTGTTCTGCCTCTCCTTCCTTGGCCGTAGCAATCGAGTCTTCCTGCCCAGGAAGGAAAATCTCACTGAGCGGCTCTGTGCGGACATCGAGATCTACTAACCAGCCCTCAACGTCAATCTTATCCCCATCGGAAGAAAGAAAAACCAGTTCAAGGTCGGAGTCGGAGTCAGAGTTGGGGTGGCCATCAGCACCGAACGCCAGGTCCTCCGGGTAAACGACTTGGCCCTCCCATCCTGTCCAGCTCCAACTGGGGAACTCTGCTCGGCGTTTCGGGGTGGCATCTTTTGAGTGCATCCAGGCCAGAGAAAAGCTATGACTCTGCAGCGGAAGGCCGTGCACGAAACCTTCGGGGAATAAGGACCTCGTCAGGAATGTGAGCACGCCTCGAAAGGCGTTGAGAGAGTCGCTTTCTTTGGTCATTTGGCGGTTTGTGTATATTTTTAAAATTCCAACGAAGACAAGGAAGCGTCTCTCAATCCCTGCATCTTGAGCAAACTGTTGGGCTTCCGATACCTAAAAGCAGAGATCAGTGAGGGCCATTGGAAGAAAAGCCTAGAGGTTTCATAATTACAGAGCCGGGCGCCCACAACTTCCGAGTCAGCTTCTCGAGTCCTAATACGGAGGGATGGTTAGCATTATAATTGGCTAAGGTATGAACCGTTGTAACATCCAATTCTTCACTGATGTCACCGCAGAGACAGTGGAATACTATTTGGCTTGGAGTGAAAGATAGCCTTCGTATAGACAGCATTTCCTCTTGCATTGTCCAGGCGCGCCGCGACCATATAGCTTCCCCTGCTTCTAAAGAGAAGTGTGGGGGGGTAGTGAAAAGAGTGCAGCCATTGATGGTCTCTTTAACCTGAGCCAAGCGTGGGACCGATACGCCAGATAAGCCAGCATTTGCATGCGTGCCTGTCAAAGCGAGAATGGTAACAGTTGCACAGCCGTAAATTGTGGACATCATATCAAGTTGTTTCAACTTCTCGTTTAGCTGTGATGGTGTAAGACAGGGTGACTGATCAATACACAGCGCATCAACCTGATAGAAATGTATTAGTAGGGATTAGAGGTAGTGCAGGGGTTGAACGGAAATACCCATAGGTATCGTCTGCCCAAGGCTTTGGTGACGGAAATGGCGTCTTCAATCGTCTGTGGAAGGCACCTCTCCTCCAGGGCTCGAGGAGAGGGCTGTATGCCTCCCCATACGTAGCTCAAGGCAACATAATCGCAATCGCGCGGACAAGGAATCACGGTACGTTCGACAACATCAATCATGCGGGTTGTGAGTAGCTCTGCTGGCTTCTCAGCATTGGCTTGACATATGTTATGATGATTCTGCAGGCAGTGGTCGAGAACTTGTCCAGGTATTGACAAATCCAGGGCGCTTTCTAGTGGTTTGAGGCTCCATAGAGTTCGATCCGGAGCCGCAAACTGAGATTCCAAGGCAATTGTCGGCCCGAGCATGCGTGCTTGACTTATATGAGGGGTGCCAGACGTAAGGGACTCGTAATTGCTTATTTTATCCCCTTTCATCATAAGACTTGTCGTGAAACCCAAGACAATTGCGTGGTGAAGTTTTACTTCTTCTGGAATTGCGTCCCATCCTATTGTTCGCTGATATGTGCGACATGGCTCAATGCATATGTCCGGTTCACCCACACCCATTACGCGCGCTGATTTCGCCCCCCCGCCGTCGTAACGCCAGGGCTCAAAGCGTCTTGGTAGAATGCAGTAAAGAATGCGGCAAAGGGGACAGGAGGGGGTTAGGACAAGCGAGGAAGGGGGACCGAGGTCAAGTTGAACTCGTTTAAACTCCTCCCAATATGGCTCCCTAGATGGTAGGTGTCCGCGTTGAATAGCATCCAAGGGATTGGAGTTTCTAAAGAGGTCGAGGATATTGTAGCCGGTGCATCTTGCGCAAAGAGAACTAGGCTGCTCCTGGAGTGCTCTAATCAGTTGAGCATCTTGAGGCAAAAGTCCTGAAACTGGGCTGGCTGAGTCGAGACTCCTAGCATGGGTTGTTGTTTTTGGCTCTTCGTGGAGTGACGGACAGTCTTAGTTCGCGCGCTCAAGGGTGCGACAATAGACACACAATCTGAGCGCAAATTCTTGGTGGGACATTGTTCAGAGAGTCCCTGGTACAAACCTTGGATGGGAGATGAGAGTACGAGGCTGAGGTTTGGGGGTCTAGGCAGGATCGCTTTAACCGGTTCGCAGCCTCAGCCTTGATCTTTTCAGTGGCTGCCTCGCTTATAATGGTTGGGCGAAAACCGCGGGCCTCCTATGCATGTTGAGTTCTCCACACTCGTTTAGGTAGCAAAGAGCAGTGTTCTTGATTCATCCAACATCACTTAGCCACACTTCAGCATCCGCGACATACTTTTCCTGCACCATAGCCTGAAATGAAAGATACGTTCATCGAAAGACATATAGTACATGCCACTCATTCGATGGCATAGGTTGAGCTAAATCCAATAGCCTTCGCCAGGGCTCATCTACACCACTCCGATACCAAAATGTCTTGGAAGCTATCCCAAAGGTGGCGTGAAACAATAAAGCTTGATTATTCCAAGAACGGAAACATATATTGCGGTAAAACGTGAATACATACGGCAGATGACTGGGACAAGTAAAGCCTTGCTGAAAGAAAAAGACCTCCAACACCAACTCCAGATCCAGGTCCGACTCCGGGGGAGGAAAAGGGAAAGGCAAAAGGAAAAGAAAAGGGAGAAAATGAGCTGGCATGATGCTGCCTATTTCTTGTAGCCCTTTTCGATGTCCCCTGTAACCCTAAACGCAGGACAGAACATCCTGGAATTACCTCCCCTCCCCTCTAATTCCCGCTGAATACAATCTTTGAACGCCCGAATATGTGGCGGATCCTGTTCAATCAACTCCTTCTTTGCCCTAAAGTCCTTCCACCACGAATCATCGTGATCGCGCGAATGCGGCAGCAAATGCCAATCCCAAAGACTCTTCTCCTCCTCAGGACTCAAGTTCAACCAAGCATAAAGGTCCTGGCGAGCCGTTGATCTTTTTCCCCTGGGAATTTTATCCAACGCATGCCGCCGATATAAAGTCCCGCCATTGCTACTATCTCTTGCGAACTCCACATCTTGAGGCCACTCAAGCACCGTGGCTTTTAGATGAGTCCCGACTTGGAACACATACGGTAGCGTCGCATCAGGACTCCGTAGTCTGCGCCAACCCTTCCATAATCTCGAATCATCGCACCCGAACCCGTAGCAGATGAGAACGGTCGGGATGACCGTCAACACAATCACGTAGAGTTGGGTCGCCAGCTGCGCCATGCCTAGTGTTATGACGTGGACGGTGAACGCCACCCACCCAATCCACTGAGCCAGGCGATACAAACCAGGCGATTTTGGCGAGGTCTCCGTGACAAATGCCGGACGCAGAAGGTGTTCAGGGATGAACATGGCGACGGCTCGAGAGTCAGGCATTACAACAAGAATTTTGACAACCTCTGGTCGCCACTTGCGCGAGTCTGCATCGGGTCGGGGTACGTTGGGAACTGATTTAAGTTTCTTATTTTCCTTCTCCTTCTTCTTCCAGTCCTCAATGGCGCCTGTGAGCGTTGTGGGGAGGGGCTTCGCGGCGCGGACTGCTCGATTAATCGCGTTGCGATTTGCCTGCAGCATATAGGACCGAACCCCAATGAGGAGGGTCATGGCAATGGCGGTGGTGAAGCCGTACCAATCACCCGATAGAATTGTCATCGCGAGAAGAAATCCATTGCAGGTAAAGGAGACAAGAGCAGAAATGAAGAAGTATCTCCATTGACTCTGAGGCACTTTTTCCACCTCCCAGTAGACGAGGCTGCGGGAGACTTGGAAATCCTGCGCCTGCATCCACCGGGTAAACCATGCTGCTAGGTTGCCGGTGACAATGCCACTAGAGATATTATACAGTGTGAATGTTGGTTGTTTGGTTCGGAATCGATCCCCAGCAAAGACGAATCCGGCCAGCAGAGGCATGTATTCGAGCCAGTAACTTGGTGCTAGGCGGCCCACGGAGATGTCTACCTCATTTGCTCCGAGGAGTGTGAGGAGGCCGAGGGCGTCGATTTCGAAAGGGGCCCATGATGAGAGAGCTTTCCAGGGGTATGGCATAGTTTTATTTTTTTGGGTGAGATGAGGCTCTAGAAGTAAAAATAAATTGACGATGAAAGAAGAGGGGGAGAGGGGTAGTTCTGCCAGCTCACATATATTAGTTTGCGCAACAAGGCTGCACATCGCTGCCTCGTCCAATCGGGCGAGGCTGAACAGGTAATGTCATCTGAGGGCTACGGGCGTTGCATATGGTATTGTACGCTAAGATCGCAAATCAGAGCATAGAAGCTAAATAGCTAGCCTGGTCCCCTAGGCTTTATTATGGGTGGGTATGACTCCAGGAACGTGTGGATGATCAGGATAATGATAAAAAGGGTGACTATCTAGATAAAATCTAAAGGGAAAGTGAAAGTAGTATCTATTTACGAGCTCTGGGTGGGACACGTGATGGAGGAGAGTCCTCCTAGAGGGTGGGAGTCCAATCCTTTGTCCTCTCAGTCATCATCGCCAAAGAAGACCCTCCCCGGTAGCCAGTCATCCCTACAGAACTTAGAGCGAATTTCGCATTTGTTAAGTCTATCCATCTCGTCATCGGTGAGACCCCAGCCGTCCAAGTCGAAATTCTCCCTGATTCTAGAGGCGTTTACGGTCTTAGGGACTACACTGGTACTGCGCTGGACACCCCACATAATCCTTTCGAAGGCTTAGTACAGGGTTACAGAAAGGCAGGGAGGAAGGTTCCTTACAGAATCTGTTGTTGCGATTTCCTTTTTTCCCGGGAAATATCGAGAATAACCGGGTCCTCGAGAAGCGGAGATCCAAAGGAGCCGAGGCAGGAATACGCTGTGCAGTGGATGTGATGCATGTTGCAGTACTCCAGAAGTTTTCGAGACGGCCAGTAAGGGTGAAGCTACGTCACATTAGACTCGGTAAGCCGGAATTATTGAAGGTGAACATACCTCGATCTGATTAACTGCAGGAATGACATTGCAGGCGGGATTGCTCAAGAGTGTTTCGAGATGCCTGACGCCAAAGTTCGAGACGCCAATATTCCGCACTTTATCTGTCGGAAGTAATTGCATTTCTTGCCTATTTGGTGGTTTATGAGCGCGGGGTCTGTAATAGCATATTCCTGGCGTACCACGTGTTGAGAAAGTTCCAACTAACGAGCTGCTTAGCAGGGCTATGAGGGTTGACGGATATGGGCCAGTGCTGGTAGAGTCAGCCATCGTTCCATGGCTGTTTCGCCATTGTTAAGAGTAGCCTACCATAAGATAAAGGTCGATATACTCTATCCCCAACGCCTTAAGTGAGGATTTCATGGCCTCCCCAACGCGAGTGTGCCATTTATTGTCAAGCTTAGTGGTGACCCAGATTCGCTCCCGTGGAACGCCAGAGTCTTTGATTGCTTTTCCGATTTCATGTTCATTACCAGACGACTGTGCCGTGTCTATTAGACGGTACCCGGTTTGCAACGCCACACGGACGGCCTCGTAAACCTGGCCAGGCCACTCTGCCCTCCGCGTCCCCAAACCAAGGGCAGGAATAGAAGCTCCTGTATTAAGAGAGAAAACACTATCGCTCTTGGTGTTCGCGGGGCGGGACAGAGTAGAGTACTTTGCGATCGACCCTAAGTTTAGGGACGGACGCCAGGAAAGCTGCCTGTTATCAGGAAAGGACATGGTCTTTGATGATAGTAGGAGAGGGTGCTGGACCCGGTGATTGGCGAGAGATGTCTTGATAGCGTCAACAACAATGACCGCGTCCTGCACATTTGCCAGGGAGGTGAGGAACTCTGCTCTGTGGCCGGCGACCCAGTCGCCAAATTGGTGTACCATCGAGCGTATTACTAACTTCTCGGCGGGCTGGTGCTTGACATCCAGCGTTTGGCGGCCTTGCGGGTCATATTGCGTAATTTGATGGCCATCGAGAACAAGTGTACCGTTGGTCCCGGTCACAGTGATAGACTGAGCTGCCTTATGCGCAACACGAGACATACGGGTATGCCCAATGCAGTTCCTGGGCGTCCAATTCATGATGACATCGGAAACGTCATCCCCGCCGTACGTCTGGAAAGGCCGGACAGAGGAAACCCTGTGGGCCATCAACGACGTAGGCACACCAAATAGCCACACGATAAGGTCAAGCATGTGGCAGCCAAGGTCTTCCTATAGTAAATTCATTGTTACTAGGCAGTCACTCATCAGGTCCGCGGTTGGAAATTGTGCTCACCGTCACCCCAACAGCGGAGGCGGCGCGCCAGGTTTCTTCTAAGTTTGTGATGTTCAGTGCAAGATTTGCTTCAATTGCAACGATTTCCCCTACAAGGGGAAGGAGGCTCTTGAAATGCAAGATATGCGGCTCAAAGCGCTTCTGGAAAGTTACCCCAATCTTTATAGGTAATCTACTCATCTGCAAATAGTCATCCATTGATTCTGCAACAGGCTTCTCCTTCAACACGGGAACGCCTTTTGCTGATAGAGCCATAATACACTCCATATGAGACCCATGAGGAACAGACACAATTGCAAAGTCTGGCCTGTGGCTCATTAAAAGCCGGGATAATGAAGGGTAGGCAGGGATGTCTCGGTGGTTAGCGGAAAATGAGTCCAGTGAGGTACGACTGGTGTCGCAGACGGCGATAATTGAGACCGACGGAAAACCAGCAAGGCTGAGGAAATGGCTTCGGTAGCCCCGATATCCAAGGCCTACCAGCGCGACGCTGTAGGCTCTGGAATTTACAGCCCTCGCCCATGGCTGGATGTGCCTGGTAAAACCCCAGAATGCCCGCATGACTTGGTCAGGTAATTTGCTGTACGGAATGGTGAATGAAGTCGAGTACCATACAACACAAGGCAGAAACAGCCTTTTATGCAAAACCTATCCGCTGAATTAGTCGACTTGTGACTGCCAACAAATCAAGAGCCTCATAATGTGTTTGGTAATTTACTTCCGCTGGTGTCGCGACAAGAGGAGATCAAAAGTTGGGAGCCTTGTTCTGTTCAAGCTGTCGCTTGCGCCAGCCACTTGCAGATCCTATGCCACATTATGACTGGGCAGCTTTGCATCTTCCCCTCCTCATGTTTCGCTATTGGCTGTACAAAGTAGCCTTCCTGCATATCAGCGATTCCAGTCTTTCGAGACTAGGGGTATGCCTATCGAAGGCCAGTCAGATAGGCCGCTTCTCCTCATTCTTCGACTCCGAGGTCAGAGGGGAACCCTGCACCTCCTGGGTGCCCAACGTCGGCCGATTTCCCGTGCGAGACCCAGCTTATCAATGTCTTGACAAATGCAGGGTGTTCTCAAGGAGTCTAAGCCTTTCCATAGAGTTCGATCCGGAGCCGCAAAACGGAGATTTTAAGGGCCTCTGCTGAGGGGACTTTCCATGGGTTTTCAAGTCCTCAACCTTTCTTGCACCCAAATTTTCACAGATGAGGACTTTCTGCCTTCCCCCGAGGAGGGAGAAGATACCCGGGGCTAAAACGCTAAGGCAGTACTTAGTCGAGGAGTCTCCAAGGCTCCGGCTTAATCAAAATCAGCCTTGTTTGCCTCACCACAACAGGAACTCCTGACCACACTTCACCTATGCATCTTATCTCGACCCAACCACACTATCCGCAGATAGCTGGAGAAGCATATGATAATAATACTGCGAGAGAGAGATGTGGAGGGCTGCAGTTCTCTCCAGTAAGCCTTCACTAGAAAAAGTCCAGGAGCCTCAGAGGTAGTTACAGATTCCCCAGTCAGTTTCTTTACAATGAAAGAACTAAACAGTGGCTGAACGAGAATAAATACTCGAGAATACTACTGAGAATTTCGCTTCGGTTAACTCAGTTTATTATTATTATTATTATTATCATCATCATCATCATCCTCACTAATTCACTCTTAATCCGAGTAATTTACTTTATTTACTGTAATTAAGAATGATCGAGGAGCAAGGCTGCAAGATCTGACGCAAAGAGATATCTCAACAGGCTATTTATTCTCTTAACATGGGTGTTATCCCGAAGCAAACCCCTGCATTCAATTAAGAGATGGCGAGATATAACTCCAGCTTTCCATCCAACTGGTCGATGAATATTCAGCCAGATGCCCAAGACGAAAGCGACTCCTCGCGTTCTTCCACTCCCACGCCGCCAACCCCACCAACCCCGTCCATCTCCAGTGTTTCTACTTCCACGGCTGATTTCTCGGAGCCACAATTACCTCCACCGCGAACTGCACCTCCTAATGACACTCAGACCAACAGTTTCTCCACACATTTCCCTTCCTCATGGCTCCTACCTTCCTCCGGGCCACCACCCCTTCGAACCGGCCCACGACCTGACCCATCCACACCCTCAGGTTGGGACGCCACCCCGCAACGAGCAGCGACCATAACCGGCGGCGTTTTCGACCCGTCACAGGTGCCAAGGCAAAGATTGCGCATGGCCCATAGTTTTTCCGTCTCATCAAACCGTAATCAGGGCCATGAGATTCCACTGCTTTCGCGTTTGAGGCAACAATCGAACCAGGCAGACTTGGCCCGATTGTCGTGGCCGAATCGCCAGGGCCAAGCGATCAATCACGGTATTGTTACTACGGCAGATGGTGGAATTTATGGAACACAGTTGACAGAAGCAGCGGGATTTAATACTACGAGATGGGACAATAGAGGCGTACAGAAGAAGCGGTCTCTTCCCGCACTAGAAGGTCGTCAGGGGGAAGAACTCACGTTGTGCGATACCAAGATTCTCACCAGCGCCTCCTATACGATCGCATGCGTATGTCCAATGGGAGTTGAACTAGCTGCAGTGAAGGGGATGTTGGACAAGGAGCATCCATCTCTACCCATGACCCAGAACAGGAATAGTTATACGTTTGGGGAAATGGGCGGGCACAATGTTGTGATCGCAGTGATGCCGGCGATTGGAGAGAATGTCGCCGCCGTCGTGGTGATACAGCTGCTGAACGATTTCCCGTCGGTGCGGTTTGGATTGTTAGTCGGGATTGGTGGCGGGATTCCGGTAAAGCACGAGTATGATATTCGACTCGGTGACGTGGTGGTTGGGACCCCGACCAGAACATCCAGCAGCGTGGTCCAGTTTGACCAGGGGAAGATACATGCGGGTGGGAACTTTGAGCGAACGGGCACCCTAAACAAACCCCCCGCTGTACTTATGGCGCATTTGCATAAACTTCAAGCGCAGCACCTGGTCGATGGAAGTGCTATTCCTCAGTATCTGGCGCAGATGCTGCAGAGCCATCCGATGATGGACAAGGACCAATGGACTTACCAGGGCTTTGAGCATGATCTTTTGTTCGAGGCATCATACTCCCACCAGGGGGATCAAAGATGCGATGGATGTGACAGGAGTAGGCTAATCAACCGTGAACCTCGGCGGTTAAAAACTCCTGGCATACACTATGGCACTATCGGGTCATCGAATCTTGTGGTACGAGACGCGCTAACAAGGGAACGATTGAGGAAGGAATTCGGGATTATATGCGTGGAAATGGAGGCTGCGGGTCTGGTGGATGAATTCCCTTGCCTGGTTATTCGAGGAATATGTGATTATGCCGATTCACATAAAAATAAGCGATGGCAGCCATATGCAGCCGCGACGGCCGCTGCATTTGCGAAGGAGTTACTTTCTACGATTGCCAGGTGAAGGGTCTACGGGTCACTCCGCGGCATATTCAAAGGTTTATTGAGGTAGGAGATGAACACAAGGCCTTGCTTAATCAATATGAGGAAACCAAAAAAAAAAAAAAAATAACGACCCAACACGCATCACTCTACTCCCGCCACACCTGATTCAATTCCAGTTCTTTCTATCTCGCGTATCATATCAAGGCAGAGCCCTGCACTGATCGCAAGCGGTTTTAATACCGCTTTACTCGTCCTTGGGTGCGACTTAAGTCCATTGAAGAAGTCAACGGCCTGCGAGAATGTGGTTCCCAGCTTCCCCAGGGCATAAAAATACACATCAGCAGCCGGGCCCATTCGACTCTCCACTTCCGCAAACTCCGGCATGGTCCGGAAGCTGGAGAGGGTCTGTCCATCTATCATGGAGTGGGCAAGAAGTTGGTCCATGGAAATGGTTGTGACGGGGGGAACCCCAGGAAGGAACGTCTCCGGGGTGGTTCCCTGCATTGGGCAAGACGTGAGCATGCGGACGAGGGAGGTACTCGTATCAACCTGTTGACTGCCACTCTGCTCAAGTAGTGTGAAATACATTTCCGTTATATGGAAGATGAAACGTTGGAAAAGATAAACCTGAACTCTCTCTGCGCCAGCCCCATTATCCTCCAACAACCGAAGGAGGACCATAAAACCAGGAACGGGATATCGCACAATTGAGATGTCTTCATTTCTAGGATCACCGGGATCAAGTAGCGCTCTCTCCGATATAATGGTGGAAAGTGACCCCGAACGGCCCCGACGGTTACCGAACGACAGGCTCAGGAGGTGTGGAACTTGGGCTATTTGACTGATGCCCCGTTTCATCCATACAAGTGCCTTGCGATAGAGTAGCATCTCATCAACCGACACATGCCGGTCCTGGTTCTCAGTAATCTTTCGGTCCAGGACGCCCACGAAGAGGGCAAGTAAATCGTTGGCCAGAAACCTCCCTTTGAAGGCCTTATCTAGGGTTTCCAGGAATGCATCTTTGTTTTCCTCCACGGAAACCAAAGGCAAAGCCCCAACCACGGTCTCTCCATAGGGGGAACTGTAGTTTTGAATCAAATAGAAGGCACACGAATCACAGCAAATCGTGGAAGATAATATGTCCGTTTCGGCAAAGTTGCTCATCGCTAGTGGGAATGCCAGGCGCGAATAGGATCCCCTACGGGGAAAATTCGAGGTTACTGTATTCGGGGGGGCTTTTAACAAAATTGTCAAGATAGCGTGTCGATGGCAGAGCATACATTGTCCACTTAATTCCGCGTGAGAGCGATTTGGCGTGCTCCTGTTGTACCCAGGAAGGAATAATGGGCGGGCCTTGGGGGGTGGTGAGCGACTGAGGTCAGGATCTTGGTAGTCATCGTCATATCTCGACATGCAAGATGCCTTTTTCGATCGATATCTCTCAGAAGTTTGTTTGCTTGACCTTCTTGCAGCCGCAACTACCTTATTGGATTGGGCTGTTTTCTGGGCCTTGGCGGCATGGGTGACGATGGTATCCTTCTCAAAGCGGGCCAAGTTGGCCTCATGGGCTTCTGCTAGGGAGCGGCGGAGAGCCTTGGTCGTCTCTTCCCCAGCAGTCCCATCCTTCAAGCCCTCCAGAAGCTGCACAATGGTCTGCTGTGCCATTTGGTTGATGTCTGGCCGGTCCCGGGAGAGCTTGGGGGCCGGTTGTTCAAGCTTGTCTAGCCACGCTTGCCATTCCTGTTCTCGTCCTCGTGTCATCTCCGCTAGCATGACCGACTTGAGATTGTCTTCGTTCTGGAAAAGCTTGGAAACGTATTCGTCGTCCATTCCGGCTGAATAGATGTCGCGCATATTGACCACTAGACCATCCTGAAGCGCGATATCTTCGGTGCCCAGATCTCTGGCCGGGCCAATCGATACACGTCTGAGGTCCTGGTAGGTGATGTGAGTCAACTCCGCCCAAGTCGTGTAATCATCCAGGGGGAGTTCGCCCCCTGGCACCAGGATACCGAAACACCCTTTCGCCCGTAGGATGGAGAGTCTTCCGGTCGCAATATCGTGAAAGAGAAACAGACAATCCGGAGCGACAGCATAAAGTGCAATCCCCACCGAAATATCGCAATCTGCCGGACGACCGCGGGCAGCCAGCCCGAAAACAACAATGACACATGGCTTACCGTGCAGTCGCAGGTCGGCGGTTGTTAGAGCAAAATCCTGGATCAGCCTGTCCTCGATCTTTCCGTCCGTCAAGAGAAACCACAATCCGCATTCCTTCAACGCCTTTACGCAGGCCGGAGAGGAATACAACACAGCAGGGTTAGTACCACCCCCCGATTTCAGTTGCTGGATGGCGGCCGTGCCGGAAGGCAGAGAAATCGGGTCCTCCACCGTATCGCACCAGGGGAGAAGCAGAACTGGCGAGTCACTGCTGCTCGAGCGTAGAGAGCAGACTTCGAAGACACTGCGAATCTCTTCCATCAACGGTTTGCCCCAGGTGCTTCCCGACTTGTCGATCGCCATACATAACGGTACGTCTCGCAACCCTTGGGGATTGGAAGCTTGGGCCATGGTAAATGGTGATTCGGTTTCAGATCAGGGATGTGTAAATGTAGGAAATTCATATACTATATGGTGCCTGTTGGGTTGGTTAAGAAAAGGGGCCTTGGGGTTTTTTGCCTTCACATAAAGGAGGGGCAATTAAAGTTCATGAGAAAGACTGCGAGCATTCAGCCTCCCCAGTCTGTTAGACTGCATAACTTATTAGCTATTTGTGAGGCTGAGCTAAAAGGAAAGGGGATATCGGATTCGCCCCTCGCTCTGGTGGCTTTCCTGTCTCTTGTATAATCAAGCGCCTCAACCTGATTTGACGGCTTACGCACGCAATAAAGACGAAATACTATAAGCAATAATAAGTAATCATGCAAGTGTCGGGAGCAACCTAGAAATCGCGTTATAATCTAATAGGCCTAATTTAGTATCTGGGTTGTTGCCTTTTCCTGTATACGAGACCCGGGGCCTCAGTGTCTTGCTCATATTGAAAAGTTGCACAGAATTATAGGGCGAGGGAGAGAATCTAGATATCCTTACCGGTAAGTAGTTTAGTCTCGACAGGTGAGTTGAGATATCAAAGGGATTCTCTCCACATTTGTGGCTGTTAATCAAAATCAGCCCGGTCTGCCTCGCCACAACACGAGTTCCTAACCACACTCGATCTAAACAGTACGGGCTCATTGCCCAGTACGAGATTCAAGCGGGGAAGACAAGCTGCGGCTGAAGCCCCAGCCACAATTAAACGGGGTTCCTCTAACTACGTTCGAAATAGCTTCAGTCGGTCAACAGATATTGCTCCTCCTGCACTAAGATTGATTGGGTGCTGATGGAGTCAAGATATCGTATTTTCCATGCTAGCTCGTCAAAGCGCCCTCGACCGTCTCGCTGACACAATAGTCTCGGCGGTAGTTGAATTAGATTAAATGAGGGGGTTGTGATTGGAAAGATGGGCTATTTAAGTCCATATCTCACCTCCCCCACCCTTCTTCCGAGTCCGCTGTATTCTATTTGTTTCTTGTTTCTGCAGTTATATTCACGATCTTCTACTCCTGTGTGTGAGCGTTAGAATGATGTCCTGCTGTCTGGGAAGACGACGTAGCGATGATGAGGAACGGGATGATAATGACAACTCCCATTCTGATAATGATAATGACTACGATACCGATGAAGTCGAGAGCGAGAACCAGAGCGAAGAAGACACCGACGAAACCGATGATTTACCTGACTCCAATCCCAAACCACAAGAGGCAGAGGACTATATCGCCGCCAGGGAAAAAGGTAGTCTCAAAATCTCGTTGGTTGGACCAACGAAGCGTAGCTCGAAGATTCTAGGCTCCGTTTCTATCACCGGAGAGCCAGGGAACGGGGCGGAGGAGGAGTCTCCGGGCTGTGAGCATCCTGCTTTTGGTAAGTAGTTGCTATTATTTCGTCAAGAAATTCCCATGACGAAGTTTGGATGGATAATAATGGCTGATTGGATGTGATAGAGCAATATTGGATAAAGGAGAAGTTCCTCAAACAAAAGAGAACCCGTAGCTCTGGTGTCTCCCCTGATTATGAGGTGGTGCGGTACTTCGACCGCGAGGCGGATCCAAAATACCACCATGTGCATCCCGGGACGGTGACGGTGCAGGGGTATGGAACGGAATGCTGGGAGTACGAAGAGACTCACTCCGGGCCCAGAGACGCGGAAAGGAAATACCTTTACCACATGGGTCCGCTCCCAGAACCAGGGTATAAAGAGTTGCTTCGACGGCTAGATGAGCTGCAGAATGGGGGGAAAAGAGCGTTCGGTGAGAATCCGGAGCTCGACGAGTCGGATCTGGAAGAGTTTGTTGGGGAGGCGCTGGAGCTTGCGAATGGGGAGAAGGACATTCATGCAATGTTGAGGGTCTGTTGTGCTGTGCTTAGTCGGCAAGATACGTTTAAGGATTTTGCAGGGCGATTGAGTATTGCGCAAGAGTGGACTCATTTAGAGCAGGACGGGGTATTGGGGATGTTCAATTTCTTCTGGCAGATGGTTATCACGGGCGAAGTCGCCAGACGTCTGGATAGCGGTGGGGAGATGAAAGGGAAGTTGAATAGGATGACTATTCAGGTGGTTGCATCGCTGATTGTCTATGACTTGTGGGTGCAGAATTTGGAGGTAAATATCAACCATGACGGGCTTCCGATGCTACCAGAGAAAGAAGTCTCCCCAGAGCAGCGCACAGAGGCAGAAGCTCTGCTTCGAGTAGCTGAGAAGTTCATGAATGAAACCGACCCTCAGACAGCTGCAAAAATCCTCGAGGACGCCGTGGCCATTGATCCTGCCAACGTTGAGTACCGACGCAGACGATGTCGTGCCCTTTGTCGGACGGCAGAGTTAGACGCGATAATAGGCGACGATGAGGACTCGGAAATGCGGTACATCGAGGCAGCAGTGGAAGCCCAATACCTGACCCTGTATGAGCCGGATTCCTGGCAGTCTTGGGAATTGTTGGCCGAGACCCATATGGGGCGGGGCGCATTGAAGAAAAGCTTAAAGGCCTATGAGCAAGCCCAGTCCGTTGCAACAAGCGCGGCTGATAAGGAAGCCATGGGCAAGAAGATCGTGGAAGCGAGACTGGCCCTGGTGCAGGAGTTTTTAGCCGCAACTGGGATAGAGGACAAAGTGGAGCAATACGAAGCCCTAAGATATATCAAGGACTGGGATTTCGACTTCCTGGGCGGCTCAGTAAAGTTCCTTTCCAAGGTGCATGAACGCCAGGAGGAGGGGTTGATCGCGTTCGCGAAAAGCATCAAATGGCCGCGTGTCGAGGAGGCCTACGAGCGAATTGGTAACCTCTACGCGCGTATCCAAGCCGGTCAGGAGGGGACCCTGCCGGCCAACCTCCATGACTGGTTGTATGGTCTGGTCCTGCCAGGAAGGTTCTTCGCGTACGGTGTTATGACCTGTTTGGTCCTGTGCACCCCTTCCCTCTCCCTCGGCGTCGCACCAGGCGCCACCTATAGTTTGATTTTGGGAGACATCGCATATTGGACGACACAGACCGTGATGGGACGTGTCTTAGCCACAATCCCGAACGCCAGATCACTGGCTGGCTGGGTAGGACCCTGTCCTTCCGTCGAGCTTGATCTAGAGAACGAGAAGGAGACCGAGCCCAAGGCCAGATGGGTGAACGTGGTCGCAGACCCAGTGCCCCCAACGCTGCAACACACCGAGCCCAAAAACGACGACCCCCTAAGATTCCGGGACAGCGATGATCCAGATTCTTATGTGGCTGAGATCAAGGACCTCGAGAAATGGACAACCCCCGAACCCCCGGTGCGTGATGAGAGCCATTACACGCTGAAATCGATCCATCTCAAGGCCACAGCGGAAAAGGAAGGAACCAGCTTCACTGCCAAAATCACGTTTGAAGTGAATAATGAGAAGACCCTCGTCGAAATCCCCCTCCGGACGAACCCAATCTTTGTGGTTCCTCCTCGATGCCACTCAACCGATGCAACAGGGCACCCTATCCATGCTCGCGAGCTAGAGCTATATCCAACGAAGACATGGACACCAGACAAGCTTGTAGATGACGACAATTTCGCCAATTCCGATGTCGCCAATGTAATTGTCATCAATGCTACCGGGGACGGGGCTGAGACCATGGCTCGTGCCTTGTGTGCTCTCCGTGGGATGAATGCAGTGATTCGGACATCGGGAGGGCCGTGCTTTGCGTGTGCCATGCGAGCGGCCAGGAAGCTGAAGACTAGAGCTTTGATTTGGTGTGATTGATAGCAGAACTATCGTATTTAGTGACTGACTGTTGCTTGAATGGGGGACAGAGAATGCCTAACTCCTAGCAGGTTTTGGAAGCAGGAGAGGGTCTCGAGTTGAAGAGATCAATCACCACGTTCAGGTATTTAAAGTGCATCCTTATCCACAGATTTTGTAAAAACTTCATACAACGACTGGCTTTTTGGTTTTGTTTAGTGCCTCATAGATGGAGCCATCGTTTTGGATGGGCATTGATGGTATTGGGATCGCCCGAAAGGCGGAAGTCGTTCGTTTTGAGGGGGAGCAAGTTCAAGTATCAACTGGTTGCCCAGTGCCAACCTTATATAGAAGGCTCTGTGATTAATTCCACTGGAGTGGTAGCTTTTTCGTCTTTTTTTTATTCCTTCGAGTTTTCTTAGGCTTAGCTACGAGGTACCAGTGATTCCTTGATTTTTGAGGAAATAGTAATAAGATATGATAAGCAGACAAGCATCTCTTCTAATCTTAGAGCAAAATTATTTATAAGCCAAATAGTTACTGATACAAGATCAAGTTGAGGTGGAAATGCTATCCTCCAAGGAGACTCAAACGCATGGGCGCTTTTCCTAAATGGGAATACTATACCGCTTTCAACCGATCCCGAGTCCAGTATTCATATGTAGAGTATTATTACTAAGAAAGAGTTATGTTTATAATTATGTTCAGCGAGAGTAAGGTAGGTATCTTCTTCCCCCCACTTTTCCTTGTAAATAACTTGTTAACAAATACCCCAAAATAACTGACACCAGCCGCTTTCCTTCTACCACAAAAATTAAATTAGACTAAAAGAGACTGGTGGGCGTGGTGCCAGGTGGTCGAACAGATGCATGGAGTATATATTTCGGCGGCTCCACCTGTCACATGACATTCTCCCGAGTTCTCAGCCTGGATCACTTTGGAAGCTGTGATAGGGCAGAGAACTTTCTACATACCTTCCTTTTGGATCTTTAATTTAGTATACTAGGTAAGTAATTGATTTCTATTAGTAGTATGTGATTTATCCCCGTGGTTGTTTAATTTTTGTGTTTTTTCTCTTGGTTTTTATATGCTGTTGCGGGGAAGTTTGAGAATATTGAAAAAAAAAAAAAAAAAAAAAGCAACGAACAGCGAGGATGAATAGAGTCACCTTATGGGAGGGAAGAAGATCACACCCAAGCAAGAAAAAAAAAGAAAAGAAAAGAGAACCGCGGAAGCGTTATTATAAACCTGTGTATATTCTGCGTGATCTGTCATTTCTTTTACTTTTCATCTCCTGCAATATCCATCCCAGCCTTGTCAGTTCATTTCATACCCTGCATCCATATTCCCTCCCTCCCAATATACAGCCATTAGCTTTTTTGAGTACCCTATATTTTTACATGAATTCATGCTAACAACCCTTGCAGATCCCATAATCCAACCATCTCCTCCAATCCTGAAATTCAGGCTTGAGCAAATCACATCTTGATTTGCCCTCCTATCTCCTAGAAGAGAGAGATAGAACGCTAGAAAAAAAACAAAAGACAAAGAGTAAAAATGTCCCAAATCACACTCTCCCCCGATTCAATCGATGACCTCATCTACGACGCCCGCGCGGGCGATCTCCCGGCTCTCCAATCCGACCTCAGCACTCTCAGCGTCCAGCACTCCTGCCCCCAAGCCCTTATTATCGCTTCTGCTATCGACGCAGAGCCCGAATCAGAGGGTGGAACTGGTTCATGCCTTTTGCATTTCCCTGCTGCGAATGGGAATTTAGGTATATCCCTCCCTTTCCTTGTCCCTTACCCTTCCCCTTTCCGTAGCCTCGCTTTGTTTGAGGGGAAGGAGGCTAGAGGTGAACTAGGCTAATATAGAACAGAAATCCTAACCCACCTCCTGCAGATCCTAGTAGGATCAGATGCAAAGGTGAAAGAGGTGATTAACCACAAGAATCACTCGGGCAATACGCCACTGCATTGGGCGGCGTTGAATACACATTTGGAGTGTGTGAAGGCGTTGGTCGAGGCTGGGGCGGATGTGAGCATTACGAATAATGCGGGGTTGGATGCAGTGTTTTTGGCTGAGAGGGCGGATTGGGCGACTGAGCAGGAGGGAGAAGAAGTAGAAGAAGAAGAAACGAAACAGGGAGGGGAAGAAGAAGCCTCAGGGGAAGTCTCTGGGGAGACGGTGCCAGTGTCCAAGGGGAGACAGGTGGTGGAATGGCTGTTGGCTTCGGACAAAGGAGAGGAGTTGGAGAGTGGGATTGCGGGGGATAGTGCCACTACGGCTACCCTTGGAGCTGGTGCAGGGGACATGGAGGTAGATGGGAAATGATTTCATGATCTTTATTCATTGCAGCATGCAGCATAAACAAGGAAAGAAAGATGGGAAGGTAAAAAACTGATAGAGAGGATATACAAACATAAAAGCAAAAACAAAACATATATGCCCTGCACCTAATGCGTGTAATCATTTCCTTCAATTATACGTTCAAAAAAGAAAAGAGACCGTAAACCATTAACCGTTAGCCTAGCTATTAACCCTGTCGAGCTTTCAGTCGACTTTCGGCAGGCAGAAGGGAGGTGCCGCTGGTGTACGACCCTTCACTTGGGATATCTTTGCCCGCGTCGATCTCGTGCGCTCTCATATCAAGGCCGACGTAGAAACTCCGGTCACGCCATGTGACGGTTTGTCCGCCCCAGATCGCCCAGAACCAGATCGGAAACGCGAGCAATTCCCTGCCCAGCCATGCGGCGAGCCAGTGCAGATACGGCCGTCTTGCGATGCTCCGACGAGGGGGGAGGGCAAACGCCGGAGTGTCCCCATCGACCTCGACTGTTTTCCCCGAATGTAGCATAATATACACCGTCCAATCGATAAGATTCCATACCAGGATGCTGGAACAGAAGACGGTGAAGAAGGCAGTCCATGAAGAAAGGTCAAACGCGGTTTCTACTCCTCTGTCCCGTAGCCATGGAGCGAGCGACGTCGTAACACCCCACGCCCCGTGCAGTGAACACAGAATGGCCTCCGTCCCTGGTTCCACTAAGGTCGCTAGGATCACCGTGTATTTGCGCACCCGGAGCCAGCGCACGCGTCGCGCAATATACGACCGGACACTCATGTTAGCAACGGGCTGAAACGCTAGATCCCCAAAGACCATCCCGTGTTTTCCCATCCGCTTGCCTAGCTCCTTTTCCTCGCGCACCTTATTCTTCCACAGCAGGTCCCCAATCAGGTGATCTTCGCAGATATTGTCAGAAAAGTAGTCGATTCCCGGATTTCGTCGACGAGTGTTTGCTGGAGAAGGCGAGGTCAGGTAGTCGAGATGGGAGCGCCGGAACATGTTCGATTTACCCACGATGCACGGAGCGATAAGTACGGTGTTGATGGCGGTGTACATTTTCGCATGCGATGAGGCCAAGAACAGCTCTTCCAATCGGCCACCGCCCATCGTGAGAGGGTCAGGCTTGCATTGACTTGTCATAGCTGCGGTGTCCCCATCGTCTCGCAAGGCAGCGTTCTCTAGAAGCGCCTCCTGCCCTTCCCTCAGGGTGGCGGCACCTGTCACATCCGCTGCAACGGGCAGATGATGTACGAATTTGTACTCCTTGTCAGAGGATTTGGCGAGGCCGCACAGTCTGTCCACCATTCGCCCGCAGACCCCTTTGCCGACCCACACGTTGCAGTCTACGATCCAAATGATATCACCCTTCGCTTCTCGGTATGCGCGGCTCATATTGCGGATCTTGGGGTTGGGGCCCAAGTCATAGGCAGGTTCATGGTCAGGCTGGAGCAATGGATCCTCTTCCTCGATGAATATTTCGGCATCGGCGTTGGGGAAATCAGACAACACCTTCCGTAGGGTCGGCAACGCGGGATCACTCGGAGACGACACGCATAGATAAACAGTGATCCTGTTGCGGGGGTATTCATGACGAAATGAGGAGGCTAGACAGTCGTACAAATGGGGCTCGAGGCCTTTAACTGGTCGAATAATGGTGACATGGGGAGCGTCGGGGGCCGTGGCAGAAAAGGATTTTCGAGGTTGCTGTAAGCAGTTTCTCCATCTGAGAAGGCATTGCGTCAGTTTCGTTTCCCGGGAAAAAGACGAGGCGGAAAGTAAATAAAAAGAACAAAAATAAGAAAAACACCAGTAGAGAAAGGGAAGGGAAGAAAAAAAGAAAAGAAAAGAAAGCACATTTTGTAGTATCCCAAAGCACAGACAGCCATCACCGTGCAATACCAGATCAAACTGATCCACCCCAGGACGATCGGCCACCGGAATCCGCCATGATAAATGGCTGATCCGAAATTAAAGGAGCTCGAATCCACGTGAAGCTTTAGCATAGGCGACCACGACCAGAGACAGAGGGGCTAGGGAAAGAAAGACAAAAGCCTCGAGGGCATTCTACGGGGGGATTAGGGGAGAAGGAGGGTAAAAGAAGAGAGCGAGTGCGTCAAGTGAGGGGAAAAAAAGAAAAGAGAAGAAGAAGCGGAAGAAGACGACGACGGTAGGATGCGGTCAGGAGTGCAGTGACAGAGCCAATGCTGTTGCTTATGAGTATTATTTTATTTTTTCGAGGTCTATCACGATCGTCCAGCGGATCACAGGGACAGACCAGCCATTAGTCGGGTTATTATGGATTATCGTGCCAGTCGGATGTAACGGATACTGGGTTGTGAAGGCTGGGAATTCTGGGTCGACCACAAATGGCGCTGTTCCCCTGGGGAATTCTGCGCCCTCGGGGACCCGCTCAGTGGGAGAGCTCCATTTCTCACGATGGAGGGAGAAGATAAAAAAGAAGAAAAGAAAAAAAAAAAAAAAAAAAGAAATAGGACAGTTGAATGCGAAAAAGATGGCTAATAATATAGATGGCACATGATGAAGTCATCGCGGGCTCAACTTCTGACAGGTCAGTGCGCTGCCAGAATTAGCAGCGAGTTAGAACCACCGTTTAATAAACTTCATCGTGCCATGGTCCAGATTTCCAGGAACCGGCATTTGGTGCGAATTATAAATAGACCACTATTATCTTCGTTATTTTGTCCAGATCTACTGTACATGTAGTCAAGCTTCCACCATCCCACTCTCCCTGACCCTCTCTACTATGATCTTCAGGTTTTCTTTTTCTTCCGGATCAAATTTGCTTGGAGAACGTTGACGCTGGGTGTCTGGGTGGCGGGGGCATCGAAGGTGGTTGTAGTTGTTGGGCCGGGATTTGTGCGATCGCCTTGTGGTAGTGTCGGATCAGTAATACTACCTTCGTCACCCTTCTTGCGTTTCCGAATCAGCAGTGTCTGAGGCTCTGGGACCGTGCTCGTAGCTTCTTTGGCCGTGTTTTTGCCAGTGACAAGCTGACCTACCCAGAGCTGGTCAGCTAGCGACGATACCTTCTCGTTCCATGCCTTGGTGCTGGCAAAGGATACCTCCTCGTTGAAAAAGTCCTGTTCGAGGAGGAAGTTAATCGCCGCTTTGTAGTCCTCATCGCTTAGTACCGCGTGCCCTCTTCCTGCTTGCGGCCAGGAAAAAGCGCTGCCATCGTTCTTCTGCGTCTTGCCCGTGTCCACTGGTAGGGAAATCGGGACCGGACTGTCCCCTTTGGGAGCGTCCGACGATGGCACAACCGCATCCTGGTGCGACGTGTTTGAGGGGTGGGAAGAAGCAGGGACATGTTCAGGTTCCGCTTCGCCGGTCTCATCGGATACCACGTTATGTTGACGAGATGCTGTCCGGCCACCACCCGGTGCGGGTGCGTCGTGGAATTCCTTAGTTGCTGATCCTCGGCTTACCATCGGAGCCGTGTTAAGAACTCCTGGAGGGTTGATAACAAGCCAGATGAAACCAACCAGCCTCCCAGCCGAACACTCCTGCCGAAACGACATCATTTCCCAGAACTGATCCAGGGACTTGACGCTCCTCCATTGACCGGTGTTCGCCCCTTCGCCTCCGGTTTTCGTCTGGTCGGGCAGCTCATCATCCAAGTCGATCAGGAAGCGCGTCTTGGGATCATCAGGTAAGCGGGGAACTAAGCAGCGCGGAGGGGCCCCGGGATTACTGCATAGCTGCTGCACTGGATAGCTGTTCACCCACCTGGGGCGATCCTTGTCATCCGATCGGAAAGTGGCTGGGAAGAAACCCAGGGTCCCGAATCTGTCGCATCCGGGCACAATAAGATACGCCGTCGCCGAGCTCTGCGCGGATTCGTTCACCCGGCCCACCCCCAATCCCGGTTGATCTTGGGACGAGGTGTTCAGTAACGATAATTCCGGTTCGTACTCCCGTAAGATTGGGTCGATCGCGCGACACCACCACTTGATCAATCCGCGGTCATCCAGCACATGCTTCTCGGCGTTCTCGATGCTTCCCGGAAACAAGTACTGGTTCTGAGACCGGGCAAAGAGGGACACTACGACGCGCACACCCGTCCGTTGGTGGGTCTGCACTAAGAAGGAGAGAAAGACATTGGAAATTCGTCGGAGAAGGGAACTTTTCGGCGGTGCTTTGAGTAGATTGAGGTGGCCCGTTGAGTCCGCCTTGGAGACAAAGATGGTGGTTAGACGCGACGTAGTGTAGAGCAACACCTCCATCCCAAAAACGATGATCTCGCCGCCATCCTGACCATCCTCACCGTTGGGGTTGACGGACACCGAGAGAAAATGGTTCTCGCAAAAGGTAGGTTCTGGTTCCTCACCCGGGCCGGCTGCGAAGAGAGCAGGGCTCGTCGTGGGCACCGACGAGACATGGCGAATGGTGACCTTCACATCGGCGGGGAGCTCTTTGGCCAAGAGATCTCCCAGATCAACGTCAACCTTAGACATCGCAAGCCTATCGAGAGCACCAGAGGAGAGGGTCGTGTCAAGTTTCCTTTCTCTTCGTTTTTTCTTTCATCCTTTTTCCTTCGAAGCTTTTTCTTTTGCTGCTTCCTTTTTGCCCCTTGGAGAGAGAAAAACGCGTTCCAACACTCACGGGGTGTGGTCACGTGAATCACAGAGGCAGTTTTCCCCTCCCAACTTTTTCCCTCTCAATTTCGCTCTTCTGGTATTTTAAGGGACGCACTAGGATAGCCGGGTTGATGTCGGTCTTTTTTTTTAGCCTATTCATAAAATCAAAATATGATAAGGGGTGAGGGGTGGGGACTGGACCCTTTAACAATGGATTTGCGATGTAGTCACTTTGTAGTATAAACACACAAAATGGCATCATGATCAGTGCGCAAAGAAAAATTATAATTTAGCATCGTCTATGGTGCCATGAGGAATATAATTTGCTTGATAAGGGTAACTGGACTACTCTTATAAAGCGAATTGAAATTTTCTATGCACCGAGTAAGTAGTACTACCAAGTATGGCAACACCCTAAAAGAACTGTGCCGCCGCATCCAAGTCGTCAGCATTTAACAAGGCAACCCCCTCTCCAAGGAGTGTTGTCCAGAGACGATTCCGGGCCCTGATCGGGTAGAACGGAGCACCCCAATACCTGGCTCCAATGCCCCTCTCCTTTGCCGTGGCTATCTGTGATCGCATCACCTCGAGCTGGTCGTCAGTTAGGACACGGTCAATGCCACCGAGATTGATTTCGCCGATAGCATCACCAAAGCTGGTAGAGGCAATCGGAGAGATCAACGACGTGATCTCGGTGTTTGGGGCGTCGTTGAGCGCTGCAAGGGGCGCGTCGTAGAAATAGTCCCGGTTCGCGACAGGGCCGACCATGTCGTAGGGCGTGTTTCCTGTCCCGATTACGGTGATGGGGCCGCTAGTGAGAGTCTTGTTGTTCTTAAGGGTTGTTAGATAGCCACCCTGCCGGAGAGGGTCGAGGGCAGTGATCACAGCCTGGAAGGTTTCGGGGCCGGATGTTTTGGAATCGACGAAGAAGTAGAGGGTTTGCTCGGTGTCCGTGTCAAAGACACCACTGTTTCCAGGGTGAGTTAACCCTTTTTGGATCTTTGACTTGAATGGGGGGGAGAGGCAAGCTTTCAGGAAAGATGGGGAGCAAGAGGTTCAACGAACGTACTTGTTGGTTGGCGATGTCAAGAACTTGCTCCTTGGATTCTGTCGCTCTAGAACATCCAGCATTGGATTAATGTAAAGAGATTCAAAGGTACGCTCGTCAGTTAGTGATGATTCGTCGTGGCCAACCTGATTTCAGTAGTCAGTAGGACCGTATCAAGGGGCAGCGATGAATCACGGCGGACTCACGTAGAGGGTGCCATTATACAGCCAGACATCAGCCTCCGTGGAGATGCATCCTTTGGAAAGAGCTTTTAAACATCTTCCGTCAGTAGTGGTCCATGTTACAGGTATAAAAATCCACTTATATAGACCATACCGGTATAAAACGGAATATCTCTCCAATAATCACTGGCGAAAATCATGATTAGCTAGTGTTCTTCCGCATTTTGGTATCAAAGCTACATTGTGGCGAAGTATAACAGAACTTACTTGTGAGAGTGAACAGGAATCTATGCCAGGAGGGCACTTCTCGTTAGCAACGAGTGCCACGCTTTCTTTCGCTCCGGTAGGACAACCCGAAGGAGGCGAGGCTTGATCCATTGCACCACAGCAAAAGTGGGAAGCGAAACTTACAGGCATAATCCCTCTCGTTAGGTCAGTGGGATAGCCGTACGCATTGCTGCCATGGGTGTTATGTAAGATGCTTTGCAGCTCTCTAGATACCCCGGAGGCCGTTGTCGGGAATGCCAGGAAAAGGGCGGATGTCGCGATCAAGAGCGACCGGGAAGAAGCCATCACTGCGGATTGTTCGTTTCAGCGCCGTCAAATTATATATTAAGCTCAGAAATAACAGTATAGAGAGGAGATAAAAGAAAATTAAATAAAAGTAAAGAACTGAGAACCGTCCCCTCTCAGGAGAACTTGGCTGGATTTAGAAGAGCTGGGGGTTGGAAGCATGCAAGATTGATTGGCTAGTGACTGTTGTGCTTTTCCTGATACTGTGGACTTGGCATGAAAGCAGTCTCCCAGCACCGGAATCAACAATCCAGTCTTTGGGGGAGTGTAAAAGCGGGGGAAATAGAGTAAGTTTGTAATTGAATATAGTAAATTGATATATGGCGGGAAGAGGATCAATTCTACGTTTTGGCTGGGTAACCAGCCAATATCATCTGACTTTAAAATGGTCTATCGCTCAATTACTACAACACTTGCTACCTAGCTACCTAGGTATCAAACGGACGACGCAAAAAACAACCAAGGTCATTAGAAGGAATGCTAGTGTCTTTGAGTTTAAGTAACATAATTCAACCCCAGGTTGAATCGGCTGGAATTTCCAGGCGCGTTGAGAAGAAAACGGACCAAATAAAAATTAGGAACCCCTGCAAATGCATTAAACTTCCCGAACCGATGAGCCGTTTTGCGGCTCCTGTTGTGTGCTACTACGTCGGAGACTCAGGTTTCCAATACGCTGGACTAAGTTGCTTCCAACCGCGTCCACAGCTCCCTTGGGGGCGAGAAGTGTCGGCCCCTGTGCGGCTGTTTCTTGAACCTTGAAGAGTTTGATCGCTGTACCATTCCAGACGCCAACCGATCCAAGGGTTGCCCCAGATGCGGAGCCGACGACCATCTCTCCGGAGAAAATAAATCCCCAGAGCAGCGATTCATACCAGCCCAGCGAAAGGGCAGACCACTCAAAGGAATGTACACGGGCGGGAGTGGGTTCGGATATGATACTCCGGACCATTGGATCCTCGGCAAATGACCCAAGGTTTGAAATCAAGGCGCGCGTGTCGGGGCTAGAAGAGGACTGGAAAGCAGACTCGGGAATGTTTGGCACAATGGCTGATATAATAGAGAGAATTGTGTGGAGGGGTAGTTCCGGTAACCAGGACTCGAGCTAGATATTTGTCAGTCAGCCAACTGGATTTCACCCGTGGCGAATAGCAGCTCAACACTTACCCAAGCCGTAGTTGGCATGAAGCCATTCGGAGACGCGGCGAAGATAGCTGACATGCTGCTTTGACTGGTTATGCTATTTTGTCTGGAAAAGGTCGGCTGTCCTGCGGGCATTTTACCCCGGGCTTTCTCGGACATGCCCCGCAGTTGTAGTGGAACACTTTCATCAACTGTCGATGATATTGAAGGCCTCCTAGAGGTCTGAACGGAGGTGGAATCTTGCGCAGGGGTGTGCTGGCCTTCTCCCTCTTCGTCCGAATCATCGCCGCCGATGGAGAAAGGGTTGTTGTTTTCCTCCGCGATGCGACCCAAGGGGGATCGTGCGCCAGAAGATATACGGGGATCTTCCTCGGAGGCGGAAAGGACGGGGCTGGCAACGAGTTCGCGGTTCTCAGCCTTCCTCCTCTCATTTTGGCGCTCAATCTCTTGCTGGCCACTCTCGAGAGTGAATTCCCGGACTGCTTCGAAACGCTTTCGGTACTTCAGTATTGTATACACCAAGAATGGATTCTCTATTTAACGACGGTGAGTAGTTTGATTAGCGTGACGGGAATAGCTGTCAACATACTTGTAAAGTTATGCTCAAGGATCGAGTTAATTGACTCAAGCACCGAGGCAAGCAGAGCGTGGTTTGACTCGTTCGCCAAAAGAAAGCTAGGTGCGGCCATGGACGAGAAAAGTTGAAGGATTTTCAGGCATGTTGCTGGGGATAGACGTTCGACATAGGGAGCTATATTATTGATGATAGCAAGGAGTGCTGGATATACAGCATTTAATTTCCCTTTGCTGGTAGTTATTAGAGCGTGGGTTGACTATAGACAGTGTCAGTTGAATGTGAAAGTGAATAAACCAGCGAACAACAGACCATGATCAAGAAATCAGCATATGAACCCCGAAACCCGGGTATGCGGATGCTTTGGGGAAGGGTGTCCTGAGCCTCAAACTTCTTGTTCAGGCTCTTCCCAAAATTGGGTTCAACACTCATAGTTTGCAGAATAAAGATGCACATTCTGACGACCCCCTGTTTGGCTGGGTCAGACTTATATATAATAGCGTAAAATATACAGAGAATTATGAAGTCGTGTGAGCGGTTCGAGTCGATAATGAATGTCCTGAATCGTTTGTTGCATTGCAAGGCTTCCCAGAAGAGCATCAACATTTCAGGTGCCCACTTGACGGACTTTTGGCTACCAGGGAGATAGGCAGTTGTAGCTTGCATCTGTACAAAGAGTGATTAACAAGGTGAATTTTTATAAAGAATAGAGAGGAGGGCGACACGTACGGGTTGGTTGAGGATCCTGGTCATGCCGTCTACAAGAAACTGGAAATCTTGTGGGCGATGCAATCGGCCAAAATAGTGGCGATAATAGTTCTTCGGTGCGGGGCCACGCCCATCCTCTGGTACTGGATATAGGAGGAGTACTAAAAGTAGCTGAAGACAGTATATGACCAAAATCTGTCTAGGGTCCTTCCATACAACGTGGTCGTAAGGAACCCTCCACGAAGCAGGGTTGTACTTGATGGCCTAAAAGTTGTAATTAATAACGATCTCCCCGAGGGCAAAATGCTCTTTTCAATACATACTGTGTTCAGCAAAGAGCATAGTAATGTTAGGACAGCCTGCTTCTCGTTGCAGGTTGCGATGTACGTGATCGCCCTCACGCCTTGGACGGGAAGTAAGCCTGTGGTGGAAACAGAATGTGAGCAAAAATCCTCCAATTAATCGATGGGAGCACGAACTTGAGGACATGTACATCGCCTTTCCGGTCAAGGTCAGGAGTAGCCGAAGAATCTCACACCGGTTGTTCTCATATTCCCGGCTCGAGCCCATCGAAGTATTGCAACCCACACCACTCTGCCATATAGAATATGAAACCTTGCCCGTCGCAGTAGGCAGCTTGGGGATGGTGAAATTCGTATAGAAGAGGAGGTCCAAGAGGGTGTCAATCAATTCCTCTGCCAAGGGTTTGACATCCTCAAAATCACTCTCCCGAGGGGATGGCAGGTCTCCCCCCCCTTCTGCCTGGGCTTCATCAAACAGCACATCAGCGGCCAGCTGAGCGGCCCGAGTCTTCCTTTTGCGACGTGCCCAAAAGAATTTCTCCTCCCACTCCTCTAGGTGTTCAGCCTCGTAAACGTAAGGGAGGATATGGGTGAGAATCCGAATGCAGTTCAGCGCATCCCGGTCGGGGGCGAGCTCGGGGTCAGGAAAGGACGGATGGTTTTTCAGGGCTGTAAGACGAGAAGTTATCGAGAGCAGTAGTGTTTCAAAGTTCGATAGGGCTTGATCGCGTGTCCGTCGTATATCCGCGGGGGTGAATAAGCTGAAGACATCTTCCGTAGACTCGGGGAGCTCCCAGAACTACAGCGAATTTTGTCAGCGAGATGAAAGTCGCGAGTCACAAGAAGACAGAAGCCCAGATATACTAACCCTGGCCCAATATGGATCATCTGCAGGTATTTCTTTCTCCTCTGAAAGCCGGAAGATCCCCTGCTTGAAGACTAGCTTTGACTCCGAGGCTCCCATTGTGGAAACACCAAGGCTGCTTCAGAGGACTCCAGGCCTCATATAGTAGATGAACCGGCGATGGGAATAATCCAGAGGTGATTTCAGGCTCCCGATATGGGTTGGCTTGGGACGTAGGCCCCAATAGCTTGATATTGCGTGTGGAGGGACTTGTGGTAATGCTGGCTTTCTTGGAAGGCATACCATAAGAAGCGGGAGCTAGGCCGACACTGAATTGGAGATCGAATCTGGCCGAGAACCATGGACTGGGGATCTGGGGAATATGCCAAAACATGAAACAAAAAAAAAAATACTTTAAAAAATACTACGTAGTGTCAAATAATAAAAATAGAAGGAATGAAAATAATAAAGCTCCGTACTCCGTTTTTATTACTAGAGAACAAAATTCCGAAAGTACCCTGTGACAAAGCAGATGGTTTACATCGTCTCTCATTGAAAATTGCAGCCAGACTCCAACGAATTCTAATTTAAAAACTACCGTTGCTCGCGGAAAGCCGTCTACTTCGCTCATATAACCACTTATTGCTGAGGCCTATACTCGCCCTTTTCCCTCCAACGGGCGAAGGGCTGGCGGGCCCAATGCTGGACATGGCGGACATGCTGGACTCCTTGAAAGGCGAACTCCGACCAAATGAGGATGAAGAACCGAAACTTGGCCTTCGGCCATTTTCCCTCGCCCCGTTCGCGACCATTTTGTGCACCAAAGGACTCGTGGAAGGGGAGAACGGTGTGCCGGACGAGAAACGCCGCCCTGAGACAGTTGCGCTGGTAGAAAGCGGGGACCCGGAGAGACTGGCCGGGCTAGCAGCTCGCGACCCAGATAGGCGGTATTTAGGAGGGGTGATATATGATGTGCCCGGGGTCGGGGGCGGGGTAGCAGATGGATCAAGGCCAAGGAGAGCGCGTTGTGTTGGGGTTAGAGGAATGTCGGAGAAGTCGTCCTTCGGTCGGAAGAGAGGGTACAATGCCACAAGCATGTTGAAAATGAAAATGAGTTGAAGGACAAGCAAGGACAGGTCGGGATAAGTAGGGAGTTGGAATGTCTTTTGAATCCAATGAGAGCTGCCGTGGTCAAGTCAGTGTCAAACCCCAATACAGGTGTCGGTTTTCGGCATCACCCACTAGGATCTGAACGTGTTCCCAAATATCCAGGTTGCAAAGAGGGCTGCGCCATTCCACACGAGGCGTTTTACATTTCTATCCCCAAAGGTTCCTGCACTTTGCCGTCTGACAATCTCATTCAAGTGGGGATGGCGCCATTTTCCAGGCGTCTGGGACTCATCAGAGTGAGGAGTGGGAGCAGACGCTGGTTTAGGGGTAGAAGGAAGAAAGGGGGACGCCATTGATTTATGACAAGGGGCAAAACTACAAAGAAATAAGTGATGAGACCCGACAATCGGCAGAAGGGTGTTGGGTGAAGACTTACCTCAAAGTTAAAACCGTCGTTGAACTTACCTGGAGCTAATTGCAGAGAATGATTGTGCGATATATCACCCGTGCATTTGGGTGTAATTGTCCGATATCCGCTTACGCCAAAACCCCGAAGCAGCGCATGGTCGCAGGAGAGTGACAGGCGAGCAAGCTCCGAAGCTGTTGGAGATGGATCTTGTTTTGGTGGATGCGCAGTCGCTGTCACTGGCAACCGTAGAGACAAGCGCTTTTGCCGCTAAACCTTTGCCTAATCGGGGCGATGTGTACTCCCCCTAGCCGCGGAGCCGCCTCTCCCCACATTAGGTCGCTCAACCGTCTCACTTGACGTCTCTTTGAGCCTTCAACTCAGTCTGAGAGCGTATATTCTATTGTCATATATGACGGACAGCTATAGGACTTTATCCCCGTGAAAATGGCTTCAGAAACGTCCATTGTCGAGCAGCTGGATGCCTTGCTTACCGAAGTGTTGGCTGACTGGGACATTTACACTACCTTGATTGCCGGCGCTATTGTCACCTTTGCTGTTTTCTCCCTCGTTACCTCTAAAGAACCAGAAATCCACCCGTTCCTCCTTGCCAGACAATCAACGGGCTTTCCCGTGCGACAGCCTGGCGAGTCTGCTCCGCATAGGAGCCTGGAAACTCCCCATGGGTTTCCCCTCAGAGCCGGCTTAAACGTCAAGGACCCCGGCGCACCAAAGTGGACAAGCGGAAGGAATGGTGACCTACGAGATGTTTGGAAGGCTGCCGTGCGGGGGACGGTTGACGAGAATGGCGCGGTTACCGGTAAACAGGGCAAGATTTATACGGTTCTTGGGAAGAAAGCCGTCGAGCATTCGTTGAGCCAGATAACTGCGGAGATTAACGTTATCGGAAAGCATCTGCAATCATCAAAAGTTCAATCCGTTGCTGTTTGCTTAACTGATTCCGTTGAGCTTTTGGCTGCTATTTTCTGTCGGTATTTCCCTGTCACAACTCCACGTAGTATATTAGTCACTGACCGGTTTCCAATGCAGCTGGCGCGTTCTACGGGTTCAAGATCATCATTATTCCTCACAACCTCGATGCTAAAGATCTGTCGGCGTCCCTGAGGAAGTCTGAAGCAGATGCTCTAATTGCTGAAGCAGGGGCTCTTGACCTGCCTCTGGTTGCCAAGGAAAACAAGCAGCTTTCCCAGGTTGTTTGGGTTGCGAAGTTGGGAAGTCGACATATGGACTGGAATGACGTTCCCAAGGAGGTAGAAGGTCGCCTAGAGGTCTCTGTTTGGCACGAACTTCTTGATGAAAAGAAAGACTTGGCCGGTCTTGAAGTCCCCGAGTGGGACCCAAGCTCACCGTCGCCCTCCTTGACCACTGTCTGGCCTTCGAGTTCACAGTCAGGAGAATTCATTGAATTTGATGCTGCGGTTTGTGTTCTCCCACTCTCTCCGTGCTTGGCTACACTCCCCTGCTAGATATCAGGTGTCGCTAATCCTCCAGATAGAATCTAGTATCTGGAATCGCTGGCTTGATGTACTCGCTTCCTCGCAACCAGCGGTTCAACGGTGGAGACCTAGTCCTTTCAATCGATTCCCTTTCTCGTTCCTACCCCCTGTGCCAAGTGATGGCAGCCCTGTTCTCGAATGCGTCCGTGGCTCTCAACTCCGTTGCTGGGGAAGATGTGGATTTTGCTCTTGCTACTGTAGGAGTTTCCCCCACAGTTATCGTGGCCTCTTCCCGGACGATGTCCGAATACCACGCCAAATACATGAAGCCTCACTCAGGATTTGTCTCTTCCATTGCTAGTTGGTTTCAAGTGCGATCGTTAGATGCTGGGTATATGCCGTCACAGGGCTTCTTTGGCCGCCTTGCCACCGTTGGGCCCACTGCCGAGCTCTCACTCGACAAGCTTCGGTTGCTTTGTATCTCCCAGCGAGTTGACGCTAACCCCGGTGACCGCCTCGACTATGAGCAGCTAACCGACCTGAGAGTTTTCATTGGCGCTCGCGTTGTGTACGCTCTGACCGGCCCTGGCGTTGCTGGTGCGGTGTCGCAAACCAACGTCTTCGATTACAGACGGTTCGAAGGCCCTAGCCATTTCGGGGCTCCCTTGAGTAGTGTGGAATTACTCTTGACTGGCATGTCTGATTCCACAGGCCAGGGGCACGTAAGTGATATCTTTATAGCTCGCTCCCCCAAAGCTACTTACCTAGGTCTCCTGTCTAATGTTATAATAGATTACTGTCACTGGCCCTTGCGTGACCTCTGGCAGAACAACTCTTTCAGGCCAAGGCCGTCTTCGGGATGATAACACCCTAGAGTTATGCATCTAGAGCCTTGATGACGAATAGGAATCTTTCATAAAATATCAGTGGTTTCTTACAGCAATCTTTCTGGTCTCTCGTTGTCTTTTGCGATAAGCACAATTGCCCCACTCATGCAGTGTTGATGAATGAGTACACAATAGGTCTTGAGCGACGGATTCCCTTTCTTTTGATAGAATGAAACATCTATTCTTGAATACAGAGGGTAATGTACAATTCATAGTTTATGTAGTAGCACAGGAAGGGAAAAAATGGTGTAAAAAAAGGAAAAAATGCCCACATTAATTTAAACCAACAGCTGGCTCTGCTCGAAACCGATAGTCGGCCGCTGTTGGACGTTCTCCGGAGCCATCTTCTTCTGGTTTGTGATAAGCATTCCCAGCTCGTTCACACGAGTCTTCAGGCCAGAAGACACAGACTTGTCGCCGGAAATTCCATTAACCTGCAAAGCAAGCTTCATTCCATTGTAGATCGGCACATTTTCCTGCAGCATCTGGTCGACGGGGGCCCAGTCTTTAACCTCGCTGCGGAAATTGCCCAGGTGCCAGCTACCTAGGAGACGCTGGGCATAGGCCTTAACCTCACCACTCTCATCCACCCCATCGAGTTCGCTCAGCGCGCGAGCCGCACTAAGCTCCAGCAACGTACCAATAACAAACGGCCGCCTCTTGGGATCCTGCTCGAGGTTGTGTTCAATATGTTCCGGCGCCTCCATCAAGGAAACAAACTGCTTCGCCAGACTGAAAGCTTTGGAGACGGCCGGGTCCTTAAATTCGCCTACCTGAGCCTTCCGGTGGAGCTCGAAGAAGAGTCGTTTAACAAAGTCTGGGTTATTTAGTCGGAGCCCCGTGCGTTCTGACTGCTTTGCACATTCGAGAATGGTGCCCAGGGCGTCAGCTTGGCCGGCTTTCCGTACCACCCATTCCCACCGGTCTGATTTTATGCGGCGATTGGCCATCCGTAGCCCGGACAAGAATGGAATGAGATTTTGCCAGTCTTTTGTGGTTTGCATCAACGAGATCACGTTCACGATTTCTTGCTTGGTAGGTCGGGACTGCGGATCCATGGGCCGGAGAAGGTAGGGCTCCTCGTCTTCGCCAATTGTCACCGTCACGGGCTCCTCCTCTAATCGGTGGGAATACTTTTGTTGGAATATCAACTTCTGCTGGCGGCGGTTTAAGCCATATGGAATGAAGAGCTCTTCGCGGAATCGGCCTAGAGCCTGGTCAAGCTCGGCGGAGGATGTCGGGGGGAAGGTAGGAATTGCTACGTTGAGGGAGAGAAGATTAGTATGATTTCCCTTGGGAGAAGCAATAATCTATTAGAGCTACAAGGGTGAACTTACCATTTTTCGAGTAGCCGCGCTTCTGCGTAAGGGTTCCAATTGACTGACGCAGAGTGCTGGATTTCTGGTAGCGGAAGAGCCTGCCCACCGCGTTTTGCGCCATCTTTGCTCCGCGAGAAAAGAGACACCGCGCGAAGAAGTATGATTGAGCGATTTAGGTAAATTAGACGTAGAGAATAGTACCCTCAGCGCCGATCGAGGGAAATAAAAGGATATCCGCTGGTATGGGTTAGAATATCGCCCTCCGTTTGTTGGTGGCAGAAAAGTTCCTGGGAGATGGTTGGCCCAATCAGGCAGTGTCAGGCTTGGCGGAAATTCTGCCGGATCGGATCAGATCAGCTTCCGCCATCGCAGATTCTCTCCAGATTCAAGGTTCGATATTTCTTGTTCGTTATTCTTCGCAACGACGCGCATCGTCCTCCAGCGATGGCGACCTTCTCGCAATTCACACGGCAGCTGGGCTGCTTAAGGTCGCTGGGAAAAAATCAACGATTGATTCAACCCCAATTCAGTCGCCGATCGATCTCGACGATATATTCTCCAAAGCCAGAGCCAACGTCTCTTCCTCCAAAACTGCCACGGTCCTTCCTTTCACAGATCCCCGAGCGACAGCAGCCTCATGGTATATATTGACTCCGCATGAATATGGACAGTTAGGTCTGTTTTTTTTTGGTTCTCTTCTGATTTGGCAATGGCACAGTGCGCAAGAAGCTCAAGGTCTACCCGGCACCCCCATCCGCTACAACTACATGCAAAAATCCTCTGGCTGCGGTAGCAGAGTCCCAACTCGCCCAGCTCGACCCCACGGGGGAACGACGAGCGCTATTTGACTATCGACGAAATCCCCGAAGTGTCAAGGTTGGCGATATTCTACGTGTCACGTTCAAAAACGGCGATCCCTTCTCTGGTGTCTGTCTTAGCATTCGTCTCCGTGGTATCGACACATCCTTCTTGCTCCGCAACGAGCTCACGAGGGTCGGGGTTGAGATGTCGGTCAAGGTTTTTAGCACCAATGTGGAGAGTGTGGAGATCGTCCAACGAACAGAGAAGAGGAAGAGAAGAGCACGGTTGTATTACATGAGGTTTGTTCCCCCCCCTCAGTCCCTCGGGGCCGACGCAACTTGCCCCGGAAACCCTGCCTGTCGCTGCTCCTTCCCGAGGAACCGGGCTAATATACCCCATCTTTTTAGGAAACCCAGACATGATATGGGCAGCGTGGAGAACATTGTTTCCAACTATCTACGACAAAAGTCTGCTCTTACTGGACAACGGTCATCTCAACGGCGTGGTAAGCAGAGGAAGTGATGAGCGGAGACTCAGGGTGCAATTCTACCATTTCAATTTTGGCGAGTGTATTATTATAGTGAGCACATGTATATTGAATTTCCAGGGCTGTTATTTTCTGGGCAGTCGGACACTTCACATAGAGATAATGGAAGGTTTGCTTCGACATCTAGTCTCCTGCCCCTTCTTTTTCCTCAGCATCAACCCGCCATTGTTTTCTTCAGAAAACACACAGGCTCCAGGAGACTTGAATCATCCCTCAGCCCCTGAAGGCTTGACACGATTGCTCGATGAATGGCTGCTAAGAGCCTTGTCGCTTCTGGGCGCTGTTTGCATTAAATTTTATGGTTCAAATCATCAGTAATAATATGAATAAAATGATTCCAAGACCTCAATCGCCAATAGACGCAATATTGGGCTTTTCTGTCCACTTCTTGGGTGGTTGAGCTGAATTTGATCTGCCCCAAACGAGCACACTCGGGCTAACTCTGGCTCCTTCCATCAGCAATTACCTTTTTGCGACCCATTCTTCCCCCTCTCCCCAGCGATCGCCCATCTTTATCATTTCTTTTTTTTTCCCATCCACATGCTGATGCACATGTATTGGAAACACCCTAAAATTGGCTTTCGGAACGAGGGATCTTCCCCGCACCAGGGCTGAAAAAAAAAAAAAAAAGGTGCTGTTGACGCGGCACTTCTTTAGGTCGGAGCTTGAAGACAAATCGCCGACCGCGTGGCTGACCTTGTTCGACATTTCGACGTCAGTTCGATTGCCATGCCCGGTTTGGAAGACGCCGAGACACCCATCACCAGCTCAGCCCCCTCCTAAGATCATCGATTCTCGATGGAAGGAGAGCGGGGACTCTCATCCAACCGATTGTCTGGGCGCCAATCCCCTTTGACGACGCCATGCCTGGCCGGTCGCGGCGTCCAAAGCATTCATCAAACAGCTTGCGAAGTGATTGGCCCAAGCCTTGATTCTTACCTCGCTAAAAAATTTCTGGACTCTTGGAGGATGGATCTGTCTCGAATAACGCATTTATTTCTTATGACTTATGGTGGTGTTTTCGGGCCAAGCTGTTAGCCTCTTACCCCCCTAGTGCGGGCGATGTATGGTTCATGACTCCAATAGAAAATAATGTGTTAGCCTAATAACATAACGTCTATCCTTCTAATCTTCTTTCTTTCTTGCTTCCTTTTTGCTTCTTCCCTATTGCTGCGTGTAATAAGTCGGGGGTGGAGCCACTGCTGTTTTTGTCCCCGGCGTTTGTCCAAGGGCCTTGAGACGGCCGGTCAAGAAGATGAATCTCTTCTTACGCCAGACCTGGACATTAACGATCAAGAACTTGCTAGTTATCCTTGTTCGACCTCTGTTTTCGACCACTATTCGGGCGTTGGTCCTGCCGGTGGTATTTGTCGCTTTTATGTCAGGATCCCTATATTTCCTATATCTTATTTTGGTCGAAGGGCTTGGAAGGCTAACGATGGAATAAATAGATCTTATGCGCGCAACCTCTTCATACAACCTGCAGTGTACGGCATTGGTGATCCCACTCCCTTGCTATCGTTTTCGGATGCCTTGGGCTGGGTTGGTGGAGGCAGAAATAGGTTGATATTTGTCCATAATGACTTCATCGGCGGCGCAATTCAACAGGTGATAGAACAGGTTGCGGAACCCGCCCTAGCCAACCAAGATGATGTCCATGTCGTCGCATCAGAGGCGGAAATGCGGGACCTGTGTCGCACTTCCCTTCGTGGTGTCTCGAGGTGTATAGCGGCGGCAGTTTTCCATTCCTCTCCGAACGAGGGTCCGTCAGGCAGTTGGAACTACACGATCAGGACAGATTCAGTACTGGGCGAAGGGATTGCGGTCGATAAGGACCACAACGATCAACAAGTCTATCTACTTCCATTTCAACATGCTATTGACTGGGCCATAGCGCGTACGAATTCGTCCTTGGAGAACGATAGTCTCCCTCAAGAGGTATGCTCACCAATAAGAATCCATCACAAAGCATTTACTGAACTCGTCCTAGGTTTTGGAATACCCGTTTACATCCTTAACAGAAGACGGCCGCCAGGACTATATCCGAACCCGCTACATGGGCGCGATCATCGATATCGTAGCTGTTGCCGTTTTCATTGGAATAGTGGGTGTCACGTACCAACTTACCGGTTTGATCGCGATGGAACGAGAACAGGGGATGAGCCAACTTATCGACTGTATGATGCCAAACTCTTCACCATGGATATCCCAGGCAGCTCGATTCTGTGCCGCCCATCTTGCGCTGGATATTGTTTATGGACCTGGATGGATAATCATGGGTGCGATCCTGAAATTCGGAGTTTACAGCAGGACATCCGCCGGCATAACCGTCGTATACCACATCTTAACCGGTCTCGCCTTGTCCTCATTCTCGATTTTTGGTGCTTCATTTTTCAAAAAGGCTCAACTTAGCGGAATTTCGGTTGTCATAGCATGTCTGCTCCTGGGCGTGGTGGCCCAGATGGTTCCTGCGGAATCCAACGGCACAGTAATCGTCCTCAGCCTTCTTTTCCCGTCCATGAACTATGTCTACTTCTCAATCTTCACGGCTCGGTGGGAAAGAGAGAATCTTCCAGCGAGTTTGACCACTGCTGCACCGAACAACCCGTGGAACCTCCCTGGGATAGCCCTATGGATCCTGCTTATTATTCAAATCGTTGTATATCCCGTTCTCGCCGCGGTGGTGGAACGCGCCTTATATGGTACTGCATCAAAGAGTCGACAAGCTGTGAAATCCGATACGGCCACCGCGCTCAGTTTGAATCGATTTACCAAGGTGTATAAGCCTGGCTGGTTTTACCGAAATATTGGGAGTTGGTTTGGAAGCAACCGCCAGAGCGTGTTAGCGGTGGATAAGCTCACGATGGATGTCACCAAGGGTCAAATCATGGTGTTGCTTGGAGCCAATGGATCGGGCAAGTCTACCACGCTGGATGCTATTGCTGGACTAACCAAAGTGTCCTCTGGAGAGATCAGCCTCAACTACGGCGCTGGGGGGCCAAAATTTGGGCTTTGCCCGCAAAAGAATGTGCTTTGGGACACACTGACTGTCAGGGAACATGTCAAGATTTTCAATAGACTTAAATCTACCGGCAAGGTTGATACCACGGAGGATTTATTAAAGCTCTTGGACGATTGTGACCTCGGAAAGAAAGTAAATGCCTACTCGAAGACCCTGTCTGGTGGCCAGAAACGCAAGGTTCAGCTGGCAATGATGTTCACTGGTGGCTCCTCTGTCTGCTGTGTCGATGAAGTTTCCTCTGGACTCGACCCTATTTCCAGAAGAAGAATATGGGATATTCTCTTGGCTGAGAGGGGATCCCGGACCATCCTCCTGACTACTCACTTCCTGGATGAAGCAGATCTGCTCGCTGACCACATCGCCATTCTCTCGAAAGGTGTCCTCAAGGCTCAAGGATCAAGCGTTGAATTGAAGAATCGACTGGGCTCAGGATATCGGATCCATGTACTCAAAGTTCCGGGATCTGAACATGCCTCTGGGTTACAGTTCAATGACATCCCTCGGGAAAATCACTTCGATGAAACTGTCTACACCGTTCAGGGCTCTGCAGAGGCTTCCCAGTTCGTCTCAGCTCTAGAGCGGGAAGGGATTACAGAGTACCGCGTTAGTGGCCCAACGATTGAAGACGTTTTCCTCAAAGTTGCTCTCGAGCTTGCCTCGAACCATTCTGAAGAGCCTGTCGACGATTCTCTGTCGCAAGGACAAGGTGAAGAGGCGGAAGCAGCGTCTGATACTCGGTCTCTCCATCTCTTGACAGGCAAACGGATTGGTATGCTTTCCCAGGCGTGGTATCTCTTCCGCAAACGAATCACCATCCTACGACGCAACCCTCTCCCCTATATTGCAGCTCTGATTATTCCCGTCATTGCTGCTGGCCTTGTAACACTATTCCTCGACGGTGTCCCCAAGCCAAGCTGTTCTGGGGCGAACTCATATCAAACCCCCGAAAACGAGTTGTCGGATCTGTGGGACGAGTTCAAACTTGTCGTTGGTCCATCGCATAGCGTGCAATTGGAGATCCTTGAGGAATTTGTATCCTCAATGAGTGGGGTTGCCGGAGGGGAGCCGGCCCCAAGGCAGCAACCCGGTAACCCTCAATCTCATTTCCACATGGTGAACAGTCTTTCGGAATTCAATAGCTACATAGAAAATAATTTCGCCAACGTGACTCCCGGTGGCATCTATCTTGGAGATTCGAACTCGCCGCCAACCTTTGCGTGGAAGGGCGACAACTGGAACTTCCCACTGGCTGGAATCACGCAGAACGTGCTAGATCGCCTCCTAACAGGCATATCCATTAACTTGGGGTTTGCCTTCTTTGACATCCCGACAGTGCCAGCGGCATTTGATACTCTCCAGCTCGTTGTGTATTTTGGCCTTGCTATGTGTGTATTTCCGGCGCTTTTTGCGCTCTATCCGACGATAGAGCGTCTTCGAAACGTCCGAGCTCTGCATTTCAGTAACGGTGTACGAAGCCTGTCGCTATGGATGGCGTATCTTGCATTCGACTTCTGCATTGTGGTCCTTGCTAGCGTCCTCGCAATTGTCATATTCAGAGCGGTCTCCGATACTTGGTACCACGCCGAATATCTCTTTGCTGTACTGTTCCTGTACGGGCTGTGCGCGACGCTGTTCTCTTACCTGGTCTCACTCTTTGCAAAATCGCAGCTTGCCGCTTTCGCATTCGCAGCTGGCGGCCAATGTGTGCTCTTTCTCATCTACTTCATTGCCTACATGTCCGTCCTCACGTACTCTCCGCCCGAAAAGATCGATTCATATGTCGAAATAGCTCATTTTACTATTGGCGCCATTGCCCCCTCAGGAAACCTCCTTCGTGCCCTGTTCACTTCGCTGAACACATTCTCCATCCTTTGTCAGGGGAAAGAGATCGCCTCCTACCCTGGACAAATTACTCTCTACGGGGGCCCTATCCTGTACCTCACCGTGCAGTCGATCTTGCTTTTCATGCTCCTAGTCTGGATCGACGGCGGTGGGTCAGTCTTCTCCTTCCTCCGGCGCGAATCCAAACCTCGTGATCTAGAAGAAAAGCATTCTCTTGACCAAGACATTGCTGCTGAAGTGGCTCGCGTTTCCGATTCCAGTGATGGCCTCCGTCTCCTCCATGTCAACAAGACGTTTAAGAAGTTCGTGGCTGTTGAGGACATCAGCTTCGGGGTGAGTAAAGGCGAGGTCTTTGCCCTCCTGGGCCCCAATGGTGCGGGCAAGACAACCACCATCTCTCTCATCCGCGGGGATATCCGACCAACCCGAAACAGCGGCGAGATCTATGTCGACAATTTCTCCGTCCTGAAACAGCGCGCCGCCGCCCGCTCTCGCCTCGGAGTATGCCCGCAATTCGATGCAATGGACCAAATGACAGTCATCGAGCATTTGGTCTTCTACGCTCGCATTCGTGGTGTTCCAGATATCGCCCACAACGTCCGCGAGGTCATGCGTGCCGTCGGCCTCATCCCCTTCCAGCACCGCATGGCTGCCAAACTCTCTGGCGGAAACAAGCGCAAGCTCTCCCTGGGTATCGCCCTCATGGGCAACCCATCCGTTCTTCTCCTCGACGAGCCCTCATCGGGAATGGATGCCGCCTCCAAACGAGTCATGTGGAAGACCCTCGCCGCCGTCGTTGACGGCCGCTCCATTGTCCTCACCACCCACTCTATGGAAGAAGCCGACGCTCTCGCCCACCGCGCTGGCATCATGGCCCGTCGCATGCTAGCCCTCGGCACCACCAACTCTCTCCGCTCCAAATACGGAAACATGTATCACATCCACATGGTTCACTCCCAGGCACCTCACACCACTGACGCAGACATGGAACGCATCCGCGATTGGGTCATGGGATCCTTCCCTGGAGCCGTCATCGAACAAAAAACCTACCACGGCCAGCTCCGCTTCAGCGTCCCCGCCGATCTCTCCGCCCACGTCGAGAAGTTTGACTCCGAGAGTGAAAATCATCCCTCGGGGATTACGACCCCTGGCTCGGGTTCGAATGTAAGTTCGACTAGCAGCGTAAGCAAACTCTTCTCCCGACTCGAGCAGAATAAGGCCGCCCTAGGCGTGGAACATTATTCCGTTAGCCAGACGACCCTGGATCAAGTCTTCTTGACTATTGTCGGCAGGCATCATGTTGCAGAGGAGAACTCCACCTAGCATCTCTCTTCACTCCTTCTTCCCTCCTCATTTATCAATACTCATTCGCACATGCATATATATTTTTGGTTTTTGGATATCCGTCTCACTCATTGCGTCTCGGTTTCTTATTTCTCATTATTACCATCCGCATTCCCATAAAGCACATACCCATACCTCGAGGAGAGTTAAGGACAGGCGTTGCGTCATTCGACAAGGTTGTATTTGATACCTTTTTTTTTATACAGGTTAGCATCGATATTTTTCACCAATAACTTTATGACACTTAAAATTAAAGATTACACTCTATATCCTCATTGCACTTTTCCCATTCAAAAAAAAAAAAAAGGCGAATAACATCGTCTTCATCAACTTCATAGCCTCAAACCTAGGATATTCCTATAAAGGCGCAACTAACTAGGCGTCTTTCAACAACCAATATCATAACCCCCATTACGTAGAGCCTAGTATATATACCGGAAGCTGTACAAGAAAGAAATAAAGTAAGCACATGAGCGAATTCACGGTAGGGCCAGAAATGGGTAGTATGGGGTCAGGTAGGACGTACTTCAAATTCTCCCTGTCAGTCATATCCAAAAACGCCGTGGCATCTAAATCTCTTCCTTCAAGACCACCCTCCATCTGCGACTGGATGCGGTCGCGCTTCTTGTTCTCCCATCGAAGGAGAAATCCAAGGATGCTAATTAGAACTGCCTCAATCAGATGGGAGACAATCATAGACCAGATCCCCAGTTCGTAAGTTGGTCTGACACAAGTTAGCTATATTCCCGCCAAGTATGCACGTAAACCTATCTCTCTAAGGGTAGAGCTTACTTTTGGCTATCTTTGTAGAAAAACGGGCCGGCAATGTTTCCGGTGCAGTAGCCGAGGAAGAGAACGGCGTTTGTGACGACTTTCTTTGTGTGACCTAGAGTGAGGGGAAATGACACGACTTAGTTAGATAGACTGTTTCACTTTACTTCTTTGGAAATGTGTAGGACAGGGGGGGGGTATACCGGCTGTATTGGCGATCTGCATACTCAGAACCAGGACAAAGGCAGCGTTGTATGGTCCGGTCAGGTAGTAGCAGATCAGACGGCCAATTTGCCGGTCCGCGGGGACGAAACGGAGGCCGAAAGCGCCAGCAATGTTGGGGAGCAGGAAGAGCAAGATGAAGACGCAGCGTCTGTTCTCGTAGCGGTCGTTGAGATAGACGCAGGTGAGGATGGAGATTGCGATAATCACGCCGTACGGAATCTAGAGTTACGCATTAGCCTTGGGGTCTCGGGTTACATTGACCTGGGAGCTTTTGTAAGATATACCTGCATCAGGGTCGTAACCAGGGTAGAGAAACCGAAGCCCTTAATAATGATTGTTCCAAAATTTGAGATACCTCCGTTGGGGATATTACCTGTGTTTTTTTCGAGTATATTATTAGTGGCTAGATGTGGAATGGAAGGTGCTGAAAGATGGTCTTACAAACACAGCCAAGCATGAAGAAGAAATAGAGTTTGTAATCCATGAATGCTTCCAGGACTTGACGGGGCTTCAGATGCTTATTCTCAACTCCAGTTTGGTTCTCTCTCAAACGCTCAACCGCAATTCGACGCTCCCTTTGGGTGAGGCCAGGGGCCGAAACGGGTGAATCAGGGAGGAAGATAAACATAACGATACCCCAGACGGAGCAAAGGGCGCCACTATGAAGACAAATATCGTTAGCAAGGGAAGGAGGGACGCGACATATTGCCAACTTTGTATACAAACGTACATCACAATAAACTCGTATTTCCAAGATGGAAGAGCGCCCCTAATATGGCCAATACCATAACCGAGAAGCCCACCAAGCGCAATCCCAAACCCATTTGCGGTATACCAGAGGCCAATACGCACAGGTTGTTCACGTCGAGTATACCACATGCTCGTGATCAACATGAAGGCCGGGTCTGCGCAAGCTTCCGCAGCACCTCCGAGGGCACGAAGCACGGCAAGTGTGGTAAAGTTATGGCACGCTGCTTGGATCATGAGGAAAACACCCCTTTAAATGTTTGTTAGTCTCGACGAACCCAAAAAAAAGACTCAAGGAGCGTAAAGAAAGCATACCACATGAAAATATTTGCGCCCAAGTATTTTCCTTCATCAAGGTCAGCCATCAATTCCACTCTTGAGTTAAACAATAAGGCTCAATTGAATACCGATTGGAAGCCGTTGCATAAGGAAATTTGTAGGCTACTTCCATGTCAGCATTTCTTAAACCCTGCGGTCCCTTTTCGTCTCACTACATACGAATGCCCAAGCCAGGAAACCAAAGTAGAATATACTACTTAACCAACTATACTGGGTTCCGTGGAGGTCAAGGTCCTCGACGATTCCGAAAATGGCAGCGTAACTCAGGGTAGTCTACTCATAAAAACGGCAATTCAGTTGGGGTCCCACTCTGCAGAACAGACTATGGCGACATACCTTGTCAATATAGAAAAATGCATAGCAGACCGCTAGGTACGGTAGAATCATAAAATCGATCTTCCTTAGCAGCTTCTGAGCCTCAGCCGGATCGATATCCTCATGGAGCTCATCCGGGTTATTGAACAGGGCCATGGCAGTATCCCCGTCCACTGCCTTTTTGGCGGCCCACGTCGACTTGGAAGGGACATCTTCTTCATGGTTGATAGTAGGTTCACCTGCTGTATTATCCTTGGAACTACTAAGGTGTAGCTCCGGTTGGGATGGAACACCCATTTTGCTTCTTTATTGTTTCTTTGTGCTTATTTTCCCACCTTCGTTTTCACTTAATTGTACGGTGTTGAGCGAAGAGAGTACCCGACCAGGAAGAGTAGCGCAACAACGGGTACTACCCGAAGTGATTTATATTCCACTGAGGGGGAGACAGAGAGAAAGACATAGGGGGCTTTAAAAAAAAAAAAAAGCTACTCCAAAATCATCAGATTTAGGGTTGCGACTATCGGCCACGATCAGCACTGTGACGATTCCAACCCTCATCTAGTGACAGTGTTTGTTCCCGTGGCCGCCAGAGGGGGAAGGTATCCATCATCCAGCGTTTTTGCCAACCCCCTCCCCTCTCTACCCGGCTACATGCCTCGATGAGAAAAGGAACTTGCCTCGGATCGAAAGAGAGCTCTTGGAGCGGCCCACAAGACTCCAATTACTAATTCTTAAAGCTCCTACCTTACCCACTTGTGGAGGGACGGAAATCTGCGGGGGAAGACCCGTTTTGTTTTCCTCGACGTGGGGGTTCGAATTAGAAATCAGGACATATATCTGGTCCCATTCGTATTAGCTGGTCGTGGTTCCAGAGGCGATTAAATTAGGTGCTTGCCTTTTGAAGTGAGCCACTTGGCGTTCGCTCGATCCTTGCTTGTACACTTGTCTGGACTGCGTCACTGGACGGCACAGGAAAAAATGTCGGAGGAAAGCCGATGGCACAGACAGAAATTCTTGCACCGAGCTCCTGGACGGTGAACGATGATAGGTGGAAATAGGACCAGGTTGGCAAGGGGTGTATGCTTGTTCAACCAAGGAGGAAACCGCAGAGGAAGCTGGGCTGCTTGGAGGTGCGGAGAAGGAGAGGGTGGGGGAGCCTTAGGCAGGTAGTTCATTGGACTGATGGCGTGGGGGTCGCTCAGGCATCCATTCTCATTTGTGGGGAGGAAAACCTGGGGCAGATGATGGTCTGGTGCTGCTCGTATACAGTTGGAGACTCTTCGTTGCTTGAGGCCGGAACAGGAATAATACGAATGAACACCAATGACTTTTTTCAGGTTCTACTGCTATTTGACTTTTCCGTTATTACTCTCCACTCTCCCCCTCTTTCTCGTTGTTACTCCGCCATCATATGATTCTTGCCAATGCCAATGCCAACAATCCTCCTTCAGTCTGCTCCTCTGCTTCACTCTTCCATTCTCCCCCCTCTTGGCAAATATCTCCCTTTCGTGTCTCTTACCGGCGATTGAAATTCAGGAAGCGAGCCTGTCCCCAGTATTGTTTAGCACAGCAAAACTCCAAAAAGAAAATCAAACATATGGAGGAGCAAGTCATATCAATATCAAGGTACTTACCGCAAGGAACAATATGATAAGGTTGGACCCCACAAATGCGGCGTAAATGCCCAGGTCTCGCCACCGGTTGTCAAAGCTCATGGTGAAAGCTTGATAGAATTCGTCCCCAACCTTATAGGCACAGTACTCACAATCTTGAGTCGCATTGTTGGCTAGATACCCGATACCGCCGTTGTCGAAGAATGGCTGCAGGTACTCACCACAAGTCTGACCTGACGGCGCCTGAAATCGACTGAACTCGATGGGTTTGCAAATAACGGGTCGATCGTGCAGTTCCGTCGTAACCATTCCGCTGATGATGCGCGTGAACGGATCCAATTCGTAAAGCCACGCCCTCCAAAATCCTGGCATCTGGGGCTTCGGGATCATAACTCCACAAAACAGAGAGAATAAAATCATGATGGGCGGGTTAAGCTGAGACGCAATGAAGCTGTTTGGCGTCATCGCTTGGAGCATCTGGCCCAGAGTAGTGGCAAACACCTCAGTGATCAGGATCATGAAAAATTGATATCCTGCACGATCGGTGGCGCTCTGGAATCCCGGGATATAGTAGAGGAACACGAAGAAAACGACCGCGCACATGATACTGTAGGGCATTTCCGCTATCACCATTCCCAAAGCGAAGGCAAAATCCTTGTAGGTCTTGGAGGCGGCTTCTCGGTAAAATACTAAGCGTGACATCTCATACCTGGGCTCAACCTGCTGGATAATGATAATCGGGATAATGGTAACATTGAAGAGGACAAAAATGCGATATTGCAGAGAAGCTCGGGAATCATCGAGCTGGAGAAAAGCGAGACCGGTGATCAAGGAAATGCTGGTGTGGGTGAAAAGACGGGTAAACCCGTATTTCCTCGAACGCCAGAAGACAATGTTAATTCGTTTGCATACAGTTTTTATCTGGTGCCATAGTGGCGTTGCATACTCCTTTTCGGCAGCCTTCGTTGCTTGAGCTTGTCGGACTTCTTCAACTCGCTGGGCTTTGATCTCTACAATCTCCCGCTTAATCCGTTCAAGCTCGGGTGACGTTCTCCAAATCTCTGCCCAATCGCGATTTCCAAGTTGGCGAGTCTGACCTGCACCAATTGCGTCAAGCATCCACTCCGCCGGATTTGCATCTGGAGGACAATCCGCGCCATGGCGACGAAAATAATCTAAGAGGACATTCGATTCTTTTCCAATATCACCAAAATACACGCATTCCCCACCACTTTTTAGCAGGAGGAGGCGGTCAAAATTCTCGAACAGGGCCGAGTTAGGCTGATGAATAGTGCAGAGGATGGCTTGTCCAGCAGCCGCAAGCTTACGCAGGAATCGGACGATGTTCCAAGCGGATTGGCTGTCAAGTCCAGAGGTAGGCTCATCCAGGAAAAGAAGTAGCTCCGGTTTCGCAGCTAGTTCCACGCCGATGGTTACTCGCTTTCTCTCTTCAACGGACAAGCCAGTGTCGGGTGTTCCTATAATAGCGTCCGCGAGGTTCTCCAGCTCTAGGAGTGAGATAATCTCTTCCACATAAGAGTACTTCTCTGATTGGGGCGTCTCATAAGGCTGACGAAGATCAGCAGAGAAGCGTAGCGCCTCCCTCACGGTTTGCATCGGCTCGTGTACGTCCATTTGTTCGGCATAAGAGGTTCCTCTTTGGAAGGACGTTCCGGGGGGGGAACCGTCCACTAGTATACCACCGCTGATGACACCAATATTTTTCCTTGCCGCCAGTACGTCGAGGAGGGTCGTCTTGCCTGCCCCGGAAGCTCCCATAAGAGCCGTCAATTTGCCGGGCTGCACATACCCATAAACAGACTGCAATAGCCGCCGGGTACCCGACGGTACCGGTACGTCATAGCATACGCCTTCCCAAGTCAGGACGGCCTTCGACGTGATCTCGAGATCAGCTCCCGTATTATTTGACGTTTTTGATAGCTTATTGGTCCGCTTGTCCTTCAACGTCTTATTCAATCCTATTCGCTCTTCGTTCTCCTTTTGGTAAAACGTCACAGTCTTACCACCCGCATCAAATCGGACAACCTCGCCAAAGTACACGTTCATCGCAAGGAAAGCCGCAATGAGCGCCATCATAATCCCAAAATTTCGCCAGAGGTCACCGCGCTGATAATTGAACGTAGTTGCCAGATAATTCGCCCCGGGAACAACTGGAGAACCGGGTTCACCGCCAGCGAGCGTGCATGCCTGGTGAGCTATATCATCATATCCCTGGCCGTTCGGAACTAGTGACTCGTAGGTACAGGTCATATTCAAGTCTTTGAACTCATTGACCATTAGACTTGCAAAGCCCAATCCGAAGGGGTTTAGGAAATAAAGCCACCGGAGCCAAACTTGCGCACTGGGCCATTGCACAAGGTAACCTGAAGTTAGGACGAACAGGGTGATTATCACAGAGACAAAATTCATGGCATGATCAAAGGCCGGGGAGAGGCAGCCGATAGTTCGAAATATGACTGTCATGTTCATGTATCCCGTAAAAATGAGCAGAACGAAGGTAAAGAAGGACCCTGCATCTCGAGCCAGGCCACACATGAAGTACACTATGACGCTGAAAACTAGGATTCTAGCAATAGCAAATGTAGCATCAACCACGATTTGCGCAACCCACAACGCGCTTGGTCTGTAGAATGTGAATTGTCGGTGTTTATTTACCAGTGAGCGGCCCATCATGGTGGACGCAAGTTCCGAAAAAGCCTGGAATCCATTGAAGAGGAAGCTTGTGAATAGGAGCCCACCCCTGGTAAATGCACCTGCACTCGTCTTCGGTAAATTTAGCCATACGGTTCCTAAGACAATCGCAACGCCAGTAGAAGTAATCCAGGACACGTTAAGCGCAAATTTGTCCTGCCACTTGATGAGAAACTGGCGTCGCATCAAAGCCCAGACCTGCAAATAAAAGGGGATCAAATAAACTGACGATTCAGACGTAAATTTGCGCTTAGCCTCTCGACTCGCCATCTCAAACTCATCATATATTTGCTTTTCATGTCCAATTTGCTTCCGGTACGCCTCCATTTCCTCTGACAATCTCTGCCTGTGGATGGAACTCTCGAACGCTTCGACGAGTGCGTCGGGAGATGAGGGGACGTTATTCGAGTCCCGTCCCTCCTTATATTCCCTTTCGAAAGGATCTGTGCAGGAGGTCAGGTAGTCGGGAGTAGTTTGACGAGGCTTCTCCTTAAACCCAAGATTCTCAAAGTACGATCTTGCCTCTGTGGCAGGGCCAAAAAAGACTTGTCTTCCACTGTCAATAACAAGGACCTTGTCGAATTGCTTGTATATATTCTCTGAAGCTTGGTATAAAGAGACAAACGTGGTGGTTTTATAGATATTTGTCATAATCCGCAGCGATTTAGCAAAATCGAGGGCGGTTGATGCGTCCAGACCACGAGTGCTATTATCCCAGGCTAAAACCGTGGCCGAGGTAATCATCATTTCAGCTATACTGACCCGACGTTTTTCACCTCCAGAGATCCCTCGGATGAATTGGTTCCCTACGACAGTATTCGCAGTGTGCTCGATGTTAAACATTTTGAGCAGCATATGGATCACTTTGTCTTTGAACTCCTCCTTGGATACACCATCTGGGCGCTTTCCTGGAGTTTTTGTATCCAGTGCGAAATCAAGGGTCTGCTTGACCGTGAGGGTTGGCTCATGGACATCATCCTCCTGGTTATAGACTGCCTCACCGCGGAACCTTTTGGAGAACGTGTCGGAATCAAAAGGACCATATAAAACTTCTCCATCAACCCGAGTAAATCCAAATCGTTGATTGGTGATAGCTTTTAGGAACGACGTGCAGCCTGATCCCGGCCGTCCGAGTACGAGCACCATTTCTCCTGGTCGTAGCACGCCCCTGAAATCCTTCAGTATCTCGAATTCCTTGCCCTTTTTGTCGTAGCCGAGCCACTCCATGACCAAGGCGGGGACATTGACAAAATCTATTATAGCGTCGGGGAATGTTTTAATAAAGCTTTTGACGCCGCCGATACCACGAACCGTAAGATTGTCCCAGATTACGCCTAGGGAATAGAGTCAGTGACCATGCGAGCTAGATGACTGGTCATTCAGATAAGCCGGGCAGTTATACTCACCGATGCGTTTATTTTTAATACCAGCAGCTATTTCAGCGGCCTGGTTACCACGAAGGGCAGTCTCAAGATCCCAAGGCTCATCGGAGTCAGTCGAGCTACCGGATCTTTCCACATCCTCACTTTTCACTCCGGGTTTTGATGCCCTGGAGGCATGCTTGGACAGACGGTGTGCACGGTGTGAGATGCTGGAGAGCTCCCTATTGAGCTCTGAGAATTCATACTCAGCCTTCTCAACATTGACGCCGGAATCATGGGAAACAACTCCCTGGGGGTTGTTGTTTCGCAGCCATTCCCGATTCTGCTCGTAGTTTTCCGTGTCCAACGTATCTACATCTGATCCGTTGCGGGGTTCAGATGTTGTTAACTTTTCATCCATGGGACAGCTCCTGGAAGCAGATTCCCGGTTTACTGTAGCTGTAGGTATCTTGTTCTTGAACAGGTGTGTCAAAGTTGTAGAAGCAGGGAGGAGAGAGAATGCCCTTCAACTATAAACATGATAGGGACAAACTACAAAATAAGAGAAATGGGGGAAAGGAAGAAGGAAAACTAAAGATCATTGGAATCTCCACATTCCCGAGAAGGGGGGAAGAGAATGGCATTTAAAAAATAAGAGCCATGGCGATCGGGGAGGGGGACGTAAACCACCCTTGTGGCCTCCACTGCGAGATCCTAGCTTGGAACTTGGGGTATGGATTTGGGGAATAGCTTATTCGGGGGGTCCATATCAAAGAAGGGCTGCCTCCGCTTAATTAATCATAATTTTAAGCCCGGGCAGCCTTCGTAACCATTATGCGGGCAGTGGGCTCATATCAACCACTGGAGTGTTTTTCAGGTCATATCCTTGTCGTCAAGGTTGCTCGCAGGTCGGACACCCGATTTGGGCAAAGATGGTCAGGACTCACTGGACGCCCTTCTGGATGCATCTTGGCCACAGGCTAGGTTTTGTGCTAGTCAGGAAACAAGAAAGGGCGTCGAGATGCCAGTCGAACCCCCAGCCATGGGTGTCGGTAATTGCCGACAGCCCGCGGCGCGGTGGTTATCAAACAGCCTTCCCTAAGTTCCCTCCCAACAACGAAAACACGCCAAGAGCTGCGATGTTTCAACGGACAAAAGGCCGTTGAGAATATAATTTATAATGAAATGATTGACGGGCGATGGTCACCCGCTAACTCTGTGAGGTTGCAACAGACGAGTCATAAAACACGATCCTTCGGAGGTAAACGATTCTCCGACATTGAAGCCGATTAGTCATGTCCATGGGGTCTCCTCGTTTATGCTGCCTAGAGAGGAGAGGATTAAGTTAGGCGAGGTCAGGCCCGCAGTGACCAAGGCCCAAGATGCTCCAGGCTAACTCGTGCCCTTAGCCGAAACTGTATAGATTACCTCTATTAGCTCCTCCCCATTTTCCGAAGGGAGGGCGAATTATCTCCAGCAAGCATACGCTACTAAAAACTAGAAATAAAATGAGAAATAAAAAGAAGAGCAGAATAATTGAAGGATACCGTCCATCGTGATGAAAACCAACCTCCAAGCGAAAAGACGATCCATACCAGAGTCAATCGCAACCTGCATCATCCGACGTTTTACCAGCCACTCAGATCTTTTGTTCCCGCAGCCGGAGATACCCCATCGAAACGTGGGAAGGTCTGCAGGAGCCTTTATTCTTGCTTTTTCCGAGGCGCTCGGGGCCCCTTCTCATCCACCGCATGACCCAAAAGTATATAAAACACAAGCAGACGAACGCATGTCTTGACAGGGTAACCCTACCCCCACGAAAATGACTGTCCAGACGCCCCACTATCATTGGTTGCCAATTCTTCCAAAGTCCCCCTGAGATCGGAATGATTGGTGCAGCGCACCATGTCGATACCTCAGCTCCTTTCGGTAAGGCCCAGGTCCAGTCATCCTCAGCCTTCTTTGTCGAGACTCGGTCCACCACTCCGCTCATTATCGGACACCTCACTTTGTTTGCCCAAAGCCACCCCGTTGTTTTTCTGTCCCTGGATTGACACATACCGAATCAAGCTCTCGCAAAGACGATCAAGAACCCACTCGGGTTCCGTCTGCGAGGCCATCATGGGACTACTCTTGCCGATCCAGTCCCAATTCAGAATGCCGTATTCGTCTTCATCCAGCGCAAATCCCTGCACGCGATTCGGATCTGTGAATCGAATCAACCGGACAAACTCAACCCATTCCTCGTAGCTGTATTTCTTGTGCTCTCCGCCTACGGCATCTTTAATGGTTCTCTGCATGGCAAATGCTAGTTTCTGTGCGAGTTCCAACTCGCTTGGACCTGGCTCCTGCGCCAACTCCTCAAGAGACGGCCTCCATGACCTCGGCTGGGCGTAGGGTACCATAAGCTGGCTTTGTCCCTTTTCCATATCGGCACTGACCCGCGGTGTCTGCAGTTTATCTCTCTTATGTGAATGATGTTTGAAAAAGGTTGGTATCTTGGGGTGGCGACGGAAAAAAGCCCCGTACTGTCCAGCCTGGGGGAGAAAAGTCCAAGTTGCAAATACGCTCGTTGCGTATTTGTACCCACGGACAATCGTATCACTCATTTTGGAAATGAGGGTAGTCATTGTCGGAATAGCCAGCAGTGACCAAACAAGAAAGAATGGTCGCGCAGCGTTAGTTTTCGGGGTGATGTCTCCATATCCAATAGTCAGAAGGGAGCAAAATCCAAAATATAAGGCCTCGAAATAGGTCAAATTGTCTTCAAGCGACCAAAAGACCAGTGAACCAATTGTCCAAACAATAGCGAAGGCAATGATACTGAGAATGAGATTCATCCATCGACGATATCGTGACGTTTCGTGCTGAATGGCGCGCATGGTGTCAAATCTGTCTTTCTCCTCCCTCATTTGAATAAGCTTTGACCGGCTCCCGGTTGCCCTGTTGAAAGCGTGAATCGTGCTCACGACGGGTCGTCGCCTGGGGTGACGCTGTCGACATTCAAGCGTATCTCTCTCTGAGCGCTTCACGGCCGCTTCCCGTTTCTGGTTAATATGTTTCATCACGACGTTGTCGTATTGGATCTCCTGGGCAAACCGGTGGATGCTCGATACTACTAGACCCAGCATGATGATCCCAATCACTGCATATGGAAGAATTAGGCCCCGTGCCACAGAAGTCTTTGGTGGGATATCCCCAAAGCCCAAGGTAAGAATGGTAACATCGGAAAAGTACAGCCCATCTGAATATGATATCCCTATAGCATTCGAAAATATTACGCCACCGATTGCCAACCACACTACAAATGCTATCGTTTGCAGAATCAAAGTCCGCTGGTCATCGGTGAGTACAAAATTCTGTGGGTAATGACCAAGGAAGTATCCCAGCATGTTTATAATCAGCATAACGCATAGCAGGAGGTGCAGAACGGCCGATATGACTCCACTCCAATAAGCGGATGAGTAAGTCTGGGCAGGCGGAATTGGACTGTCATATACATTGGTCGCGACGGTTATCCCAACCATCTAATTGAGAAGATCAGATAGGCTCTTGGTGGTGTGCACCATATTCGGATCAACCTCCGACAAACTTACCAGCACGGTCGCTATGAACCAGAGAAAAATCGAGACAGGCAGAGCTATGATATATCGCACTGTTCGCGTAAAGTTGCACAGTAGGAAGATATTACCGGTGATCCCGCACGCGAGAGAGGTGGCATTGAGGGCAATACACCTGCTGAGGTAAGTATATATCCCACCATCAGCAGGTTTTGGTTCGTTTTTATCCTCACCATCCAGGGTCACGGATGCCCAATTCCACTGCTGTCCCATCGGCATCTGAGTCACCGAAAATGATGTTATTCTTCCAGGGGCTCACCAGGGAAATAATAGACATGATATTTGCAAGAGGCGCGGTGGTGGCAGCTATCAACGGGATTGCCGTTGACGCAGCCCACCAATCCTGGTCATCATCATCATCTGGTGGCCGCATATGGAACCGGCTGCGAAACCGAACCCAGAGGGTGCTCTTGCTGCCAACGCTGCTGATCGAGCCCTCGGTTTCATTGGTCTCCTGAGGCATGATTTTTGCTCCTTATTCGCATGATATAGTATGCGGAAGTAAAATTATGAGAATAAAAAAAATTATGAATAGAAATAACAATAGATTGCCCCAATCTCTGCTGAGAGCATTAACCAGAAATGTAAGGGGAAAGGAGAGGAATAAAACAATGAAAAGGTCAATCCGCTGCCTGCTCCAACATCAAAGAGCTTCCTAGCCTCCCGCTCCAAGATAGATGCTCTTGTTCACAACGTTCCGAGAATGAAATAAAGGTCGGTTTTGAGGAACTGAGGGGCAGGAATAGCAGTGCCAAGATATATGACGGCACAACCGGAACAGTTCTGATATATCGACCAAAAAAAAAGAAAAATGGAACAGCCAATCCCTTGGTAGAGAATTAGGAAAGCATGGTCAGTCATGTGCTGTGTGTCAAACTGACTAACTTTCTTGCCCCTCATACTTGACCATGGATCTGCAACATGAGGCCTCCTACCGCCATATCATTCACTTCCTATATACTACCCCGAACGGGAATAAATATTGGGGCTTTCAATCAAGCGGGCCCAATATTATAAGACGAGTTTATTTGCTAGCTGAAAACTAAATAAAGGTCTACTGAAGGGATTCCAGTCGACGTTTTGAGGATTATGATGAATTCAACGCGGGGGACGGCGGCTGGCTCGCCCAGTGACGTCAAGGAAGGCAATCGCCTTTGTTGATCACCAAGAATATACTAGTAGTAAGTGGGTGGTTTCATTTGCATTTAGCGCGCCAATCCTCCCGTAAAATTATATAATTCTTATCAATGGATATTTCGAGGCAATAAGCGTGGTCTTGAAAACATCTATCATCTTAAAATGGTCGTCTGAGTTTCACAAGAGCTGCTCTTCGCGAACTAGAGGTTAGGAGTAATTTGGTTGAAATCGAAGCTAAGAGTAATTCTCTCTTGTGCAATGCAGGGAATTCCAAGTACTTTTTGACTACGTTACACTGCAAGCCAGGTACTTTTTACCCCTCAAAACTTTCCTTTCGGGTTTGCTTCTCTGCAGCCATTAGACCGCCACTCCTGCCAACCCACCAACAAAATCCGTCGTTGGTGTGTGGATTACAGGGAATAGGGTCTTGAACAATCAAGCCCTCACGAAAAAGTACTTCAAAACAAAAACATGTCGCCCTCTTTCGCTGCCCGGACCCTCCATCACATGTATATGGGCCCTCGCGCGCTGATTGGAACCAAGAATTCCCCCACTCACCACATTGATCTATCTTGAAAGTAGAGTAAAACACGCATTATGCTTCCGATCTGTCTGCATAACAAATATTCTGCAAATCTGCGGAGTGCAAACGGAGAAATAGTTACTTATATTCCCGTTCCCGTTCCCCCTTTTTTTTTTTTTTATCAAGCCAGCCTTCGTCATTTTCTCACCCCTTCAAAAACATGACTCGTAGGGTTACCCTCCTCCAGTGGTAGCAAGTTTAGGTACTTCGGGCAATAGCGGTGAGGCCAAATAATAACCCTGGACATATAGGGAGGACGATTTCGAGCGGACAGGGCAGGGAAACCCTGTTTGCACTTCAAGCGAGAAGCTCCGGCTCCTCATCGACTGGCAGCCCCTCTTCGCTATACTTACTCTAGAATGCTCGTGGTGCCCGTTTTTTCTGTTGGTAATACTCTGACCGCCCTCACGACCGCCCATGACTCCTCGGAACTATGTCGCCCGATTGGGGGCAGATCCTTTCATGTGGGTTTTCAGCGCAGGCCAACTCCCCCAGATAGGGGGAACTGATACGGAGTACTCCGTATAGTGAATCTGAATCGCTGCCTGCAATATTGGCGGCCGGCGTAAGGCACTGGATATGGGCTACCGTGGGACAGAAAACTAGGTCCACTTGAATGGCGTCATTCTCCAGGAGTCTGGAATCCCCAAGTTGCGTGCGGTTTTTTTACGAAGATCCGGTAATCTCTTAACGCTCGGGAGAGTCGAGTTATCCTCGAAAGCCTGTTTACAAGAATTCTGGGTCCACCCCCCGCAATGTGGGTAGCAAAGAAGGGGTTGGATGAGGAAAACATGGAGTGAATGAAACGAAATCCTCCACAGAGGGAAAATTGCGTCGATGCCACCAAAGGCAAGCTTCGCCAAGTCGCGTGAAGGTATAGAGAAGCCCGAGGTCTTCCTCGTGAATCACTTGCAATTCGCGAAAACTTTTGCCGGGAAGCCGTGAGAAAAATGACGTAACGTCTGGTTAGGCCCATCATCCGAACCATCGGCCCGTCCGGGCTTTCCAATTCAATTGAAAATGTAATTGATCTGGATAAAACGAGGGTCTGTCTCGAATTTCTAGATCCCCGGAGTTTTCCCTAATCCTCCAAGTAGCTTTATTCCTGTACCTCGCCGCTGATAACTCCTTCAATGCACAAGGCATCGCCATCTCTTGGAGGAGCTTAACATCCACAATTGACCCACAGTCGGCCACTTGGTATAGGAAGAGTGGGTATCGGGTGGTGGCCATTCTTAGTGGGCCGCTGGCATTTATAACGTCGAAAGATCCTGTTCCTTTGCCAACTGAAACGAAACCCCTATCACGCAGCAAGGGGCAGAACCGGAGACAATTCCCGCTTCAACACTATCCCAACCTTGAAAATTTACCAATTGATCTGTCGCATATCACAACGAGCCTTCTCTGCACTGCAAATTCATCATGTCACGGACTAAAGTTTTGCTGATCGGTGCAGCGGGTGAGACCGGAGGCTCAATTGCAAACGGACTTCTTGAGAACCCAATTTTCGTACGTCACACTGCATTGAATCTACCACTCTTTTGCTCTAACCGCATCGTCTTTCATCCGATAGGAGATCCATGCCCTCGTACGACCCAAATCCGTCCTGAAGCGAGCCATCGTGGCTCTACAAGAGCGAGGAGTTCAGATTCGAAAGGGAGATCTTAGAGACACGGAAGAGGAGCTCGCAGAATTTCTTGTGGGAATTGATGTCGTGATCAGTTGTGTTGGCCCATCGGATCAACAAGAACAAATTTCTCTTGCCAAAGCAGCAAAGAAAGCCGGAGTTCAAAGATTTGTTCCATGCGCCTTCCTTCCAGTGGCTCCTCCCGGTGGGATTATGTGGCTGCGAGACGAGGCAAGTTTTTCCCAAATAATATAGACACCTACCTACCTTAGGTATCTGTTTCTGACTTATTGTGCAGAAAGAGACCGTTTACAATCACATAAAACAACTTCGCCTCCCTTACACAATTATCGATGTTGGCTGGTGGTACCAAATCGCTTATCCTCGACTTGATTCAGGAAGGGTAGACTATGCTATGACGGGAGCCAATAATGAGATTGTTGGAGACGGTAATACACCCATGGCAATTACCGATCTGAGGGATGTCGGACGCTATGTTGCCAAGATAATTCTAGACGACCGCACCTTGAACAAGATGGTACTTGCATACAATACAGTGATGACACAAAACCAGGTCTACGACCTGTTTGAAGAGATCAGCGAGGAAAAGATTCCGAGAGTTCATGTAAGTCCCACCAACTACCAAGGAGGCAGGATTCGTACTCATTCACTATTTCGCAATTACAGATTTCAGAGGAAATGGTTTATAATAGGGTTCTCGCAGCCCGACAGGCGAGTGAAACGTACCCCTTCGACCCAATCAAATTCCTTCCCCGTTACATGGCCGAATATCAACTCTCATGGGGCATTCGTGGGGATAACTCGCCGGAATATGCGAAGTACCTTGGCTACCTGACATCCAAAGAACTTTACCCCGATTTCACCTCAATCGACTTCAGGGAATACCTTGAGACGGTGGTGAAAGGGACAGCGAAAGGGGTGTATACAGACCGCACCATATCCAAAGCCCAGCAGCGCATGTTCCCGAGAAGCGAATCGACCGATTCTCTCCAGGGCCGACTATTCCCGAGAAACGAGTCAAGCGATTCCCTTTACATGAGCCGATAGATTCTGAATTTGCTTTTACACCACCTTATATTTTCACGCGTTAAATACGACTTTCATATACCCTACCATCAAGAGAAGAGTACGGATACGGTGTTGTCGTTCCCACCAACGAACGGCCTTCTGTCATTGGTGATGTTCAAATGTTTGGAATATTAGAATATGGCGTTTTTTCCCCTCTCTTTTTTATTTTGGTTTTAAACCTCATTATAGAAGTAAATATGGAAATTCTCATCCCTACAGATATTCAGGGCTTCACCCAGTGATAAGTGTACATGCCTGGTCAGGCTCCATGCATTCGAAATTTTTCACAGCAAGTACTTCTCAAAATTAGGGACAAACTGGCACCTTCCTTTTTGCGCAGATAGCCCACGGACCTCAGCTGGGAAAAGCATTCACCCCATCTGGAAAGTACCTTGCCCCGAATACAACCCTGAAACTCTTACAATATGAGTCGTCCTTTATGCAAATACCCCCACGCTTTACAGCCGCAAGAGAATTGTCCTTGATCATCCTTCATCTCGAGATGCTACAAGCGGAGTCCCTGTCTGGTAATCCTTCAGATATACTGGTTCTAGAAAGGCCCCATGCTAGCCCTTCAACTCAGGCCTCAAGCACGACCGGGAAAAAGCCAAAAGGCTACGGGCTGTCCACGCCTCGCCAGGTGGCGATGATCAGTTCGTTTGATTTGTATGCAGGACAAAAATAATACACACTAACTCATGACAGCTATCGGCGGCGCAATAAATACTGGTTTAATGATTGGCGCTGGGAGTGCACTTTCACGGTATGGTCATCCCTACACCCAAGGTCCCAGACCAAGTGTTGCTAACCGATTCTTAGAGCCGGAGTAGGTTTCTTTACCCCGAGACCAGGAGTCACGTATTGATTTTGGCAGCCAGCCTCCGTTATTATTTCCTATACGTTCATCGGTATCGTCGTCTTCCTTGTGCTGTGCGCTCTGGGAGAGGTCGCATCGTGGTCCTCCGAACCATCCACCGTAGCTGGCCATGCGGGCCGATATTGCGACTCAGCACTTGGATTTACGCTAGGTTGGATGTAAGGGAAACCTTCATGTTTTCCTTCCTCATCGATGCGGTTCTTATACTGATCGAATTGGCTGGCAGATACTGGCTAAAGTTCATCGTGGTTATCCCAAATCAATTAACTGCAGGGACCCTTATACTGTCGTATTGGACAGAATCTAAATATGAAACTTCAGTAGCATGGATAACAACCTCATGGGCCCTAATTGTTGCGATAAACTATTGGGGTAGCCGCTACTTTGGCAAATCCGAGTTTATCCTATCGTCGTTTAAAATGATTCTCGTACTCGGTTTGGTTGTTCTATCTCTCATTCTGACTCTGGGTGGCGGCCCTGATCGCAACAGAAGAGGGTTTCGATATTGGGATGTGCCAGGGGCTTTTGCCAATGAAAATGGCAACAGTGCTATGGGAATCCTGCGCGCCATTTTTAGATCGGCTCCCCCTGCAATACTGTCCTATCTCGGCAGCGAACGTCTTGGAATGGCTATCTTACACACCCAGAATCCCCATAAAGTCGCAGGACGAGCAATCAAGCTCAATTTTTACCGAATCCTGTTTGCGAATATCGTCACAGTGACCCTACTGGGAATGGTTATTCCTTACGATGAAAAAACGCTTGCATTTGCCAAAACTGCCTCCAAACGGGCTGCAGCGCCAGGCTTTGTCGTGGCTGTTCGGATGGCACATATCTACCTATTGCCGGATTTCTTGAACGCCTGCTTTCTTCTTTTCGTTCTCGCTGCTGCGGTCAGGGCCCTGTGTATGGCAACCAGGATGATATATGAGCTGTCATTAGAAAGGAATGCCCCGGCCTTCCTTCGCCGCACTAATAAGAAAGGCGTGCCCATATATGCTCTAGGAGTGACCGCAATTCCTGCCTCGCTAGCATACTTGAGTATTTCCAAGGACTCCGCGATTCTTTTCAGCTACTTTGTCAAATGTGATAACCATGTTTAGCCTTTTAACTTGGGTGTCTATTCTCATTGTCCACCTATCATTTGTGCGCTCGCGGAAGGCCCTGACAGCCTCACGCAAGGATATTCCATTTAGGGCTCCTCTGGGAGTATTTGGGTCTTTGCTTGCCCTCGCGGCATGTATTCTAATGTCGGCCATGAGACTGGTTGAACTCATCGATCATAAATTTTACACGGATGGGTTGGACCACTATGCTTTTATAACCTCCTACCTCGGAATTCCCCTTTATTTAATGCTAGTCCTAGGATACAAGGCTGCCATGAGGCGCAAAAGACATCTGCAAAAGACCGAGCCACAAAGCCAGCAAGATGCTCAGAGCCCACACGAGCTCGGTATCGAAAGGGAATTCCGAAACGAGCAATCTCCAAATGCTGTGGGGATGATATGGGAGGATAGAGTCATTCCGGTCTGGCTGGTCTAATATCTGCTCTGGTAGTGTCTTGGATGTTTTCGTGAAATTGGCCCCAAAATCTTTACTCTGTTTTAGGTTTTTCTGTATTTTCAGCAATATATCGCAAGACTGATCCTTGAGCAGGAATTTCTTGATGAAAATGAATTCCGGTAGGCACAAAAGTACGGAGTAAATCTCTCTCGCATCAAAAATTGGACGATCACCATGGCAATGGCTGGCCCAAGAGTGGACCAGTCAGACATCCCATTGAAAAAACAAATACATCGGGGTCATTTCGGCGCATATCAAAGTATTTCTGTATTTGAAGCCAAATTCCTACATACTCTTTTATCCAGTGATCCTTGGTATAATTGATGATCCTGAACAAATCCAGTGGCTGACGGCAGCGTTAAGAGGGCCAACATGATTTGTGGGCCAATCGTCGGGCGCCTTCTTTGCTCGCCCCAACCCACTCCTCTGCAAGCCCATCACGCATCTTCACCCTCCATCCTTTGTGTCGTCAATAGCCCCTCTTTTCTTTCTCCCATGTCTGCTTCGAGGCCACTGCGCTTTTCTTTGCGAGATATCTGTGCTTAATGACCATCATTTAACCCGAAGATGGCTTGAGCTCCACACATTATGGGGTCCCTGAATACAACTACACATTGCCACCGAATTGTTTACTCCCACTAGCCTCCCCTCTAAATCCCTGGATCAGCCCAATGGGGAGGAGATAAGGCCTACTCTCATCCAAACAATTGAGAAACCCCACCCGGGGTGCAACCGACTGAACTTTGTGCGACCGGAATGACAACCAACCAAGCCAAGTCAGATCCACGCAAAACCCGGGGAAACAAACCATGGCCATTGTCCGCACGCCCGTGAAAAGCGGCCCGGAGCTATCCCGCCTCATAGATACCCTCAACGAACAATTTAACCTAGAAATCCCCAATCCCCAATTTTTTTCTCCGGGTTCAAATCGGGACGACTCCCCGAGGTGGCGCGCCTACCGCGGCCTCAAGCGTCTTTATTACAGTCGAAATATTGATTTGTACCGGGTCCTCAATGATTTCGAGGAGTGGGTATGTTCGCGAAATGCGACAGATGCAGTCTCAATTCTAGCGGCAAGGAGTCGACTGGCCGGGGATAGTCGCGCGATAATTTTGCACCATGAGCGCGAGGAGCGCTTAACTTACCTAGTCAAGCTGATTGATGATGAGCTCTACCTGCTCAGCAAAGGTTCTTTCCTGCAATTGCGCGAGCACAGTAGTCCACAGGAGGCTCTTCCGACAGAGTCTTCAGACATAACCACCAGAATTCCAAAGAGGAGACTATCCGCGAGTGAATCCTCGGATGAATTCCAGACTGCGCCAAACTCCCCGGTGAAGAACTCCAACGCTGCAAGTTCTTCGTCCGTAAATCTAATCGAGTTTGAAGATTCGAGAGAATACAATGCCACAACTCGTTATTTAGTTCTGGACGCTGACGGGGACAGGACGGGTCATGTTCACAAGACAGCTAAAATCGAGGATCCGCCGAAGAGGGAGCCATCGAAGTTTATGGAACGATTGACGGCCCCCAACGGTAATGTTCGACGATATGACTCAGTTAATCCAGCGCAGGGAGATCCGAATTTCAGTTTCTCCAGTGCCGTGGGTCACTCCTGTGCGTTTGATTCTCGCCATGATCCACTCGGGGTATCCTTTAACTCAACGGGCACCTTTGCTACGGAGGTCATCCCAGACACTGGATCCACATATGAGGATTCGGTGGTAGAGCACATGATCAGCCATGAAGCAACTCTTTCAAGGGATATATCTTTCATTGAAAGATCCATCGGGGAACCTCGTTACTCGTACGAGGGGGAAATAATGGGAGACCTGCTTCAGAACGGACCATTTTCGATTGAGCAGTCATTACCGAGTTCAGTACCGCTCCGGTATCGCTATGAGATCGAGAGAATCGGAAGAGCTTGGGGCATTGAATTGAAGAAAATGCTTGTCGGAAACGCCATTTCGTACGAATACGACGGATTTTGGAAATGGATAGAAGGGCACAGTCAACGTGACGGTAAAGTGATCCCAGAAAAACCATCTCGCAGGGCATGGGACGGTGCCACCGGGACTTTCACGACAGGAAAACACTCGGAAGCGGTCGTCCTCACAGGCGAACTGGACTGGTGCAATAAATCTGAGGAGGGGGTACTGAAATTGCGATTAAATCCCCTCAAAACCGAGCGAACTTGTCGCTTTCACCGTCGTTTTGGATCGGACAGATTTCTCAGCCTGACGGTGCCTGCGCCATCCCGGCCACCCAGCCATCTACGACTGCCCAAGCAGCCTGCTCTCTTGCGAGAGAGCATCGCATTATGGCTGACACAGAATCCGCATCGATGTTTGGGGAGGGTATGGAAACCATTCTACGTTGAAGAGGTCAAATCCAAACGGAAAATAAAGGCTGAACCGAGATTTCGAGTTGAGTTCTTTGCCATTGACGGTATCGACTTTAAGAAGAACAATATTGCATCTTCCCTTGCATCTACCCCCGTCGCCCCAAAACAGGAAAGCGCTGACAGTCATACCCCGATGAGCCTGGACTCCCTTATCGAATGGCACATGGGCTGGGAAGCGAACATCGAACAGTCAAATCTCAAGCTCTTCCAGCGACTGTCTCTAGGACTCTCCAAAACTTTTGCTACGGCTGTGCTAAGGCCAAATCAGGTTCTGCGCCTAAGGGACATCCCAGGTCGGCCAGTGATGAACGATGGCTGTGCGTTGATGTCAAGAAAGCTTGCCAATATTGTTTGTGACTCCCTAGGGATAACTGGGAATACCCCCAGCTCCTTCCAGGGGAGAATTGCTGGTGCCAAAGGACTCTGGATGGTGGAAACGCACCACTCCCAACTGTCAGCAGATGGTGATGATGTCTGGATACAAATATCTGATTCTCAGCTAAAAATTAAGCCACACCCAATTGATTGGAAGGAACCAATAGATGACGAGCAATTGACTTTTGAGGTGGTCAAATGGTCAAAACCCCTGCATCCTGCCGATCTAAACATCCAGCTTCTATCAATTTTAGACCATGGCGGCCATGTTAAAGAGTATATTGCCGACCTTGCCCGGGCGGGCATTCGGGCCGTGTCTCGAGATTTTGAGGAGGTACTGAAATCTAACAGTCCGATACTCTGTCGCAGTCTTGCCCAGAAGCTGAAGTCAACAGCGGACAGCGGCCCAAGCTTCATGCTTCAAAATGTGAAACGTCTAGAGCAGTGGATTACTGATGACGTGGAGGCTATTGTCCGGTTTTCGGAAGCTGGTTTTGCTCCCCGGTCCTTTTACCCTCTTCGTAAGCGGCTGGGACGGTGCCTGAGAGACTTGCTCGAACGTTATGTAGAAGAAATGCGGATTGAAGTGCCTTTGTCCACATACGCCTTCTGTATTGCAGATCCATACGGTGTTTTGAAAGAGGATGAAGTTCACTTTGGCTTTTCCACTAACTGGCGAGATGACCATGGCCAGTTCGAAGATAACCTCCTCGATGGCGTTGATGTCCTCGTGGGTCGCCTGCCAGCCCACCTCCCTTCTGACATCCAACGCCGGCAAGCGGTGTGGAAGCAAGAACTTCGGCATTTCAAGGATGTCATTGTCTTTCCCACCGTCGGAAATGTTCCGCTCGCAGACACGCTGTCTGGTGGTGACTATGATGGTGATACACCATGGATTTGCTGGGATCAAAACATAGTTCAAAGTTTTCACAATTCCAAACCACTGGATGATGAGGAAAGCTATCCGCCGGAGCATTTTGGCCTAACGAAGCACTCCGTTCCTATGAAGGAAATTCAGTCGATCGATGAATTTTTGCAAAGTTCCTTTACCTTCAATATGACATTGTCCAATCTTGGACGTTGCACGGTCGAGCATGAAAAGCTAGTCTACGATGGACCGATCGACTCGAGCAGCGCGAAGGAACTCTCCTGTCTGCTCAGCCACCTAGTTGACGGTCGTAAAGAAGGCATACACCTATCAGAGCCAGCATGGCAGCAATACCGCAAGAAGATCAGCCCCCGAGCCCGCCAGTTACCCGCCTACAAGAATCCAGAGAGGACGTATAACCCAAACCATATCGTCGATTACATTCGTTTTGAAGTTGCATCCAACGAACGGAGGGCCGTACTAAAGCAATTGGAGAGGGCCTATCCCGAGGCAGAAAACTCTCGCTCTCGGGATGAAGACCTTCTCCGGCCGTGGAAGGAGGCTCGAGAGAAGGCGGATCTAGATAAACACGAGGATAGGTCGCTATATGCCGCGCTGAGAAAGGTTGCCAGGGATATTGACGACCTATATGGCCAGTGGACTCGCTCTCTCTCCGGAGGAGGGGGCTCCTTCTCCCCCCTCGCCCTTCTAGCAGCCGAACAAGCCCGTGTCATCCCGCCTCCCACGGCAGGGGCTCATCCACAAATTCAGGTTTGGCAGCACAACCAGGCAGCATGGCTGGAATTAATGGCATCTTATGCGTACAAGAAACGACCCCATTCAAGTTTCGTCATCCACGCTTTTGGTGAAACACTCTGCCAGACGAAAGCCAGGAGTCTACCGTCCCGGTCGGTGACCAACGAAATCCTAGCCTGCTACCGCGTCAATCAGAAGATAATCGTACGTCTGCGGCCATTAGAAGTGGTGGAAGACTCGGAGAGTGAAGGCACAAACGAGTATGAGGGGCACGAGGCCATTGAAGCGATGCTGTATGGTACCCAAGGATTAGGTGGGTATTACGACCCTGACGATGGGTTGTCAGTGGAATAAATTTCTGGATACACAGGATATGAGTTATTTTTTTTTTCTACTTTTCTCATGTTATCCTTTTTTCCATTTTGGGTACTTTCGGGCTCTATACAGCTAATAATAGTTCATGGTGTTTGTTGCTTTCATCTCTCGTTTCCCGTGTGAAGATAGACAGCGGGAGAGCGCAGGGATCCCATTCCGCCCGTCGGGGAACAGAAAATGAGGGAGAAGAGAAGATTGGATGTCAGATTTTGTCCCCAGCCCAATGTTTTATTCAAGACCGTGGGGGAACACAAAGCTAACAGCCTTACCCCCATGTGATGGAGACAATGATGCGCGTGTTGGAGCAGGGTAGTGGGAGAAAGAGCCGACTCCGGACTACTGCATCTGGCAAGCTCCGGTGGCACTGATTCCCAGAACGGCAGGCGGTGCGGCGGGTCATTAACACCGATCACATGCCAGGCGCATTCGATTGAGTTTGGCGGAAGGCGTGCAGGCTAATCCGGAAACAGTAAGGGGGGAAGTGATCCATGATGAAGCAGGACCAGCAGGAGTGAACCAAAAGTCGATGGCACGACTAAGAGTTCCTGGAGTTGGGCGAGTGGTGAGAAAGCTGATTAACTCCGACCCAAGACAACACGGAAGCGTATCCGGCAGATAACGATGGGCGAGGATTGGAGGACATGAGGGAAAAGGTATGGTGCAAGTGGATATTCCGAGTTCGCAGCATGTGAAGGTCAGATGCAGGTGACAGGCTCCGATCAATCACATCCGCCAAATCGAGGACCTGGTTCAGTTTGGAATTGCCCAAGGATGTTCCTCTGACAGCCCTCTCTCCCTGGACATTTTGATTTTTATGGAGAGTTGGAGGTCCAGAGTTGGGTTGAGAGGTTTTGCATCCCAGCATTCAGGCTATAGTCTCCATATTAATAATAATTAATTTAATTGAAGAAGACGATGACGCTGGTTGTGACGGTGATAAGATCCTCAGGCATCCTGAAGAATACTCGTAGTGACGGCCACCTCTTCGGCAGTCGAGATGACTTCTTCTCTCTGATGGCAAATTCTTCCCCTCCAGAAATCTTTATTCTTCTTCTTATTTGAGGATAATCTTTCTTTCCTTTTTCTTCCCCAACGCGTTAGTCAGTGATTGACTTCGTCTGCTTAGCCGCTGTCGGGCTTTTCTATTCTGAAAAAAGGGAAATTTTTCTTCACGTGAAAGTGCTGCAGCGGGCATTTTGGACCCTTCGTTCACAAGCGATCGCCTCCGTCTCAGTTCCTTCAACCATAGCCCATCCCCCCTCCCCCAGCAGTAACACGGTTACTAGTCACCTAGGCTAGGATTATCGTTGCTTTTCCATTTGACGACGTTTGCCTCCGGGCAGCTATGGACCGCTGCTCAGACAGCATCTCTACCCTCAACACCTCCCTCTCCTCTGTCTCCGTCCGAGACGCCACCGCCAATCCTCCTCCCACGACTGCTACCACAACTCCTGGTACCGGTTCTCCTACTTCTTCAACGTCGCTCATCCCTATTTCTCACTCTACTTCCGCCTCCTCTGCTCCCCAGCATGTTTCCTCCTCCATGATGGAAGTGGATAATAATTCCGTGGCTGAGGACCGCTCCCGTCGCGCAACCAGTGTCCTGTCCCTAGATGACCTCGAGGCTGCCCAAGCACTTGAAGGACTCCGTGCAGGTAAATTTTTTTTCCCTTTCACTTGGCCTTCCTTTATACTTTTCATCTAGATCATTGCCGGGTGTTTGTATGAACTCCAGTTTGCTAATGCCAAACCTGAATCAAGACTTCGGCCCGTCTCCCCGAGCTCCCAAACAAGCCTCCGCAAATCTCCCCGAGTCCAAATCGCCGCCAGAACCATTACTATCATTACTAACCTCGACAACACATCCTTTAATCTCCTCCGCTATCAGCGGCTCTGTATCCGCCTACACCTCATCCAAATCATATTCCCCTCGCTTCAAGTCCGGCGCCGAATTTCTTGAGCGCAACATCGGGTCGCACGTTGCCAATACTGTGAACAGTGTTGGTCGCAAAACCGGAGTGGAGAGCGGCTTACGTTGGGCTTTACAACGTCACGCATCCACATCTTCTGAGTCCGGCCGGTCGAAACGTCGTAAGGTAAGCGGCGACAAGCACCCCACTGGCGCCGACCTAGAGAAGGGTTTAGATGGCAAGATGGGCGCCAATAAGATACCAAGCACTCCAGATCTATACCTCAACGAGTCGCTGCCTCCGTATGATGACGAGAAATCCCCCAACTACGATGAGATCGGCCGTGATAATGCTTCACGCCAGCCCACGTGGCAGAGTCGTTTGATGATATCAACATCAGGACTAGGTGTGGCTATGAGCGACGAGTCGCTGCGCAGCCTACAATACTGCTTGACTTGGCTGAAATGGGCCAATGGAAGGCTCGGCAAGGTCATCGTAGCTTTACAGGAAACCCTAAAGGAATGGGACGCCCTAAGACAGCAAAATGACGATGGTTCGACATCAGATAGCCAAGAGGCCTCTAATCGGAATATATTGGCCCAGCGCCTCCAAGCTCTAAAGGAGGATGTTTTGAACACCCTGAAACAGGTTGTAGATGTTGTCTCTAAGTACGCTGGGGGCGCACTCCCCGAAAATGCGCGACATCTTGTTCGTCGCCATCTCACATCCCTCCCGCATCGATTCCAGGTCGCATCCACGGCTTGCTCATCGGCAGAAGCATCTGGCGATAGCTCCGTCGGTGCCCGCCGCATTTTGGTACTTGCGCAGGAGGGCCTGGACATGATGTCCCAAGTTAGCGGAGTCGTCAACGATACCTTGGTTAGTGCTGAGCACTGGTGCGAGAGGCTAGGTCGCAAGCGCCCTGGCAGTAAAAGCTCGGCCGAAAACCAACCGCCCATCGAACACGGCAAAGAGTTCTACCTACCAGATATCAAACAGCCAATCCCAGAACCATCCCATGATACCCCAATGGCAGGGATGGAGAAAGCATGAAGTGTACGCTGGATGTCACGAAAGTCCTACGAACTTATCACTCTGTTCCCCAGCGGGCACTGAGGGTGACAACCACATTTGGCCGCGCCAGAAAAAAGAGAAAACGTTTCAAACCCCAAAACTAAACACATCCCGGGCGAACTCGAATATATACCATTGACTTTTTTTTCGTTTTTTTTCTTTTTTTTTTGATTCCCAGCAATGTCGCCATTTCAAATGATATCAGCTCCATCTCACCACACAATTTGGCTTATACCAGACACGCCTTTCTTTTTATTTTTATCCTCTTCAATGACGTGAACTGCTTCATTCTAACCTCGCGATTGGGCAATTAAGCGTTGAATTGCCTAGACACGCTGAACTCGAATCGAACTAAGAACTTCTGTCTTATCTAAACCCTTTTCTGTTAGTACAGTTGTGTTGTATTCACTTGCTGTTAACTCCATTTCTGTCTAAGGATATCTAAATTTCATTTATTCTGTGATTGTGTCCGCTTGTTGTACTTAGGCAATCTATCACGCCTTCGATTCCAAAATGAAAAAAAGAATAAGACGAAAAAAGACCCCCCTGCCTCGACCCCAAGTTCTCTATCTGATTACTTATCCAAAAGAATCATCCTGCAGCTCCGCCTCCCTCAGCAGACTCCGTCTCCCCGCCACAGAATAGTACAACCTCACCTTCACAGCTGGAGCATACTTTTGCCTTCGCCTCTCCTTTAATCTCTGCCTCGTCCTTTCTTCCATAATCCTCCCCCATTTAACCCTCGCTTCATCCACCCTCTTCCTGCGCCTCAGCCATAACCTCCTCCACAGCGCCGTTTGATACATCATCACCAACCCCTTCTCCTCATCCCCAGGCCACCCCCACCGTCTTCCCCTCCTTCTCCTCTCCCTCCTCCCCCCTCCATGCCTCTGCCACTCCCCAATCCCTTCTTCTTTTCCTTGTCCTTGCCCATGTTCTCTATCTTCTCCCATTCCCACCCCCCTCCTCTCTCCACGATCCTGGTCTCCATCGGCATCCTGAGCTTGAACTTCATCAAACCCATCCACCCTCCACCTCCACCTCCTCACCTCATGCATCTCCCCCACATCCCGACAAAACGACAACACCCCCCGTCCACAGAGATAATGCAGGTGGATATGAAAATCCACTCTGTACTGCGCATACAGCGCGTCCCGTCCCGGGTCCGAATCGATATACCGCTCTATCAGATCACGGTAGAGACGGTGCTGGGCTGGTGTCATTAGGCGTGTGTAGCTGGGTTTTAATCTAGCAGGAGCAGAAGTAGAGTTTCTGCGTAAAGTGGTATCTTGAATGTGTGCTGGCCCTGGTTCCTTTTGTAAGGGACAGATGGAGTCCGAGCGAGAGATCCGGAACGGCGACTGTGATGGTGTTGCTGTTGGTAGAGCTTCTCTGGGTGGGATGTATGTTCCTGTTTTGTAGTCTTGGTGGCACCGGGCTCGGGGAATATGGGTGATGGTTTTGCAAGAGGTGCAGGTTAGGGCTTCTTGGAGGGAATTTTTCTAGTATGGGTTAACGCTTATACTGGGATTGGAAAAGTGAGGGGAAAGGTAGGTATACCAGTTCCCTCTCCTCTGGGGATCTAGCAGGAGGAATCATAGTAGGTGATACGGTTTTAATTGGGATTGGGATTGGGCCTGGTCTGTGTTTCTGTGGAGGGGGCATTTTGGATGGTTTATTTATATTAATAGCATGTGTAGAACTCTCAATAGCTTGGTTTCAGGGCTTTGTTGCGAGTTTGGATATTTCTGGTTCGGTTTTCTTTCAATAACCATTGTCTTTATTGTAGGCTACTATTTCTTTGTGCAGATATGGGACTGCCCTTTTATGAGGAAGGGCTACAAAGGGTTCTAGCTCCATTTCCATACAAGGAGAGTTGGGGACCACATGACGAGAGGAAGAGAACGTGACAGGATCACTAGATTTGTGGTTTCTGGTTTCTGGTATATCAGAAGATGCAATCCAGCTTTACACAGGGTTACATATTTCTGGTTTTGGATTTTCCATCTTTTATGTCTAGGCATTATACAGAGGCATGAACATGTCTTATGCTTTGCTTTGGTGCCTTGGCTATCCCATGCTATAGAAATATGTCCCTGCGGTTAAGCTTTGGCTACTTTATTATTATAACTTGGTGGTACTATTATAGGCGTGATAATAATAATAATAAGTTCTAGTATTAATAACTAAAGAAAATTCTAGCGTGGAGATAATAACAGAAAAGAGTCTATCTTCATCCCATCCATGATGTCAGATATATTTATTAGTATAGGTGATTAATCAATTAAAACTTGAAAAGGAGCCTGATAATTGAATTGCATACAAACCAACAACAATAATAAGCAAGTGGAGAAGAAAACATGAGTAAATAAAAAAAAAAAATTTGAATTAAGTACATTGTGTTGGCAAATCCCAAGTCCGATGTAGGTCAGAGATGCTCAAGTAAACAAGTTCCAAGAAACACCAGGCACTCGCTCAAGATGTCCCTGATTATCCCACTCTTCCCAGCAACTTGTCTCCTCCTCTCACTCCTCTTCCTGGCCTGTCTTCACCGCAAGAGCATTTCGGACATCCTTTCGCAATGCACTGGTGGTCGGCTGACCCAATGGAATCGAACTTATGCTCGACTAGAGAGCAGTAGTTGGCTACGGCCGATGACTAGTTTGGAAGAGTGAGCTTCCTCCCTCTCTCTGCAGTACAGAAAGCTAGAGCTGTGGCTTTTAATTCATTTTCATATTAATAATATCTGCATTGAATACTTCGTTGAATTAATTTCTTCATGCTTGTTCCAGGGAACAAAGCAGCGAACAGGTTGCTCTAGAACCCAATGTTCCCGCCGAATCCCCCGACCTGATCAGCAACAGCATCGACATCGTCCACCCCGCAACCCCTCTTTCGAAATATTTTGATCCTGAAACCTCTATTCTCTACAGTCATATCCTTGAACCCGCCGCCCCACCACTATCGACGTGGGAGGAGGATCTCACCCAACAAATCACGTCAGGTACACGCCCAGGAAGGTGGATACATCGTGTCATTGATCTGGTGGTGCGACGCTTCCAAAGATCAATAGAGGAAACGAGCGGTGTAGGAAATGAATAACATTTGATTAGAAGATTCTTTTGGACTTGTCAAATTTGCCATTTTGCAATTTTAATTTAATTCTTTTTTGGGGGGTCTTCCCCTCTTTTTTATTTATTTTTTGGTCTTTCGACTGCCACTCGTGCCATGGAGTCCTTTTTTTTCCCTTAATTAAGTATGTCACGCATTATCCGCCCAAGGAATACCCAAGGAACAAGGGTTGGATGGGCCAAGGGGAGCTGCAGGCTGCAAGGCTTCGTGGCAATTCGCTCAGGCGTTGGAAGCCAAACTGGACCCTTAACGAGTTGTTGTTCCTGAACCAATACCATCAAGGCCTGGACCACGCCACATTTCGCCTCTTCACTAAGATCTGTGAGGCTGCCGAATTACCGGGTTTGGTTTTCACCAGGATCAGCCTGATGTATATTGAGAGAAAAGGTGAGCTCCATTTAAGGTTTTTTCTTCCCACACAAAAAACGATATTTATTCGTCATCTATCGGTTTATCGTTCTAATCTTTCCCTTTTTTTCTCTTTGATGTCCAGTTCCCGCCAGAGATAAAGAAGAAAAAAAAGAATAAAGAATAAATACCCAGGAAATAAGTCATTAACCAATGAGAATATCAAGAAAACAAAATGAGAAAAATAATAAGCTAGGTCATTAAATCATGGTGCGCAATAGCCACCGTCCACGACGAGGTCGGCACCAGTGGTGTACGAGGCTGCATCAGAGGCCAGGTAAAGGTAGGCACCCTTGAGCTCCTCTGCGCGACCTTCACGGCCCATGGGGATCTTGTCCCTCCAGATGTCCTTGGTCTCCTTAGGAACGAAGTTGGAGATCTCAGTGGCAATGTAGCCAGGGGAAACGGTGTTGGCGCGGGCGTACTTGACCCATTCGACAGCGAGAGATTTACCTTGAAAGGAGGAGGGGTTAGAATATTAGTCGCGAGTTACAAGTAAAGAATGACAGTGTCGTGTGAAATATGTGAACTTACAGAGATGGATGACACCAGACTTGGCGGCGTTGTAGGCCGCCTGCATCTGGGGGAAGTTGACAATGTGTCCACTCATGGAGGCGGTTGCAACGAAGCTTCCGTAGGTGAAGTTGGTAAGCTTGTTGCCGAAGAGATCAATTCCCTCCTCCTTCTGCTTCCTCCAGTATGCCGCAGCATACTTCGCACAGTAGAAGGTGCCGTTCAGATCAATATCCACCACGCTGGAGTAGTGGTCGAGAGGACCGTCGACCGCGGGGCCCTGCGTCCAAGGAATACCGGCATTGGCGATGAAGACATCTAGGCGACCGTTGAAGTCCTTAACAGTCTGATCGACGGCTTGTCGAACTGCCTCAGCGTTTGTGATGTCGACTTGGTAAGCCTTGGCTGATGTACTAAGTCAGCAATCGCTCTACTCTGTCGAGTGATTCATGAGTATGGAAGAGTACTAAGTACGCACTCTGAACGCCGTACTTGGTGGCAACGTCTGCTGCCCGCTCAGGGCACTTGGAGTTAGTGTTCCACCAGAAGGCAACGTTAGCTCCGGCTTCGGCAAGCCCTTGAGCAACTGCAAGGCCAATACCAGCACCAGCACCCGTCACGATAGCAGTCTTGCCCTTTAGAGAGAACATTGACAGCAAGCTAGGGTGTTCTGGAGCCGCGGTATTGCCGTGGACAAAGTGTCCAAGCGAATTGACGGGTGTGGCAGCCATTGTACCTGAATGTGTGGGTAGAAGAGGTGAGGGAAGGGGGGTGCAATGAGGCTAGGATACGGGAAAAGGTCAAGAGATAAGGAGATTGCTCAGGCGGAGGGTATGAGAAAGCAGAGGAAATTCGAGGAGATGGGGAATGACGGGCCCTCTTTTATATCAGTCACTGCTTTGACTAGGGAACTTTGGGAACGCGAAAAAGTACTTTAGACATAGGCAGGCAGATAGGCCTGAAAGAGCTCAGCCAAACCCCGCCATCATAGCACATCATTTCACCGGTTCCAACATCTGCAAATAGCAATGGATCATTCTGGGAACCCACTCAGGCGAAAAAGGTAAATGTTGATAGGTACTATTCCAAGGATAAACCCGCACCGGACCAGCCAAATAATGGATCTCCAACTATTCGGTTTGGTTCGGGTGGATTATGACGCTATGCAGCCCCAGTCCAACCGACGCCAAATGGCGGGACACTGGAGAACAGGGGAAGGAATCCTCACGAAGCTCAATGATGTAACATGGGGAGTGAATAAGACTTTCAATGTTCGAGATGAGTTTGGGTTTATTATTTCTTTTTTTTTCCCCTTCCGCCCCCTTTTTCCCCGTCACCTGCCTTCGTCGCTTAATTTTGTCGCATAATAGATTCGCAACATATCAACATCTCAAACCATCAATTCTTTGGCCATTTCCAAATTCGGCAATTCCAACGTGGGGTTGGGTGGATCCGGATTCATATTTCTCCGACCCCATGACCTGAAATCCCGTGATAACAGTTTCTGAATCGGGTAATCACCTCAATAGCCCACAGTTACTCTGCGTGGAAAGCTCCCGGTTGTAGATTGTCCTAACGATGTGCGACGTAAAATGCTAGCCTAATTGCTTGAAGGCTGGTCCAGACAACTGCAGAGGTTTTTTTTTTTTTGTTTTGTTTTCCAAACTGCCAATTCCTGCTGACCGAACGTCCAATTTAATGGGAATACCGCCTGAACCGATGGTCAAGGATTCACTAGTGACTGCAGCGAGAAGCACATCCATGTCAGACTCAGGACCCGAGCTAGGATATTGAAGAGTCCAAAAACTAGATGGGCAGCCCGTGAAGAGACTGCGCATGACTGCAAATGTTCAACCGCCTTGTGATGCTCAGGTATTTTGTTGCATCATATCAATTACTCGCGGCTTGCTTCTATGAGCGACGTCGAAGTCATGCTCTCCCTCCTTCTCAACCCCCAAACGGACACCACAGATCATCCATTACATTAAGTAATGGATGAATAATGGTTACCCATGTCATGTCGGAGCAATCAAAGTTTCAGCCATCCGCTGAATTCCTAAGGGATGGAGAGATTGTGCCGTCCGTACATTCCTCACGCCTTCGAGGGCAATGCTCCCACATTCCTTTACCATGTCCACAACAAACGCACTCACCCTCCTTCAGAGATGTTTTTCCCTGTTCCCTATCCATCATGCCTCTGTTTGCCTCTTGCCTCCTGCGCCCTCCTCCCCACGGATTTTGATCTTTTGTATCGGCAAGAGGTCGCAGCCCTCATCATCACGACAGCCCCTCCCAGACCAAACCGTCGGGGCTCGGAAAGACATTCGGTGTGGGATAACGAGGGCAAAAACCAAGACGAGAAAACAACAAACGGCGAATCTCAGTGGATGGGTGGCTTGACTTGACTTTTACTTTCTTTTTCCTCGCTGAAAACCAGATTTGGTTGGCCAACACCATGCTCGCATTAACCACAGTTGTCGCGATAGCCGTTACCTGTTCGGTTGTTTTCATGGTTTCAGCAGTTGTGATCACGATCGCCTGGGTTAAAATACGCCAAGAAAGAGTGTCACTGGCACTGGCAAAGTCAACGCCAGGCCCTTATGGTCGTCATCATGGTCTGCCAAACTACCCAGCGGAGACTCTGACGGAGCTGTCTCGCGAGGAGGGTTCTGCGCTGAGGCAGTATGGACAGCTTCCATATGGCCGACCTACTGAGTGGGGCCTACTGGCTTCTCGCGAGGATCTCATTCACCATGCAGGCGACAAGGAAATATCGACCCCGTTACCAGAGAAGATACCCACACTACCCATCTTACCGCCCAAGTCTTGTAAATCCAAGCGACAGTCTAAGGCTGTAGTAGGGATGAGACACCCAAGTTATCTGACAACTTTAACCGAAGCCTCCGAAGGATCACCTAAAGTATCGTATTCGAAAGAGGAAATATCATTATCAGCGGTAGATGGGGTTTTGGAGCTGCCAACGGAAACTACTCCTAGGCAAACGCCGGAGAGAGAGGACGAACAGCCGAAGGCCGACACCACCATGCGTCCAATCTCGGGCGCTTGGCCTATGATCCATAGAAGAGATCGTTCCGGCAATCTTTTCCCCGTCTTCGAGGAACACTATGAGGCGTTCGATCCAGCTACCGCGCGGGTTAGAGGCGGCAGTATTACATCTCAGACCGCAGGGGCAATGCCAGAACAACCGGTCCCCCCTCCGCCCTGTGCCTATCCTCCAAACCGTTTCCGCCTTTCGAAGAACGATTCGATGCGGCTTTCATCCCTCAGCCTAGAAACAGCAGATAGCTCCATCCTGGACGAGAGCAGAAGGACCTCCACAAACATTGATGTCACCCTGGCCTCTCCCGCGCTGCCCCCTTGTCCGAAATTTGTCCCCTTTAGTGCAAACGACGTCGGCCGGATGGAGTATGATCGAAATAGTTTTGCTTCAGCCAACTCCGCTATCCCGGGCCAGTTCACATTCCCTGCTACTTCTCCTACATATGAGGCCCAACAACTGGAACCGGAGCGTGGTTCCCCCCGTCGCAGCTTAACCGCTCGCAGTCCAACTCATTCCACAGAACGAGTCAGTCCACCACCTAGAAGAAGTGAATCCATGTACACCAAGCAGACCAGAGGGGATTCGGCATCCTCCGTCCCGTATCTAGACTTGAACCGTATTCCCCCCCTAAATACAGTTGGTCGAAATACGGCCCTATTACCACATTTTAGTCAGATGCAACGACATTCTATGCATGGGAGCCCTCGACGAGAAAATGATCCTTTCTCCGGTGGGACAGCGCCTTCCAATCTCACCTACAACCTAAATGGCCCGGGCAGGAGGGCCAGCAGTTATTATTGGCAGGATGCAGCTTTACATCCCTCGAATGGACATCTTAGGTCCCCTCTACCGTCGGCGTTGAAAGGGGGCAGTGGGCCACGGAAGGGCCACAGGAGACAAAACTGCGTTCGAATTTCTATTCACCCTCCCATAACCTTCGGGGGGCCCAGTTTCTCCCCCATGGTCGAGGAGCCCGAAGAACCCGAAGATTTTGATATACGCCGGTCACAAATTTCTGATCTATCGACATCTAACATCTCGCGTAACTCTAGCGTCTCCGCCATGTCTACAAGCCGAAATAGTCTTCAGGAAAACCAAAGGGAGCGGCCATTCTCACGGATCGTCGAGGTTTCTGATGAAAGTCCCTCGGGACAGGTGCGAAGCCCGAGCATGAAAAATAAGCATATGCACTCTGATTATGGGAACGGAAACCCAGGCCCAGAAAAGACCTTGCCTGAGATCTTTACAAGCATACCGACTACCGTCGATCAGGCCACCCTATCCCACACACCGTCACCTGAAAAGAACCCCCCGGTCTGGGTTTCGGATTATAGCGGATCACCCACCAGGTACGAAAACTCACCAGCTCCTGGAAGCCCTCGCCGCTCAGGAGTGATGGGTCCTCGTACCCAACCGGGCCGGCCAGCCCGGAATAGCTATCAATCACTTGTTCCGCGAGAAGATGATCCGAAATGCACAGGCTCACCCGAGCGACCACCCCGCGCTCACAGCATCAAGGCTCCTTCCGGGAAAGCGGTGGACTCGTTGCGCCGCGCAAAAAGCGAAGCCAGAGAGCCCACTATGCCGGAAGTCCAATCTCAAGCTCCCCAAGGAAACAATATATTTGCGCAAAACGGGGTCATTGTTCCGATTTGGGAAGACAAAGTTTCAGGACAACCCGCAAGAAAGTCAACGGTTTCGCTTGTCAATGAACCGGCGGAGTTGCAGGGCGACGTATCACCTCAGGCGGTTGAGCGTTCCAGGAGTTCGAAGCAAGCGAACAGGATGTCAAGCATGTCGAGCTATGGGAAGTCCCGACAAGCTTTCACTACCCCAACAAAGAAAGCCGTGGGGTTAGGGATTGGTGCTGCAACCCCAGGGAGCTTGTATGATGGAGATGGATTCCTGAAAGAGTGAGATAAAAGTAGGACTCGAGGGATCCTTTTTGGGGGGTTTTTTTGTTCGATCGAGCGGCGCTTGAAGGTTTCTTTTCCGGCTGATATATTTTTCCACCTAACTTTTTTGCATAATTTTTTTTATATTCCAAATTAGGTGCGAACCTTGATTACCAATGGACGGAATTCAGGAATTAGATCTATTCTCGTATAAAGGACATACAGTAACCAAACTTATTGTCACTTATTTTCTTCCTTCTTTAGGCTAGAACCCCTGCTTTTTTTAAGGGGTGCACATCTAATCCGTCCTCCTCCACTTGGCTTCATCACCCTCTTCGCCCTCCCCATCAACACCCTCTTCATCATCTCGCCCCCTCACCGTCCCTGCCCCAGGACCCAGTGACAAACTCGGTTCTTCCCCACCCCCAATCCAATTCCCATCTTCGTCGAAAAACTCATGCATATTATCTGCCGTAATCCACCCAGAGCTCCCATCCATAGGCGGCGGCAATCCTCCCTGCCCATCCCCCATCGAAATCAGCCCAGACTGAAGAAGCCCACTTCCTCCTTCCTCTTCTTCTTCCTCAACGGGGTCTGGGTGTAAATTTGAACACGCGGATACGGCACCATACAGTTGTTGCACCGGTGTCTCTTCCTCCTCCTCTTGACTCTCAGGAGGCGAGGAAGGCGGGACAAGAGTCATGGTTATACATTCTTCCTCGTCGTTTTCTCGAGGGAAGGATGCCGCAGCCGGTGGGATCGCTACCTGCATGTATAGGCCCTGGACTTGCTCTTCCTGTGCACCAGGGACATGTAGTCTCTGGATCGCATGTAGGGATATAGATGGGTAGGGGATTGAGACTCCTGCAGTGGAAGCTGGTCTGTACAGGAGAAATTTTCTATAATGGCCGCTAAGTTAGATATCTTTACCTTAAGTTTCTTTTTTATTTCCAAAAATAAAAAAATAACTAGTAGGTAGGGAAGGGAAGATACGTACTCCGATGTCACCCAGACGCTGAGAGCGTCGATGACGACCTCCTTTGCTTCGTCTTCTGTTGTGGAGTGGCTGCTTCCATTTACATTGGATTCTTGGGAGCGAAGGGCGTGTAGGAGAGGTGACTCGATGAGGTCGCGGTCGAGGATAACAAGTTTGCAATTTGTGTTGTGGTAGTGGAGGATTGCGGGGCCGGAGTGGAAGGAGCTTGGGGTGCGAGATTGGTGGACGGATAGAGGAGTGAAGGTGGTGGTATCTGGCGCGGTTTGGAGGGGTTCCATGTTTTTGGTATGGTATTATTATTATATGCTGTTTGTACTTTTTTTTGTTGGTGGTGGTGTTGTGTGAGGAGAAGGCAATGCGGAGGAGATTTTGGAGGAGGCGGAGGAGTCTGGTTTCTTTCTTTTTTTTTTTTTTTTTTGCGGGAGCTTGGGGCGGGGAGTTTTCAGCTACTGTCTCATTGCATCAGAACAAGGTATTAGTTTTACCTAGCTAGGAGTATTTTTTTTTTATTTAAAAAAAAAAAAAAAAAAAAAAAAAAGGAAAATGGTAATTTAGAAGACAAGGTATATTTCAAACCTAGTCACACGGCTTTAAACCTGCGACGGAAATACACGCACGAGGGCAGTAAGTTTGGGGAGCTCTATATCTAGGGTAACATCGTGCTCCCCCAACGCAATGTGAGATGCAAGCTGGTAGCATATCTACATCCATATCCTTTCCTCGGAACAGCTTGTTTCCGATCATATCGAGCGGCATTACTCTGTAGGGGTAAGACAGAGGCTTATACCCTTGCCGCATCTCACTCGGAGCAAACAGTCGAACGCGGTTGGGTGCATCATGCACGGCAAGATCGACTGCCACAATTGTATTCGGTCTGTCCGCGTGCAGACTCTGGGTTGTAGATCCAGGTAGGTGTGGCTAATTACCAAGGCTCTTTCTTTCCATAGCTTTCCACTTCAACTGTCGCATCCCACCGTAGATAACCAAAAGGGAAATAAGGCATTGCCTTCCCTTGCTAACAAGGCAAAATGAGGAGGAAATGTGATCGAGCTCATTTCACATCGAGTCCGCCAAACGCTCTGTCGAGTTCATCTCCCTCATCCCGCGGAGCCATCGATCGCGGCAGCATGGAAGTATTCGGATCAGCCGATGGGGCATCCAATAAACTCTGGCCTGGCTGACCCTGGTCTGCGAGAGCGTTGCTAGGCTGAAGGAGTTTCTCGTCCCGATCCAGCCATCCTGGGGCAACGCGGCGCTTTTCTGCTAGTTCGCGCTGCGAAATCGACTTCTCCCACTGGTTAATGGCCTTTGCCCCGTCACCCCGGGTTTTATTAAGATGCTGCTCGAGCGCTTTGCATGAAGCTAGGATTTCCTCCGGAGATGCGGCGTGCTCGCCGCTGGAGGACACAACGTAACGCGGTTTGGCGTCTGGGTTACTTGGATCAACAATGGCCGATGGTGGAAGAGTGGAAGGAATGGATTTGTATGTGTATGGAAGAGTGACTGCAGCAGGGAGGTTGATGAAGGGGGACACGGTCAATGGGACCTGGGCGAGGAGCGGATGGGGGCCTTGCTTTGGGTTAGCCTGCAGACGGGGAAGGGAAAGTGAAAGGTGGACTTACGGTAAGATTCGTACATTTTGATTCATTTATTTATTTATTTATTTATTTGCTTTCCTTTATCTTCCTTGTGATGAGAATACGAGAAGAGAAGAGGAGGGAATAGTAAATAGAGGGGAGTGGGGAGAAAGATATTTGAGGTGGTGTGATAGTTGGAAGAGCGAAGGCTGCCCTTCCCCGCGTGCGACGGAACCACCACACGCTGAGCCGAGATCAATTGATCGAGGAAATAATCCTTTAGTTGTGACAGTTAATTACCACGGTGATTATAATACTAATTATTGTTGTTGATCTTGCATCTGAGTCTTGTTCTCGATTGGTAGAAATCCGGCCGAAAAGAAAGTCAAGCCACTACCAAGTGCACCGTTGTATTATTGTGAGCCTTCTGAACAGTTAGGCTGACGACACCCCGGATAGCCTCTTGTTCCTCTCTTATCACCATAATATTATCATCGTTTGTCCGTTAAGGTTACCAAGTTTCTCCCCCAACTCTCAGCCGCTTGCCCTTGTTTGGTCTACTAGTACTAGTGTTCATAATTTTTCAGCTTCTGCCCATCCCATCGTTTCCTCATCATCCATCCCTCATTCCCATCTCCTATACCCCTTTGTTACCTTCCTCGACCCCATCATCCACATTCTTCTCCTTGATCACATCATATCATTCTCCCCCCTCACTCTCTCCACTACCTGTCCTCCCGCACCCGAATTTCTCTGTTGTTCCTGTTCTTCTACGCTTTGATTTCCCGCCATCGGATGCATTAAGGTTCAAGTGGAGCTTTCTCGCTAGTGATAAAAATAATTATCATCCAAACTCAGAGGGTCGTGGTGCTGTACCCGTTCATTTCGGACTGTTCCTGGGCTGGAATTCTGATCCCAAAAGCCTAGCCTCTCTGCCTGCCTTGTCTCGTGGGCTAAAATCCCGCCGCGCTTGACCCCACCACCAAACACCAACAAACTGCCCTCCGCGCAGCTCCTCCCGATCTCCTCCTTTTTCCCTTTTCCTTTTCCTTTTTTTGTTCCCTTACTTTTTATTTTCACTCGCTTCGCCTAGTTCCATCCACCGGGGCTCTAGGTTCTTGTGATTCTTTTTAATCCCAAGATTAATTGCCATTGCTCAAGATGGATCGGGCTATCGCGCGAGCCGTGACGGATAAGAAGCCAGTCCCGGAGATTGACTTTACCCTGCATGTTATGGAAGATGGCACCCAGGTGTCCACCCTAGAGCGAGTAGTTAAAGGTATGTAGTTGTATATTAATTCCCGGGCCGTTTGGCTGTCCCGCTTTACGCTCGTTCTAATTATTTCTTCCTCATTGCGCGACTCTTCAGAAGTGCAAGCGCCGGCGTTAACCACCCCGTCGGATGAACACTTCTGGTCCTCTGAGGACCCCTCGAAGCCGGATCTGCAGTTCCTCAAGCAGCACTTTTATCGGGAAGGTCGTCTGACCGAAGACCAGGCACTATGGATTATACAGGCGGGTACTCAGCTGCTGAGGGCAGAGCCTAATTTGCTGGAGATGGATGCACCCATCACTGTGTGCGGCGATGTTCACGGCCAATATTACGATTTGATGAAGTTATTCGAGGTTGGAGGCGACCCCTCAGAAACAAGGTACCTATTTTTGGGCGATTATGTGGATCGTGGATATTTTAGTATTGAGGTAAGACCTCTTCCCCGTAACACCCCCCGAATTTTTTTTCGCCCTGCGGGAGATAGTCTCACATTTTGTATAGTGCGTTCTCTATCTTTGGGCTTTAAAGATCTGGTACCCCAATACCCTCTGGTTGCTCCGCGGAAACCATGAATGTCGACATCTCACGGATTACTTTACCTTCAAGCTGGAATGTAAACATAAGTATAGCGAGCGTATCTACGAGGCTTGTATCGAGTCGTTCTGCTCGTTGCCACTGGCGGCGGTCATGAACAAGCAATTCCTCTGCATACACGGAGGCCTCAGCCCTGAATTGCACACGCTCGAAGACATCAAATCGGTAAGTTGATAGGGTCTACCGGCTGGACGAAGCAGCTGACAAATGACTACAGATTGATCGTTTCAGGGAGCCTCCAACCCACGGGCTCATGTGCGATATTCTCTGGGCGGATCCCCTTGAGGACTTTGGTCAGGAAAAAACTGGTGACTACTTTATCCACAACAGCGTTCGAGGATGCTCGTACTTTTTCTCCTATCCCGCCGCTTGTGCTTTCCTAGAGAAAAACAACTTGCTCTCCATTATTCGAGCCCACGAGGCACAGGATGCCGGTTACCGCATGTACCGAAAAACTCGGACAACTGGCTTCCCCAGCGTAATGACCATCTTCAGCGCCCCCAATTACCTGGACGTATACAACAACAAGGCAGCCGTTCTGAAATACGAAAATAATGTCATGAACATCCGACAATTTAATTGCACTCCCCATCCGTACTGGCTGCCCAACTTTATGGACGTCTTCACGTGGTCTCTACCCTTCGTTGGAGAGAAAATTACCGATATGCTCATCGCGATTCTCAACACATGCTCCAAGGAGGAGCTTGAGGACGAGACGCCTACCTCTGTGTCACCTCCTGCGCCGTCATCCCCGCCAATGCCGATGGATGTGGAAAGTAGTGAGTTCAAGCGGCGGGCGATCAAAAACAAAATCCTCGCCATTGGTCGTCTCTCTCGTGTCTTCCAGGTGCTGCGCGAGGAGTCTGAGCGTGTTACAGAGCTGAAAACTGCAGCTGGAGGACGCCTTCCGGCTGGAACCCTGATGCTTGGTGCTGAAGGAATTAAACAAGCCATCAATAACTTCGAAGACGCTCGTAAAGTCGATCTGCAGAACGAGCGCCTTCCACCCAGCCAAGAAGAGGTCTTCCGACGGAGCGAAGAGGAGAGACGGGCTGCCTTTGAACGCGCGCAGCACGAAGCAGATAACGATGCCGGCCTAGCTACCGTTGCTAGACGGATCAGCATGTAAGCTTCCACCACGCAATTTCCCCCAAAAATATATTGTATTTAAGAGCCAGGTTCTAATATAATGCAGGTCCGCCGGTTCAGGTAGACCCCGTCGCCCACGGGATGGCCCTCGAGGAGGGGCCAGTAGCGAACCTCGAGACGCATAGGCACGAGGAAATGTCCAAACCCAGCCACACCTACTAATTTACGCTTCGATCAAGGAATACCCCTCGGAAGTTGTAGTCTGGTGACACCCCATATCTTTATAGAGAAGACGCCGGGTCTGTATGTGTGACAAAAGAAACAAAGGGAAAAGTTGATTGAAGACAAAAAGATAAAAAGGAATATTTACGGCATGGTGAAACGGTCCCGGTTTGATTTTAATCTCCACGGCATCCTCCCCTTTCCTTCTTTTTACTTTTCTCTTTCTCTCTTGTGTCGATTGGGATAAATGATCTTTGTATTGGATATTATATGGGGATGCGAGATCGGAGGTTATACCTGTATTTTCTGCACAGAGGCTCCAGACGTCTGCGACGTGTGGACTATATGAGTTGATGAATTGATACACCATGAATCCTGCTCTTTAACAACCCGAGTATTTATAAAAATGTCAAAACACCATAGCCCTCATACCAGGCCTTCTATTTTAGCATTCAACAATAAAAAACACTTGTCTTAAAGCAGGTGGAGTAAGGAAGGTCGGGTACTACGTATACTTCGAGATCAGTTCTTAACATGCACGGTCACGGGCATTCCGCCGCCAAGCCAAGCCTCAACTCCAATCTCATCCGAACCATCCCAACTTTCCTCCTCCATAGTTTTTCCCACCCTCACCAGGGCATCCTCACTCTCCCCACGCCCCAACCCATAGTCAATGCCTCCCAAAATACGCGGCTCGCTCGCACAGAGCCTGTCGCACGCTGGGGACACGAAACCCACCCCCTTCTACTATTGTCCGTCCTGCGCGATCCGCCGCCGAACCCTCACCACCTCCACGCGTCGGCACGACAACCGCGCTCTCTTCCTTCTTTCCTCCCGAGACCAGAAACAGCGAATAGCAGCACAACCGCAGTCCCAGCAATGGCGCAACAGATTCTTCTCGAGCCCGTCCGCAACAACGTCGACCCCATCAGCGCGACATGTCCCACCCCGGCTACGCAAATTGTACGAGGCCCTCGCTCAGTTCCAAGATGTTGCTACCGAACAGGTGAATCTGAGTCGGCTGCAGTTGGCCTTGAAGGGGTTAGAAGTGGAGGAACCGTTAGTTAGAGTTGCTGGTGCGTATTTTGCTTTCCCGTCCCCCCCTCTTTGTTTCTAGACCATAAAGAGGGGATTTATGTAGAGTGAGATACGGCTTTGCTAATACTCGGCAGTTTTGGGATTGAATGATGATGTGACTGCGGCAAGGAAATTGGTGCGATTGTTATTGGCTGATCCGTTGAAACCGCAGGAGGATTGGGAGGATATTTTGGATAGTTATGGGGCTGATGCGGCGAGGGGGTTGTTAATTCGGTATGGTACTTTTCTTTGTGCTTTATTTTTAGCACCTAATTACGCTCTATTGTTGGGAGTAGGTGCTGACCGATACTAGGTACGGTGAAGTGTCAGAAACTGTCCCGAATAATCTTCTACCCACTATTTCCGTTCCATCATCGATTCTAAAAAGGGGAAATCTGGAGATTCTAATCACCAGTCTAGGTGCGGGGGATTTGTTGGGTTCTACACAGCCTACGGCTGATACGTTTCTCGTGCCGACGGTGACGATTCAGACATCGCATACCGGGCGACATAATGTGGTACGGTATCCCGTTCACAGGAGCATTGTCTGTGCGACCGGGGTGGATGGCTTGCTGTCTTATAGTGGGTTGGTCGCGAGATCTAATCTTAGAAGGGAAGCCGATTCGATCTACGGCGCGATCGAGCTTGCGATTCCGCAGCCGACTGGGAACGGAAATGGTCAGAAACTTTCTTTTGTGGATACCGATAAGGCTGAAGAGGCGCTGGCGAAATTCCGGGAGTCCGTACAGAATGCCTCTCTGTATGAACGCGGGTGGAATACGAGCGGCATCCAACCAGTCATGAAGTGGCTGTCAGCCTCGCAGGCGCGGCAAGGGAGCCTGGATCTATCCTTGAGAACGCTCGTCACTTCCCTGATCGGTGCGGCGGAGGATGGTGCGGCAGCGGACCAGATGAGCAAAGTGAAGCGGGTTGAGGCGGAGTCCGTTCCCGACCGGGTCCGCAAAGACCTCGACCGGACTGTGTCCGTCTGGGCGGAGAGAGGACATACAGAGCTCCGAGGTGCTCTGGAGGAAGGGTTCGCGAGCAAGCGGTGGCGCGGATTGGCCTGGTGGAAGCTGTTCTGGCGTGTCGACGATGTGGGTATGATCACTTCTGAAATCCTGGAGAAGAAGTTTTTGCGCCGGGCGGAGAATGAGGTGATCTGGACGACGGGCCAACTTCAACAGGCTGGCTTGCTGGACAAACCCATTCAAAATACTCCTTCCACTGCTCCGGGCCCAGTAGTAGAGGGGGAGAGTAGTACCAAGAGCATTATCACCCCGGCCCCACAGTCTCAGAATAAGCAAGAAGAGACGGTGCCCCCATGGCCGACGCAGATCCCCACCAGCCGCGCGCGACTCCTAGAAAATACTGTGCCTTCCTTACAGGCTATGGCGCAGCGACTCGTGCTCTTCAGCCTTTCGACCGCGACGCTCACCTCCGCGCTCTCTGCCCTGACCTACATCTCCTTACCCACCGCCACAGTATACGAAACCTGCACTATGGCCGCGGTCGGGCTGATTTACTCTCTCCGCCGCCAGCAGCGCAAATGGGAATCAGCCCGGGCATTCTGGGAGGAAGAAGTGCGCGAGGACGGCCGAACAGCCCTCCGAGAAACGGAGCAGCAGTTGCGTACTGTTGTGCACCAGGGAGGAAGAGTCGTACCCGACCTATCCGCCAGTAAAGTGCGAGCTGCTATCATCACGCAGGCGCGACAAGCACTCGAGGAGACCAAATGAGCTCCCCCTTCGCCGTCTCACCTTCTCTCTCCTCAATGACATAGCATAACATACCCATAGACACAATAAACCATGTACCATACCTTCCTCCTCCTTCCCCCGGCCAAAAAGTAAATTTTGTACAAAAAGAAATTAAGAGACCTCAATACTCCCCTCGGGAACCCCCTGGTAACTCCGTAACCGTCTCGCCAAAAACCTCATGACAGGAAGCATCTCCTCCCTCGATTTCGGCATCGTATCCCCTCTCCTCGCATACCTCTCCACCTCCACAAATTCAAACACATCCCTCGTCCTCTTCACCGCCGACTCCGTCACAACCTCCGAATCTCGCCCAGAGAGCACCAAAACCGGCGTCCGATTCTTCCCCGTCCCCTTTTCCTTCTCCTTCCCTGCCCCAGAGAGCGAAAGCGGATACGGCGCCCCAATCGAGATAACCCCGCCCAGCCACTTTTCTTCAGTTTGTGATTGCGCCAATTCCCTCGCAACAACCAACCCCGCCATCCCGCCCTGCCCAAACCCCATCACCAAAATATCCCTCACCCCATAGCCGCATTTCCGTACAAGGACGCCTAGAATCACATCACGGAGAAGGAAACGCGTAGCAGCCGTAAACCCAGCGTCCATATCTAGCGCGCCCGAGCGCGAATCGAAGTTGATGTCGTCGCCCCAGTGGAAGCCTGGTAGGTCGAAGGGGAGCGGACTCGGTGCTTGGAGAGTTAGGATGGTGGTTTCGGGGAGATTTAGAGATGATGCGATCGTTGTGAAGGGGATGTGGGTATCGCCGAGGCCGTGGAGGAGGAGGAGGATATTTGGGGGGGTGCGTTGTTGGGTGGATGGGGGTGAGGGGGTTAAGGTGAGAGTGAGGGAGGATGGGAAGTCAGATCTTTGGGGGAGGTGGGTTGGCATTGTGTGTCTTCTTTTCTGTCTTTCTTTCCTCCTGGACTTTTTTCTGTTTTTTGGAAAGGGGAGTAGCGGCGGGTATAACAGAAAAATAATGATTTTGTGATATGGAGGGATTGGGGGATGATAGAGGAGAGACTGAAGATGAGAAGAACTGGTTAATATTGTAATTTAGTGTGTATTGATTTTGTAATTACAGCTTAATATTATATTACTCATTGCATTCCAGCAAGTAGCGCGCAACAGCGGGGGTGTATACATGCAGTTTTTATGTTGGCTAAATACTTGCCCTAGAATATGAAGAGGGCTATTGAGTAACTGAGATATCACTCTTGAAAAGCCTAGTAAGTTTCCTCCCTGATGTACTATGCCTTTTATATAACCCAGCGTTATCTATCCAGCTCCACATTCTATACAAGATCGGTCATTGATGGCTAGGTATTTCAGGATCCCTCCTGTAATAACAATAAATGATAAGTGGAAAGACAGGTATACAAGAAACTTTTAAGCTCTTACTTTGTACCATCAGATTCAAGATCCAAGAATCCCAGCTATTTTCTTGTCTTTCTTTTGTACCCCATCCAAGCAGATTCGGCTGGGATTATCCGGAAACCCACACTGTAAACTGGTAGTAAAAAGAAACACCTGCACCTAAAGTAAGCATATTTAATGTAATGTAAGTCACAGTAGTGCCTAGGGAGTGGAGATACTACTTTTCCTCACTGGTACGCATACAGTTATTAGGGTCAACAGGAGACTTTCTTAAGTATGATTATAGTCAGGGTGGAGGTTTTCTTTTTTATTTCATCAACTACATACCATTAAGGTTTAGTACCTAGTATACAAAGCTGCCTACAGAGTACACAGTGCATGTGCTTTAAGGTGCCTATCACTGCTTTACACTAGAGGTATGTTAATTCTATCTATAATAGAAATCATTTTGTAGCATTGCTCGGAGTTTGTCATTTATAAATAGAAAAGTCTGACTACAGCTAACTAAAATTATTATTGCTGAGGGAGGAGCTATAAAGTATTAGCGTCTCCTTGTTGCAACCATTGATATTATATATTTTGCAATAATAGGTCTCACATGAACTACAAAAAATACATCACCCCAAGGAAAGCAATTAACTGATGGTGTTTTTAAGCCTCAAATGAATCAGATTGAATGTAGTTTATTATGCGTTTCACATGCCCATAAAAGAGAAGCGAGAAAGTTTTTCTGCGCGCACGTCTTAGATATTTTGTCAGCGCAATATCGATTCCTGGGAGACAAGTCCTTGGAGAGGATAGTAGCTAATCAATTGTGACAGATAACCCATAGAGTTCTGTTGACAAATGTTGCGACCAGGGTACCATTCTCATTTAAGTACTATATTTACTCAAGGTGGCATTCGTATCAGAGGTAATACACTTAGATTCGAAGGCAGAAGAATGGGTATACCTAGACCATCCCACATTTATATATTCAATACGTTCGCAGTCAAGTTGAAGACCATTTCCAGGTATACACACAAGCCTATCTTGATATGATAGCTCTGGTGATCCGGAACGCATACCTTTTGATATGTCCCCGATCCCAAACGACTCGGTGGCCCCCGTTCCTCGTGTCACCAGCGGGCCCTGTGTGACCCCGACCCTGGATACCCCATCACACCAGGAACAAATACCCTACATGATGATGTGCAACCGAACCCTCTACCTAACACATATGATCTGCAGCAATGACGCGGATCTTGTGACGGTTAGAAGCTAGTTGGCCTTGTCAACTGATGTCGTAGAACCGTTTCTTCCTTGATAAACCCCAGGAGTTTCACGAAAGAAACTGGCGCTTTGCAAAGGAAAGCCTGCTCTGGAAGTATCATTTCATGGACTTTGGAGGATTATTCTTGAAACCGGATGTGTGGGTTGAGGTTAGGAAGAAGAAATTTAATCAAGGAATTAGTAGCTTTGGTTTCCTTTTAGTATAGACTCTCTCTCTCTCTCTCTTTTTTTTTTTTTTAAAGGGACTTATTTCTTACCTCTTATAGATGGGGTTGGGCGACTAGGTATTTAGAATGATAATAAGGGGATTTCCCCTCCCCTCTAAATGGCGGTCTCCTCTCTCTTCCTCCACCTGCGAAATGACCTTGAACGTGCAGGAAGAAATAAAATGGGGATACTTTTTAAATTTAATAGACGCTAATCATGTTCTTTTTTTCTCTTTTTTTTTTTTAAAAAAAAATACCTCTTTTCTTTTTCGTTTCCTGAAGGCCATTTAAGGGAAGAGAAGTTGATGCAGGTGTAGGAATGGAAAAGATATTGCCTACTGGTAGTTTGAAAACCTTTGCTCTTGTGTTATACCCCATACATGAAAAAAAAAGAAAAGAAAAAACCGTGGCAGCTATATTAACGGTGAAAGGCGCGTGGCAGGGTGAGTGGTATAATCCAAAGGAAACTATGGGGTACGAGTCTTCCACCCATGGATAGTGTGGATCACGGATGGAATTGATTATTATGGTGGAATTTGTCTTCATCTTGAAAAATAGTAGTCTCAAGGGCTTGAATATTTCAAGAGCTTAGTACTAGTTGATCTATCATGAAGGGAGGCTTCAGTTGTGCATACTTTTCTTTTTCCCGTCTCTTTGAGCTTTCTAGATCCGGCAAGCCAAGCTAATTTAACTAGTGCCTACCTATCCCAACATTGGTTCCCACGGTTTCTACAAAGCCCTCCTCCAACTGCTTCCTTACGACAACAACAACGACCACCGTCATCTCCCGATTTCTGTCGCCCTTGCATTCCCCAAGCTCCGTAGCTCCATCGTCATTCCTTGTTCCTTTTCTTGATTGGGAATCCTTCGTCTTTTTGTCTCTCTTTTCTTAACTACCCAAAGGAAAGGACAGAAAAGCACCTCTATCCGTTCTGTGTTGGGTTGGGGGCAGCCGGTTGGTAACCAGAATACTCCTACTTTGTAATTATGGGAGTCTCCTGCTTTGCGCCACCCTAGTGTTGGTTCGGGACCCAGTCAAAATTCCTCTACTACAAACCAACAATAATCTACCCTTTCCATCAACCATCTTCATCCTCTTCACTCTTCGTCTTCATCGGAATCACTCGAATTGATTCTTCTCAGGCGGAGAGTGCGTGCTCCGGATCCTCTTCTCCACAATCTGCCTTGTGTCTCTGCACATCTCTTCCTGTTCTCCTTCCCCCGACCGTTTCTTCTGGAATTGTCCTTTTTGCTGTCATCAACAAGTGTCAGGTCTATGGAGATCATCTACGCGCTTCGGCCGCAATAGGTAATTATCGTTGACCCGATCGGCTTGGACTGGTTTCCCTTCCTACATCTTCATTTCGTTCTTCTCTCCTTCGTCCTGTTTCCTTTGATCTGGTCGAATCGACCCTCATTTTCCTCGAGGGGCAGTAACTGCTGGATCTTGCTCTCTCGTACTACTTCTACTTCCGGCGACCAACCACACTCTGCACCAGCACTGCTCCAAAAGTTACGTTTCCCGCGACGAAGTACTACCAGTAGAGTACTTGACCGTGCTTTCCCACTCACCAACTGATCCACCAACCCAAATCCTCTTTCTACTTCGTGATTCTTCTCCCCGTTCGATCTAATAAACTTAATCTACTACGATTCCCTTCGTTCATCGCGTCCCCCTTCTACCTGTCTTCCTGGCTGTCTTCCTCTGCCGCATTTCACTTCCTTCGTCCAGGTAAGCTTTCTTTCTTTTTTTTTCCCCCTTCCTATCCTCCATCCCGGGCTTCCTCCAAGCTCCTTTCGGCATTTCTCACTCAACCTGGCTTTTTTTTTTCTCCCTCTGCATGGCACACGTTCTCACCACTGAATATCACCTGCACCGTCCTTTTTCTTCCCATTTTTCATTTCCCTCTTTCTTTTATATTGTTTTTGGTTTTCTTTATCGCCTCTCCTTTTCCTAATAGAAAGCTCAATGTCGCATGCTACATACATCCTGATCGGCTGAATGTATGTATGGTTCCATCCACCTTTCCCGGCCCACCTATCATATTTTTCTTTTTTCCTCTTTTTCTTTTCCCTGACGCAAATCACCTTTTTGCTGTGTTGGTTGTCTTCCTGATGCCTGCCAAGCGCCCTGTACTTCACTTGGTGACAGGTTCCATTTACTCCTCAATAATGGAGTCTGATTAACACTGGATTTCTTGTACTTATCCTCAATTTGCTTTCTGTTGCCGTCATTCTGTTCCAATTTATCCTAGCTCTCGCTGCTTCTCCCATGCAACACTTTTAACACCATTCTTTACTGCTTCCCTTCCTTCTGCTCCTCGGCACCAGCTATTCACCCCGTGTGGCTTAAAACAAATTATCTTTTGTCCTGTTTCTCTCTCCTTCTTCTTCTTCTTCTTCTTCTTCTTCTTCTTCTTCTTCTTCTTCTCACCTTTCTCGACTTACATTTTAGCTATTTACGCAAGTCTCAACTAATACGTGAATCATCAGAGGATAGCGATGGCGGGAATCAAACGTAAGCTTGATACTGCCCATGGTTCAGCTGCAACGGCCACTGCCAATACATCCACCATGGGAACTTCATCTCGAGGTAAGTTTTCGAAATCTTGAATGTTCGAAAATTCCAATAACTTAGCTTTCTCTAGACTCCGCTGGTGATGATACTTCTAATATTCGCGTGACTCGAAGTTTACGTTCGAGCCGGGATGCGCGGGCCAGTCAGAATGACAATAGCAGTAAAGGTGCAAGCCATGCTCCCAGCGGTGGCGCCAACTCCAGCTATCAAAATAGCACGTCATACAGCAACAATAGCGCCGTGAGCAACAAGCAAGGTGGCAACCGCCCGTCACGTATTATTACTCTCTATACTCGAAAAGCAAACAGTACCAATCATGTAAGCCATACAAGTACCGCAAGCACAACGAGTACCCCCTCTGTTGTGAATAGTACCCGTGAAACACGCAACAGTCGATCACGAGCTGCTAACCTAGTCCCGGTCCCGGCTCCGCCTCCGCCGCCGGCTTCAGCTCCAGCCGCCGCGAACCAGGTTGATGGGGCCGCGTCAATCTCCGGACTTCCTGAAACCCCCCGACCTAAGCGAGTAAAACGCGGCTCGGTGGCAGAGGAGACCCCTAGTAGAACTACAAGGCAATCTGCTCGGCTAAGAGCACAGGTCTACCCGGCGCTTGATGAAAACACACAATCTGAAAGTGCGCCTGCGTCCAAACAAATAGAGGCAAGTCCCTCGGCAACCGTTGCTCCCACCCCCAGTACGAGAACGAGAAACCGAAGTCGACAGCTTTTGGAAAGCGTCAATGAACCTCACGTCTCAGCAGCCCCTGTTGTTAAATCGCCAGCTCTCGAACATGTCGTTCACCCGGTAGCCGAACCCCCCAAGCCCTTGGAATTGGAGCCCTCTCAAGACCTGAAGGAACCCTCTCCAGCAATCCCAGAATCACCGAAAGGTACAATTGTCCACGACCACCAAGAATTCAACCACGAACCCCCGGATCCGGAGCCTGAGAACGTGAAAGAGCCTAGCATCTCAACCCGCTCAAGTCCGTTGGCATCTCGAAAGCGCAAATCCCTTGGATCCGAAGATCGCGGCCCTACTTTGTCAACTCGTGCCTCTAGTTCACCGAGTAAAAAGCCGAAAGTGGAGGATGGTGAATTGGATCGTGAACCGGCGCCACAATTGCAGAACGGTGCCGAAAGTACGCAAAACGTAACTCCAGCCCCAACGGAAATTGCGCTAGAATCCAAAATAGATAATGGATCTCGTCAACTCACCGAAGAAGTCGAGGGGTCTACTCCTGACAATGCTACCGAATCGACAATTGCGAAAACAAACGTTCGTACCAACCGTAATCGTGGTCGAGGTCGAGGGGCACGAAATAGGGCTTCAGCACGATTTGCATCGAATAGGCGAGGGCGTGGAGGCACTCGTTCAGCTCGTGGCGGTCGTGCCCGTCAATATGATCGTTCCAGTGATGTAGAGCTTGGTCGTTCTCCCTCACCTAGTGCAGCTACCCAAAAACTCCGAGACCGTCAGCGGGAGCTGGACAAGGCGTTCAGGAAGGTGGCCGCTGCTCAACGACTAGCACTAGCTGTACTAGCCACACAGTCCGAGAAGCGAATAGCTCGCGACAAGAATGCACACAAAGTTGTTCCTGAGTACGAGGACATCAACCTAGTTTTGAAAGCAAGTTTGCGAGAGAAGCAGGAAATTTTGCGTCAAGAATACGAACTCAGAGTTGCGCAGGAGAACAGGCTTTTTGATGCGAATAAGGAAGTTATTGAGGAAAGATTTCGGGTAAGCATAATGGATTCGTAAGGTTATCGTCAAACTGTGCTAACAATATAAACTGATAGGAATGTGCTCGTTACATCCAAGAGGAGCATCTCCTTGCAAGTCAAGGGGAGTACATGACATTCATAGAAGGTCGCCGCGCGGCAGAAGACGATGAACATACTGAGGTTAGCCACATTGTTTTTTTTTGAAAAAAAACTAATGCGAGTGGAACGGCTGTATTGCTAACATAGGCATTTTCCTCGTTAGACTGATGGCTCTGATTCAGACACGGAGCGTGGACGGGTTGCACCACCATCTAAGGAGGTTTTCAGGGGATTTAATTCGTCCTGCGTGCGGGCGCCTTCTGGGGCAGCAGCTTACGAACGGGCTGCATTTGGTTGGGACGATTTTGTTCAACGCGCCAAGCTCGGTGATGATATCGACCCTCAGATGAAGGAGATGAGAGAGGTCGGTCCTTTTGCTGGTCTCTCTGCGGAAGAGATCATCGAGCTGCTACTGGAAGCAACAGGAATTGTTCCTTCAGTGCGGCCAAATGCCGCGGCTCCCACCAAAGAGATTACCCCCCCGACTTATACAGACGTGCGCGCTCTATCAGCCCTGGCCGATGCTGCTGCTGCCGAGCCTCACCGGCCTCCCCTTTCGCAAGCAACACCGCGACTTTCGACACACCGTACTCTCCTCCCTCAACCTTCCCAAGCGCAGCTTCCCCATGGACCCCCAGAGCCCCGACCGTTTGTGCTACCGCCACCCACCCCTCAGCGGGGTCAACCTCGGCGGCTTCTCCCTGCCGGACAGCAAATTCCCCCGATCAATGAGCAGCTAGGCCTACCCGATCCTTTTGCGGCCAGAGGCGGGCCTCCACAGCTACCTCCTCCTCCAGGGTCTAATTTTCAACGGCCAACTCTCCCGGGGTTCCTGCAGCACCGTCCACAGAGTCTTTATTATCCACCGCCGCCACCTACCGGTCCGCCGCCACCCGGACCCCGTGCCCCATATTAAGAAGGGAAAGCGTTATTATTTATTGTACAACTCCATCGAAGCGTAGACTGGGCCATTCAAGATATTGCGAAATACCGCTTAAGCGGACATTTCTAGGGTGTTGAAGTTCAAAATTGTTGGAACCCTTCACCGGGAGTTTGGCTATTTTTGGTTTGACGGCGTCGGGATTGATGAAACTGTTTGGGAATCATTGGGCAAGGGCGCGTTCTGTGTATTTTCTTGTACCCTTGTGCGACAACATACTACATATGATGATAATTACTTTGTACTATACCTTTTTGGTACTTATCTCCCACTAACCTCGAAGGCGATGCTCGGAGTATGAATCATGGTGGCTCAGGATGAGTCAGGTTGGCCCTCAACTAGCTTGCAGATGCATTTTATGACTCCGACACTCTGCCCGATCGGGCCTAGCGCGGTGGGCTGCCATTCTGTGAGGCCGAAGCTTTTCTCTGCATCTTTTTTTATTCAACTGCAATTCAGCCTCGCTTCTCAATTCTACATATAAACTCTGCTCCTGTCTTCCATTCTTTGTCTGTCGATTGTAGTTTCCAGTCGCAGACCTCCTCTCTATTTATTTCTTTTCCTCTCCCTTTCCTCCTGCGTCCTCACCTGTAACGAACCTTCTCTCTCTGTCCCGCCATCACCCCGCTTCAGAATCCGAACTTTCTTCATCTCCGCGCCATCGCTCTCTTCCTCTCCCAAAATTCCCCCCCTTTCAAAGCCCGCAAGAGTTAAAAAAACCAGCAATCATGGCTGTTCGTGCTCAATTTGAGAACTCCAACGAGTCAGTTACCCCTCCACTAGAATATAATGATCCGGCCCGCACTAACTGAGAAATTCCTCCCGCAGGGTCGGTGTTTTCTCCCGACTGACAAACTCTTATGCCATTGTGGCTATCGGTGCCTCCGAAAACTTTTACAGGTGTGTGGATCTCGATCTTATTCGAGGCTCCAGTATGGACAGAAAATAAATAACTGACTGTGTGGTTAGTGTATTCGAGGCCGAGCTGCAAGATGTCATTCCCATCTGTCATGCTACTATTGCGGGAACTCGCATTGTCGGTCGTTTAACTGCAGGGTGCGTCTTTCTCCTCTTTTCGTATATCCGTTGAATCACACACCGCCGTCTATAAGTCCTCATGCTTATTGGGTTGGTAAAATCACTTAGAAATCGCAAAGGTCTCCTCGTCCCCACCACAACCACAGACCAAGAACTGCAACATCTCCGAAATACCCTCCCGGATTCTGTCAAGATTCAACGCATAGAAGAACGTCTATCAGCTTTAGGGAATGTCATTTGTTGTAATGATCACGTTGCTCTGATCCACCCCGATCTAGAGCGAGAAACAGAAGAAATGTACTTGCTCTTTGGATTTTCTTCTTTCTTCTTTTTGTCCTCCCTCTCCATACCCATACTGATAATGAGAATTTTAGAATTGCCGATGTCCTTGGTGTTGAAGTTTTCCGCCAAACTATTGCCGACAATGTTTTGACAGGCTCTTACATGGCCCTCTCCAACCAGGGTGGTATCGTGCACCCCAAAACCTCCATCCGAGACCAGGACGAACTCTCCTCTCTTCTGCAGGTGCCTCTCGTTGCTGGAAGTGTGAACCGCGGTTCCCCCGTAGTCGGAGCCGGCATGGTCGTCAACGACTGGCTTGCTGTTACTGGGTTGGATACAACCGCCACCGAATTGAGTGTGATTGAGAGTGTGTTTAGGTTGGGTGAGATGGGTCCTCGGGGTGTTGGGATGGGTAATGCGAACAAGGAGAGTATTGTGGAGAGTTTTTATTAAAATATTAAATAAGTATCTTTCCCTCTCCCTCTATATTTTATATGACGGCCTTTCTCTCTCTTTCTCTTTAATTCGCCTTTCTTAAAATTGTCTCAGCTAGAATGAGATGCAATGAACAAATGAAGAAAATGATGCATAAATGTAGGCTGGATTATTCCCTCGCAAAAACCTGTCTAATTCAGAGTACCATCTTCAAAACTCGATATTGATAGAATATATCATATAGCTTGCTCCACTTTGGCAATAAGAATGTTGGTTCCTTGATTGAAATTTCAATTTACTTACCGCAATGCAATAATACACAAATGGAAACCCCGATTATAAAATAATTATACAGTGGTATTCTCCCTTTTCCTTTGAGAAAGAAAGGTGGGTGGTCAAAAAAATACTAATAAATGAAACATTGTCCATGCTTTTTTCTTGATTGCCCATTTTAACTGGTATTCATGGTTTACCAGCCCTTTTTGCTCCTCTTTCTCCTCTCCTAATGGTATGTATGGTATAATTCATGGGGAATCAATGACGTGGAGGGGGTATTTTAAATGAAAAAAAGATGTGAAGAAAAGAAATAAAGATAGTAATAGAGCAGTTCAGAAATAGGAGGGAGAGAGGGAGAAGAAGGATAAATGGTGAGAGTGAAAAGCGAAAGAAACCAGGCGCCGTAGTACCATCAGATATATCTCAGTTGAAAACTCACAACTCCATCAAGCTCAATGCAGATGCTAGATTGGTGCAATCAACCCACCTCACCAAAAAAAAAGAAAAGAAAAAGAAAAAAAAAAGATTAACAGGACGAGGCTCAAAAGGAAAAGAAATCACCTAATGCTATACATTCCCCTCGATGCCAATCTGAGACGGATTCAGCTGGGTATTGTTATATTTTTCGTAATCATTACCATTCGCATCTGGGAGGTCTGTATCCTCGACATCTTCACTTGAATTTTGTGCTGAAAACGGTGGAGGTGGAGGCGGAGGGGGAGGTGTAGGGTTACCAACCAGGACGACCTCATCGCCCTCGCTCTTCCCACTAGGATCATCGTCGGGACTCATCATAAGTGGAGGAGGTGGAGGTGGTGCAGGCGGCGGAGGAGTACACGATCGTTGTCGCTTTGTGGATGAAGCAGGCGTGGACTCGTCTGTGTTTCCGTCTGGTATGTTAAGTTCATCCCTCTTCCGTTTTAGGCTGCTGGTGGCCCGCTGGTCATCCTCGTCGTCAGACATCTTCACGTCCGGAGTGTCGTCAGCTTCTTCGTCACTCTGAACGCCTCTAGCAGCTAACATGGGCGAACCAGCCCGCTCTTCTGATTGAGGATCAGCTCCCTTGCCAAATTTCTCCGCCTTGCGCTGTTCGTATGCCCGGTGCTTGACAACTGCTTTATCGAAAAACTCTTTGCAGAACTTTTTCACTTTCTTCTGCTGTTTCTCATCAATCCTGGTTGGATCTTTCACCCGGTTGTTCTTAAAATCAGAATTGACTAGCTTCTTAGCTACCTGTTTTGCGTAAGTATAAGATTAGTATAACCTAAGTAACCAAGCGAAAATTAAAAAGGGAGCTATCCTACATCTTTAGCGTAGCGTTTAAGGTCGTCTTTCGGTAGCTTGTGCTTGAATTTGTCAACGACATACTTAACATGCGGGTAAAGCTAACCAAAGTATTAGTCTCAGCTGTTAAAAGAAAGTCCTTTCGGTTTCCGGTTTTTCTTACCGTGTTCTCGTATAATTTCTTCTGTTTTTCTTCGCTGTAATTCTTCCACTTATCCTGCCCTTCTCTTTTGTCTGAAATTGGTTTCGTTGGTTGGGGCGTAACAGGCGTTCCAGACTTCTCCTTTGGCGTGTCCTCCTTGGCATTCATAATGCCATCAATTATGTCCTGTAACGCTTTATCTCTCGACTCTTTCGGCGGCGGCGGAGGTTGAGGGGCTGGCTGGGTTGGTCGTGTCCATGTGGTATCTCCCCGAGCTGAGTAGTAGTACGTTCGGCCATTCGATTCCGCTGCAAACCACCCCGCGGGCAGGGGGTTGAATTGTCGGCGGAATTGCCGTGGGCCATGATGGTGGGAGTTCCTTTGGCCATGCCCTCCACGTTTCTGGGCAGCTGGGCCACGAGGAGCCTCCAGAGAGCGAGATCGGGATCGTGTGCGGGATTTGGACCGTCGCCGTTCGTTTTGAGCATTCTCTCGTCGCTCGAATTGGTTGAGAGCCTGCGCCGAAGCGTTCGGATCCCTTTTCATTCGAGGAATGCGGTAACCGACTTCGAGCGTCGACCAAACCTGCAATAGCGTGGCCGCCTTCTTCTCGACCCTTTCATCTCCGCAGCTCGTAAGCGGCTGGATAGTTAATTCGATCTTCGAATCAATAATTTTATTCCGCGTCAGTCGAGGGAATTTGTCTAGAATGTCCAGAATCTGGTGCACGACGTTGAAATCTTCCTTCCACATGCTCAGCTGAGAGTTGAGGATCTGGTATCCGTGCATTTTCACCACCCGATTGCGCACGCGTTCGTCATCACAGCACTGAATACGTCCTAGAAGCTTCACAGCAATCCACTTCTCCTTGCACTGCATCAAAGCGGCCATGACCTTGGTGACGCCATCCTCTTGCAAAGATTTGGGTTGCACACTGTCCACATACTCCTCGTCAGCTTCCCCCATCTTCTTCTTCCGTGGACGCCTCGCGACAGCAGTATCCCAGCCTTCCGAATCTTCGATCCCCAGCGCTTCGATCGTAGCATTTGACAACTTTGTCCCCGGCTCCGTCTGGGTCTTTCCGCCAATAAATCCCGTACAGTTGGGCTCCCCACAGTAACATGGCTGAGGTTCGGCTCCGTAGCGGTCGACGTTATAGTTGAATACCAGTTCTTCACCAGCTTGGATGTACCGTTCGGCGAAAATACCCATGCGAAGCTTCTCCCCGACAACCCACTTGTCCACATAGCAATTGGGGTTGCACGAATGATTACAGAACCGACCCAAATTGCCCCTTTTGGTAGCGTCAACAAATTCACCCTTGCTGAGGGACATGAAATAGAAGTGTTTGATTCCCTCCTCGTCGTATTGCCTCATGCGGCGGCGAAACGGGCCCTCGTTGATGACTTCACCTACATACTCGAAAACAAATTGGTGCGGTCGCAAATCGGTCTCGGCCCGTAGGCCGTACCCCTTCTTTTCCGTCTTAATCACAGCCACCTGAGCATATTCCCTCCGCTGGAATCTTTGGTTTTGACATTCTGGGCCACACCCACAATCGCCCATGCACTCGATTTTTGTTGCGCGGTTAATACAGTCCGAATCCTCTCCACAGGCCAAATTTTTGGAGATAGCGGGATCTTAAATCACGTCAGTCTATCGAATGTTCAGAGCAAAAACGACAGCTAAAATTTCGAGCAAACGACATAGTTATAAAACAAAAAAGAAACCGGTCAATGATTTGGTTAAGAGAGCCAAATAAAAAGGAGGGGGCATTGCCGGACCATCCTAAGTATCACGTCGCTTGAAATTTAACCGGGATGAAAAAGAAATGAAAAAAAAAAAAAAAAAAAACCACGTAGGATAAAAAAAATAGGGGTGGGGGGTGTTGGGTTTGGGCAACGGGGAGAGTCAAAATTACACATTCATAAGAAACAACGGAGTCAAGGTCAAATCCCAGAATTGCTTACCCCATTCTTCAGCACAATCGCATTCCATAGCATGCTCAGTATAACCCATATATTTGTTTGCATAGGTGCAGTCCCCCATCATCTCAAATGTCTTCTGGGCCTCCTCCGTACTGTCTGGTAAATGCGGAAACAGCTGTGGCGGTCGCGCGACGACCTTCTGCGAGGAGCTGCGTGTCAACTTGGGGGGCTGTCCCGGCTCCAGTTTGACAGAGATACTGGCCCCGACCTTCTCCGTCCCAGCCGCGTCGTGTCCCTCATCTTTTACCTCCTCCTGTGGTTCTTCGGGTTCCCTTTTCACCGGGGTTCGAGAGGTGGAACGTGACTTGGCCGCGGACAATGTCGCCAGTTCACTATGTGGTGGACCAGGTGCCGTAGGGGATTCGGATATTGAGTTCGGGTCCGACTTGACGGTGACCCCTCCGCCGTTGGGAATCGGAGCATCGGGGGCTCTATCGGATTCCAGCTTCATCGCGGTTACTGCATCGGCGACAGCTTCTGACTGGTGGTCCGCGTAGTCATGAGCGGACATGACGACACGGACGGCAACGCACAAATTATCGGGGCCAGCTAGATAGAGGTTGCGCGCTGGTAAGAAAACAGTGAGTGGTCTTGGTAAGTTGGGATTAGTCAAGAATCGAGCAGAGAATAGGGAGAGGGGATGAAAAAGAGGCTGTAGAACGGGGTGGAAAGATATGAAAGCAATGGAATGTAGGTTGAAGGGGATGAGAAGGAAAGTAAAGAAGAAGAAGAAGAAAAAAAAAAAAAAGAGGTTGAAGTGGGAGGAAAATGAGGGAGAGGAACCAGTCTCAAGTCACCGTCGAACAATCGCCCGTCCACGTTTTCGCGGGTGCCAAGAAACATTGAGAAGGAGAGAAAGGGAAAAAATAAAATAGAGATGGATGAATCAAGGGATTCAATTCAATTCTTATTGAGTATTCATTGCATACATTTCAATTCTCTTATCATCTTGCATTCTTCATTCACTCTCTTCCATCCCCTCCGCATCACTAGCTGGAAAGCTCGTTCCCGCTAGCTTTTGCTCACTGTAGGGAAGCATTGACTGGTGTCCGTCCTGGAGTGTTCCCGCTAATCGTACCCTGCGATGGGAGAGCCTTTACTCCCAGGGAGACTAGAAAAAGAAAATGGGCATTCCTAAGCAAGTGACAGTTGACGTTGTCGTTTCTTTCATGCAGGAGCAATCAGACTTGATTTCCTGGTTGTCGCTGTACTCCCCAACAAGTGTTGATGCCGGGCAGCTTACCTCCTAGCCATTTCAAAAACCGCTTCATATCTTTGGGCCATCATCCCCTCGAAGCTCGAGTCATTTACCTTCTCTTTTTTTCACTCTTTTTCCTTTCATTTTCTTATCGGGGGTCTCTCTTCCTGAGTTCATATTACCTTCTCTAGATATTTGGAGTCTTTAAGGAGTTCGCGGGTTTGCGAAAAGTGGTAGGAAATCGTTCGTGCTTTGCATTTGGAGAAAAGGGAATAGTCTCCCCTTTCCCTTCCTCCTCATCTTTTTTAAGCAGGATAGGAGCCGATGGGCTTCTTTCAAGAGCGAAAGAGTAAGGTAGTGTACGAGTAATGGTCATGTGCCATCTCAATCACCTGAAAATGGCAGTCCAAGCACGCAATTTGAACAAAACAGATTCAGGTTGTCATCCAAAACCTAGTAATATTAATAAATGAAAATCGAAATGAAATAAAGCGCAATAAGTAATTTGATTTGTTTCTCCATGCTTGGGATATTTGCACAAGGTCAAAGAAGAAAAAAGGTCCACTTGAAGTGCTGGTCTATCCTTGACCCATCTTCCGAGGTCTCAAGGTGTGTCTTGCCCAGCAATCTTTCGGGAAGGGGACCAGGCAAATATGAGTGAAGAGAGCATGCATAAAGCTAGCGGTCCGGCGAAGGCTCTTCTCCAGCCAATTTGGGACACACGGCACCTGAGAGCCGAAATTATAGGCCACGAAAGGTTCAATTCATCCAGGCTATCTGCCATGCAGAAATGAATCGCCAAAAGCCAGCCAGCTGAGATGTACGACGACTGAGATTGCACCACTTCGGAGCCCACGGAGCGATCTGCAGGGAAACTGGGATGAGACGCGGTGATGATCAAGGATATGTCAGATTCGGGGGTTTTTCCACCGTTCTTTGGTTTTTGGTGTGGTTCGGGGCGGTTAGCGATTGGATGAGAGTATCCCATTTTCAAAAGTGCATGGGTGCTGGCCGAAATGCAGATGTAGGGAGGGGGGTGTAATAATATCATTGCTGCTGTTCCTGTTGCTGTGATTATCCTTGATGTGCCTAGGTCCGTCTTCTGAATGGAATTGTTGAAACTTAATTTAGCGGCTACTTGACCACGGAGAAATGGAGGGGAACGCCAGCCGTCATCATTGTCAGAATTTAATTATCAGCAAGGAATGAGATTGAATTTGGCTTGCAGGAAAGGTAAGACTGAAAACAGAAGATCGTCGACACGGCTCATGAAATAAATTTTACGCAGCAACCGTTCGCCAATCCGGTTGGAGTTTCGTGCATGAACGGGTGTTGCCTCGAACACGGCATGACTGGATATCTAGGGTTTGAATGATCAGAGGGACCCCGATACGTGGAAGTCTCACAGTGGTTCCTGCCTGGCCCTTGTTCTTTCTTATTTTCTGTTTTGAGATGAGGGATGGAGTTGATCCTAGAACAGAGCGAACAGGATATGCAGTAAGAGAAAAAAAGCGAGAGGGGCTTGGAATATTCCAGGCTGCAAGTAGATCTTCATGTACTCTCAACGGACAGAGAAAAGAGTGGACAGGAAGAAACGACAATCATCCTCATATTAATCATAATAATATGGGAGTCATGGATCAATGCAGCTAATAATGCAGGCTCTCCATCTGTGCGCATAAGACATCTAATCGCTCCCAATATTCATACATTAGCAGCTGACCCAGTGAAAATAATTGGATGGGAGAACCCCAATCATGATATTTGGATAGTTTCCAGCTGAAGATTGATTTGATGACTATTCCATTTGCGTCCCACAGTCGCAAGATGTTCAGGACTCCAGACTTTTCTCCCTGGTCAATGAGAAACTTGTCCCAGCCGAGTAGGCAAGCAGCAGTAGTTACCAAGTATGACTGACGTACTCCTAGTGGGCAAGACGGGATCCTTTCCTGGTACCTGGTACCGGGAAACAATACTTGGAACTTGGAAAATTTCAACCAGCTGTGAATGTGATTGGCGAGATCTTCCAGACGCGGGATCAAATCGTGTCAACTTCCTCGACTCCGTCAACCCTCAAGTTGTCAGAATTATTTCCCAGTTACAAGCGCGACGGGTACCTGAGAGGTGGGGCTTCCCTGAGGTTCCACCTTTCACAGACACCACAGGTTACCAGTACCTTTGTTGCGGGTACAGAGTCCCAAAGTAACCAAGCGATTTTGGATCACAGTCCGTCCCTGGGCGTAAGGTTAGGACCGCCTGTACGCCACCGAATCGACAGAAGTGCCCGTTCATTCTTCGTTTATTATTATTATTATTTGACTCCTTTTTATTTTTTCAGGAATATTATTTTATTTTATTTTATTTCAAGATTATTATCCTTCTTGTAAATTCTAATGATATTTTTGAGGAAAAATGGTCAGAAACTTTTTCAGCGGACAAAACTAACTAATGTTTCTTTTTCTTAATAATCAGTACTCAATGTGTTTCAGTTTTCAAGTTCTTGGTTGCTATCCTCTCAAGTCATCTTCTGAGGATAATATGTTTCCTCATTCATTGCTCTTCGTTACTCATTTTCCTAGATCTATCATTAGAAGGAAAGTCCTAGAGGCGAAATCATCCCTCAAAAAAATAAAAAGAGCCAGGATTCAATGACAATCTGGCCTTGCAGGACTATTCCACACTACACTCTGACGGTTGATTCAAATCGGCGGGGCGTTGTTCTCCTGCATGCCGATGGTTCTCATGCATAGACCATTCTTCGGTAGGTATTGTTCTCATTGATCAAACGTTACGCCAGAGTTTTATCCCTTTTTATTCTCACCCACTCACTCTTCGTCGTCAATCGCTAACCACTCGAGAGTTCCCTCCATGAAATGGGAAGCCGCCGTAATGCTGGCTCGCTTCCTTCCTGCCTGCAAGGCAGGACCAGCAATGTCGTACCTAGAACACCTGGCTACTACTGCTCAACTTTAGTGTTCACAAGCGCGGTGGTTATTACTAGTCAACCCTGGCCCTGTGGGCCGTCCTCGGGCCTTGCTCCCGAAATAGAAAAATAAAAATACGGGTTTTTTATTCTCATAATCTTTTCCCCCTTCTCTATACTCGACTAATAGAACAATTATTTGGAGAAAGGGAATAAAAATGGATAGAATACTTACTGGTAGGTCTCTCCCCCTTCTTGATTGCCTCTCATTTTTACTCTCGAAGGGCTGGTTTTCTCTCTTCATTCTCTTTCTCTTTTGCGAAGCATATGATTGTTCTTTTGACGGGAATAATATTTCACATTTCCTTTCTGTCCCCGCTCCAATAGTTTTTAGGGATGGGTTGAACCAACCAAAGCTTCTGACTGGATGAACAGGCGGAAATCCCTAGAACTTCGTGCCAATATTATTGACTTCTAAACTAAACGGGATCCATCAATTTACCCAGCCTCCAGGATTCTATTCTCGCCTGCGCCTATTGCGGAGCTTTCAACCCCACTCTGCGGTTATCAACTCCCTCCTCCGCCATCAATTTCCTGCCAGTCATCGTTGGATGCATTCCCGCTATCATCAATAGGGCCAATGCACATCTCTGCATTTCCTGAAGCTGTCCTCTTGACGGAGCATAACACCGCTCAAAGGAATTGTTGTCGGGATGGATCGTCCACACTACCTGCATCGAGGAGCTAGCCCCGAACCTCACTCCCAAAAGCTTCAATTCTGAGCAACATGTCGATTCTAGTCCGTTGACCCAACGTCTTGGGGCGTCAGTGTCCACCTATCATCAACCGTCTGGCGTTCATGATATACAGTCGGAACACGCTGCTTCCTGCAGGAGGGTCTTGTGCCCCAGAAGAACAACGTCCAGGCCAGGCGACAAGCTTGTTTTTGTTCTCTCTCTCCCTCTCTCCTTCCTTTCCTTTATTATTATTATTTTTTATGTACTATTATTACTGTGCCAATTTACCCCCCGCGCTCCTCCTCCCCCTTCCCTATAGGTAGGTCGAACTGACCGGTTTTAAATATTATGATATTTTTATTGTGCGAGCGTGCGTGGTTCTAGGTATTTCTAATATTTTTGTCCTGCTTTGACTTTTTTTTATTTTTCTTCTTCTACTGTTCTTTGCTTTTTCCCTTATTTTGGTTTTTATTTTTTATTTTTTTCATCTGGCCCCGTAGTCAGGGAGTACAACAGTAGCCGCAGCAGCCTCTTGTTGTTGCATTGATTCTCTCGCCTGTCTTGGTGCTTCCCCCCTGCTCTCTCACCCGTCCAAGTTCCCAGCGATTTCCAGCTTTGTGCATTTTTAGCTTCTTCTCCTTCTTGCACCCCTCCTGGTCTTTCCCAGCCCTCGTTCGGAAAATCCAGAAGCGCCCCTCCATATGAAGGCTGTTGTTTGTTTTTCGTTCCGATCCTTTTCCTCATTGTGAAGTTTGGGCGCTTGGAATCATCTGAAACCATAATTTTTGAAACACTATTCTCTTCTAGGTTGAACACAGTCTAATCCAACTTGGGCTGGTTGGTTCCGCAGTCTTTATTTTATTTTATTTTATTTCCATTACCTTTGTTGTTGAAAGCGTCTCGTTTCCTGTGGCTCTTTGCCCGGCTTTTTGGTGAAAATCGCAGAGACGAACGAGCAGTCAGAGAGTCCCTGCAACTTTCCTCTTTCTGTCCGCACGTATGCTAGCGACTTCGCTCCTGGCACTCTCCTGCGCAATCCCGAGTTAAAAGTCCGTTTGGCCAGAAAAAAGTTTCTGGGGGAGGAGACCTCAAGTGGTAGTACTTGTCTTCTGATTGACTGGCCACCACTCTTCTCTCACTTCCTCTCTTTCCTCACTCTCTCACTCACTCATTTTCTTCCCTCTCGTTACCTTTCCTTCCCCGTCCCCCTCCCCAATTCCCTTTCTATTCTAACTTTTTTATTTCATTATTGTATTTTTCTTTTATTTTTTTTCAATTCTATCTCATTATTATTTGGTGGCAATATGCATCATTGAAATTGCTTGTTCCAGAAGTCGATTCGATCTCCAACGACGACAGGTTCCCCAGCATCTACCTACCCCTCGGTCAGGGTCACGATCCACATTGTTTCCTATTGTTAACACTGTCGCTATTATTATTTGATTTTTTCCCCGTCTTTTCTTGCTTTTTTTTTTAAAAAAATTGTCTCGCACACGATCCTTGGATGACCCAAGTCTTTCCTTCCACGCGGTGTTCTGGAGCATAGAAGTAACTGCTAATTCGTCTACTTGGTTCTGTTGGCTTGGATCCTTATCTCTATAGCCATTCCCTTCGTTCCAGTGCATCTGAAAGGCCTCTAGAAGAACCAAAAACAAGAAAGAAAAACAAAAGCAAAACACTCTCATGAGTCTTGTCCCCTCACAGACATCAGCCCTGACCTTCAATGTCTGCTGTCCGTTACATGATAGTTATTCTCCTTTCCTCTCCCTCATTCACGATTCTTTGTTCTAATTGTTGTCGCTGTGTTTGTCTTCATTCATTGCGCCTCTAGTCCACTTTCTGGTTCCTATCTGAGAAACCACGTGTTTATACACTGGTGTAGACGCATCATTCCGTTTGGGAGGCTCTGTGGTTATTTTTTATTTTATCGCGCTTTTTTATCTTTCGAGGATCCTATTGTCTGCTGCTTATTCTGTCTCTAATTGCCCCTCTACTTCTTTTCCTCTTGGTTGGCGTTTGTTTGCTGCGCTGTTTCCTTTTTGTGCAACTATTGTCTCCGCGTACGCGTCACTCTTTCAGATCTGTGGTCAATTCGGATAGCAAGATTTCTTTCACTCTGGCTCTGTCTGTCTATTTGTCTGTCAAGAAGGGAAGCCGGCCATCTTCATTTCCATGGTCCGCTGGATATGTCGAATTTACCGGAAAGGCCATGGACCGAGGAGGAGAAGGTACGAAAGCACTCTCTAATCTGCAACCTTTCAATTTCTGAAGGTCAATTACCTGTCCTTGATAAGTTGTAGGCTGACTGAGGAATCTAGTATACCCTGCTTACCGAAATTTTGAAGAAAGCAAGAGTTCCATCGAGTCATTTAGTCAAAATGATAAAGGACTTCAATATTGCCCCGAGCTGGGCGGATATACCCCTTCCTTCAGGTACAACCAGCCGGCACTCTCCGCTTCCCTTCTTATCGCATAGATTGGATCTAAGCAACGCTTTATCCTATGATCTGTGCGGATCCAGAGCAACATCTTTGTCTCCTGTGCTGATATCCGGGCTAATCCAATTCCATCCAGGCCGTTCCCTCAATTCCTGCCAGTTAGCATTCTATAACATGTGCCAACAACAAGTGCAACAACCAGCCAATACAGGGCTCCCATCCATCCCTCCCCCACGCCACGATGCTTCAGTAGCACCAACAGCACCGCTAGATGCAAGCGGCGTTGCACGGAAGCGGCCAATATACCCAGTAGACAAACCAATCCTTGCTCCGCGCGCGATTCAGCCCCGTCCTACTACTAGCACTACCTCTTACAGTAGTGAGGGTAGCGCATCTGCCCTTCTATCTCCGGGTACGGGGAATGTAGGTGCGAGTGGTGAACCGCCACGGAAGCGAGGCCGCCCAAGCAAAGCCGAATCCGAGAGACGCAAAGCTGCAGCGGAAGCTCGCGGGGAAACCTATCCGCCTTTAAGACGATCCGGCTCTCATAAAATCAAAATCCCATCCACACCAACCAGTCCCTCTTCGATTGACCCTGGCGGTGCTTCCTTCACATCTCGAACTGGAACTCGGCCGCCCAATTTGTCGCAGCCCGAATTGCGTTATGGGCCTCCGCCCGTAAGACCGATGTCCCTGGTAGGGCCCGGTGAAGATGAGCGAACTAGGGATATACTTGGCCGTGATATGGGGAATACAATGAGAGAATTACCACGCCCCGAGATCAGGCAAACACTCCCTTCCCCACAGGCGCTGCAATTAGGTCATAGGGAAACGATAACACGGATGGAGCCGGGAGAACGACCGTATGAAACCATACCATCTGATAGACTTCCTTTTACAGACAGCAGCCGGAGGAGCCTCGTCCATCCCACTACAATACACCCCGATGAGCCCCCTACGCCGGAAACTCAAGTTCCCTTGAGTAGTACAGCCGAGAAACGAACAGAATGAATTCCGCTCATGGCAGCAACCACAATACTATTTCCTATTTCAAGGGAGGAACTTGCACCTTCCCATTGCCACACGATGAATGAACCACATCGATTACAAGCGATAGATAGCATTGATTCGCCCTTCACCCAAAATAAGTGAAACGAAACGAGTTACGTGCTCCGTACCTGCAAAAGAACCCCACGACTAACGCATACTCCTTGAGTATCTGCTTTGCTCTTCGCTATTTTATTCTACTGTCTCTTCAACTCTCCTTGTGACTCTATTCTAACTAATAATTGCTCTATCTTTCTCTCTCTCTTTTTTTTTTTCTTTTTCCCCCCAGTTTGTTTTACGGGGCGGTTCAATTGAGAATTTGATTGCTCATACTTGGCGACCATTCCTAATTGATATATCTATCTATGAGTTGAAACGTCGGACGGAGACATGCCCCATATTTTTGACATGTCTTGGTTTTTCCCCATCCGCACGCAGATGCTCCACGGTATATCAGCGCCCAGCAGAGCACATTGCAGTCGATTCAGACTCGACTCTTACCTGGACATATTAATATTTCCTTCTCCTTCAATATTTGCTTTCTATTAACGTGCCGTGATTCATGACGCATTGAGATGATGAATATGATTCCTTCCACATTGCGATCCGTTGCATAATCGCTTGCTCTCCGAGCATTTCCATCCAGAATTCGATGCAAATGAAAACATGATGAATATGACATTGCACAATTGAACCGGATATTTATTCATTTCTCTATTTTTTGGTTTTTTCTTACTTTATCTTGGTTTTATTTTCCCCCTTTCTTTTCGCTTTACCTAATGGTTGCCATTACCTGGTTATTGTTGAATATCTTAATTCTCCTTTGTTGCCACTGGTGACCCTTATCTTCTTGTCTATTTCTCACGACTAGAGTTTAACGTCTATGTACAATTACTAATCAGTGCTATGATATTCATGGACGTGGTATATACAGTATTACTATCTCTACCAGATATAATTCTTTGTATCAATATCAACTATTATTAAAATAAAACAAACAAGCAACAGCATGGAAAAAGCAAAGAAAACAAAACAGAAAGGGAAAATAAAAGGTACTAGGCAAAGCAGTCTCCCAGTCATACGGAGTACTGATATTCAATATCTGAAATCAGTTATAAATATTAATAGGTAGGTTCTCCCAGGCTTCCATTAGCCCTCTGTGCATATAGAGCCTGTCAGAAATGAAGAAAAATCGCCAATAATAATTAGTGTACATATGATACGGCATACCTCCCATCAGAAAGGACTTGTGAGAATAAGGCTTTCCGGTTATGTTGGGAAAAAGTGCAAATCTATTTTTACACATGTACTTATATGTAGGTAGGTATGTACATACAGGAATATTATGCATATTTGGTTCCATTGGTTTCATTTCATGACTGGTCATAGTTGTTGATTTTAAATTTTACACTCCAAATAAAAATAAGGTAGGAAAAACCAAGTGTGAATAAAGAAAGTTGAACCAACACCCCTAGGGTATTTGTGATTCGGAAATATAGACATCTGAAGAAATGACTTGACAAAAACTCTTTCCCTATTATAGAAGTAAGAGAAGAAGGCTAATGATATGCAGGTGTAGGGGGAAAGGAAAATATGTAACCAAACAAAAAAAATAGAACCGAAAACAAGAAAATCTCTTTTGGCGATTGCTGAATATCTACCCTTCAATGCTTAGTTCTATGTCTTCCTGGTCTTAGATCTTTATTGGGTAGGTACATTTCAATAGATTTCCACCTGGTTTCTGTGAAGCAACTTTGGGCCGGTTTCTCCTTTATGTTCGTGTCCTAGCGTCAAGGTCCTCGACTGCCTCTGACACGGTCAAAAAGACTCCGGAACTTGGGTTTGGAATTTTCTGATGGGGAATATTGGGCTTCAGGTGATGTACGGTCGGCCATGGGTATTGAGGGAGTAGCGGACTCTGGGGCGAGAGTGGGTGTTATTGAGGACATTGTCGGCTGTTCTTGGTGGGATGTCTCCGTAGCTTGTGGAACCTGTGGTGGATTATTCTGTTGCTGTTGCAGCTGAGCTCTGATAGCGCTTATGGAAGATTTGAAACTTTTCCCAGAAGATAAAGTGATTCTCTTGCCGATTCCCGAATTAATGCTGGGGGAGGTTTCTCCCACTAATTTTAAGACGTCGTCCTTGTCTTCCACTCGACGAGTTAGGTACAATCTTGGTGCTATACCCGGCTGAGGAAGGCTACGTGTACGAATTCGCTCAATTTCCTTGCGATACGCTGTTTCGTATATGTCGAATTCGGCGGCTCCTGGTGACTCGCTGACAATCACAGATGTCGGCTCTGCGCATAAACACCTTTCAGGGGATAGGTCATCTACTCCAGTAGGATCATATGGCCCATCGAAGGTTCTGCTGTCTGTAGGTGGAGTTGTACCGGTATAGGTTGAGGGTCCTATGTATAAGAAGGGGAATTCTTCTTCCAAAGGATCTCGTGCATGCCCACGTGTTCCCTCCACGCTCCGCTTTGTGGTAGCCGAGCTCGCTCGTGAGAGTGGAATCTGGGGAGATGGCGATTGAGGGGCAAAAGCTGCCTGCATGTCATCGAAAGATCCGCTCTTCATTCTGCTGCTTTTAATCGAGCTGGAGTCCTTGGTTTCCTGTTTGATGGCCCCAGCAGGTCGACCGCCGCCATCGGCATCTAGCCGAGCTCTAGTGTTCGCAGAATCACCAGTATATGGCATCTGGTTTAAGACAGCTTGTTGCCTCTTTTGGTGATAACCTTGGAGAACATTATCACGCGCAAATGCCCTTCTATTGTATGTGTTTAAACTTTGGCTTTTGTTAAAATGTGAGGTCCCTGTGATCGTGAAGCTTTCGTCTGGCTCCATCTCCATAGGCGGCTCGACAAAATGGGTCTCGTATTCCTGACCAAGAATGCTTTGCATGGGCGGATCTGCCTTTGCCGGGCCAAGGAGCCTTTTAAAGCTCTTAACGGCTTTCATCTATAATTTTTATCAGCCTCATAAATACAACATAACACAATAGGAGTCTTAGCTCTTACCACAGCAAGAACCTGGCCAAGATTCCTAGTAATGGCGGCATTCATCTCCTCTTCCGTTGGGAGGCCCACGAGTTCTGCTGTGTTTTCACTCTTTGGTAAAAGAGGGTCACTACCCCGTTTCGTCACCCAGTGGTGTTCCTAAACGTTTTGATTTATCAATAAAGGCAGCTGTATATAAGACGGCATACGTACCCGCAGCTCATCTATAGTGATTCTTTTTGCTGGGTCTTTTTCCAAAATTCTGAACATCATATCCTTGAAATCTGTATCGATTTCCCCCTCACATACAACAGGGTCGTTTTTTATGGCCTCGTATAACTCAAATATACTTTGCTTCTCAAACGGGAGTTTACCATACCGAAGACAATATAACGTGACGCCCATGGACCAGATGTCTGCCGCTTTGCCTGAGACATCGCCGTGCTTCACAACACAGAGCTCCGGGGGTAGGAATGCGGGAGATCCAGCCGATTTAGCCGTGAACATATCCGAGTCCTTTTCGAACATTTCAGATACCCCGAAATCAACGACTTTGAGCACATCATCGCTCGTTAACAAGCAGTTGTCTGGCTTGATATCTCTATGCACAATCCCTTGGGCATGGAGGTACTCGATTCCTAGAATCAGGTCACGAAACCAGCAGCGACACGACTCGTCATCGTAAGGGTCAGCCCTCTCTTCGAGCCCAACTTTCATAATCACACCTTTTTTGCACATCTCCATAACCATATATAGTGAATCCTCTGTCGGGTCATCTAAGACCTCAATTAGTGACACTAGGTTGTTGTGGTGGAGCTTTTTCATGATGGCGATCTCCTCTTTTATGAGGTAGAGGGCATTCTCTTTCTGTTCATCGGCCAGAGCACGGCGGTGAAGAGGAGAATTGAAGCCATCTGATGGACGCTTGGGACCTCGAGTTCTCCGCAGTAGGTGTGATTGTGCGCGTTTCCTTAGCCGTGACTTTGAGAATTCTTTAACGGCCTGGAAATAATGTCAGCATGAGATTTCACATCAGCGGTTCTCAGCGTGGTAGCCAGGGGTGCATACGTATTCGTTGCCAAACTGGTCAACCGCAATATGGACTGCGCCAAAGGATCCGCGACCAATTTCCTGTTTGATGACATACTGATTGATCCTGTGTTCGGCCGTCCCATCATCTTGACTAGTAGTATACTCCGATCGAGCATTGAGCGTTTCCTATTGGTCTTTAGTAAACCAAAGTTAATGAAAAGAATGGGATGGGGAAAGAAGTTTACAACCTTGACTGGGCGTCGAACTATTGGATTGCGGCGATGGTGTCTCTGCGGGCTTTCGAACGAAGGTGTTGAGCTAGAAGTGGAGGATAGATTAGTATTTAGCAGACTCGCTGCTTTCTCAACTTATTGGATTTAGGGGGGAAGGGATTTAATTAGAGGTACACGGCAAGCTCAAGGGGGAGCGGGAAATAAATATCCAAGGAAAACGTACGCATAACGAGCTGGAGCTGGGGCTGGGCGGGGATGATGAGAATCCGATGTGTCTTCGGGAGCTTGACTAGCATCCTGCTGATGAGGGCTAGCATTTTCGTTGGCCATTGAATAATCACGCAACTGATGGTCGAGCCCGAGCGTGAGAAATAACAGCCTCCTGGAGCTCTGATTTTGGGTTGCTTCAGCAGAATGATTTTGAAACCTGGCTGCCTACGACCAAATGTGGGGGAGGATGGAGGGGTGGAGTGGAACTATCAAGATAAGCCGAAAAACTAACAAACCCGAATGCGCTAACAGGTTATGGGAGAAAATGAGGACGGAAACGAAGAGTGGCCGTTCAAGAGAAGCTGGGTCGGTTCCATCTGGGTATAACAATAGCAGAGACAGAGCAGCGGTTGAAGTTGCAGGAGGTTGTCGTGGTGCGTGCGGTCAAAGAGGGGGATCAGAAACCGCCTGAGGCAAAAATACCATGTATTGATTAGATTTCTGAGTTCTAAACCACTGCGCATTCCGGTCTAATGAGCTAGGCCGATTGTATTTTCGGATACTTAATAAAACATCCACCGTGTCAAACGGATTGAGTTTTTTATATGGCATTTGTTTTACGAGGTTATACTTTTTGCTCTTTCATGCCCTTATTATCAACGACCAGACCCTGAGAATGAGGCAATTGTCGGCGAAAACAGCCCAAACAACCTTATTGGGGTCCTCATACCTTCACCGCCCACACACCTATATTCCAACCAAACATCGTACCTAACCAGCTAGTTACTACTTAGTATCAACAACCACCTAACGACAACATTGCACGCAGCCAGTGCAGCTTTTGGATTAGCAAAACCCCCCTGGGTATTGTGAAATTAAACCTTAGGAGCCACCTCTTCTTTCGTACATTACTTCTTCCGGCCTCCTGCTTCTATCTGACGTGGCATATTTCCCCAGTTGACAACAACCATGGTTGTCTATTCCTTTTACATCTTTGACCGCCACGGTACCGGCCCTGATTCATGATCACAGAAGACAAGAGACGCAGAAACTAATTGCCCATTTCTATCATTCAGCTGAATGCATATACAAGCGGCGATGGCTTCCCCGCCCTACCTCAACCACCGGAAAATCCTCACGACCAGTGTCTGAGACGCCTGCAGTGGTGAACGGTCTAGTCTCCGTTTCCGGTCAATCTACGAGGGCAGCGGATGATGATGCGAAATTGATTTTTGGAACTGTGTTTTCCCTCCGGAACATGGTGCGCAAATTGGGCGGAGAGGATGATAAGTACGAACCCCTTCGGGTCAGATGTGATACCAGATACAATATGGAAAGAGGATGGCCATTGATTCGCAGTTCTCTACGATTTTAGCTTCGTTACATATCGTACCAGCCAGTATAAGCTGCATTATTACGAAACACCGACAAATACCAAGTTTGTTATGCTCACTGATATCAAGAGTCCAAGCATGCGGGTTGCGTTGCAACAGATTTACATCAACCTTTACGTCGAATACGGTACGTGAGAAGAATTCCAGGTATTTGCCATGTTAGAAGACCAATTCCGACCTAATTTCGCCCCCAGTGGTTAAAAACCCATTATCTCCTACCGAGCATCCGGGTGGTATCGGTGTAAACAACGAGCTTTTTGAAGAGTCATTGGAACAATTTGTGGTACGTTTCTGTCTTTCATCTCGTATAGATATTGGCTCACATGGTAATAGACCCGGGTTCTTTCTTAACACCGTCGAAGACGGGAGTTTCCCTGTGTCCCATCCTGACCAGCGTCGATTTGGGATCGAAATCTCCAGCTCAAAAAACGCGTACCTCGCTGGGAACATTTGGGGAACCCTATCGAGTAATGAGCATCTCAATCTACGAACCATCATTAGACATCTTGTGGTGTCCCCGATTCGGTGCACAAAGCTTTGGACCGCTAGTTCCACTCGGATGGATTCATGGCTACCTGGGCCATAAAGCATCAACGGCACAGCATTAGTGCTACCCATCGAGCTTCAGCTACCTACTTCCGACTTTTTCGAAGAGAGCTACGAGACTTTCTCAACACACCTGGCTCCGCTCTAGGTACTAGGAGCTCTCTCTGACAATATGTCCCCCAGAATTACTAATTTTAATGCTATAGACCCGTCTATATGCTCCATCACAAATAAAAGCAAGGGCCTTAACTAGCTCGTAATATTATACCCATTCCGCGCTCTGCGCTCTTCAAGAATCGAATTTCAATGTTGACCAGACGTAAGAGAATCGTGTAGCTTTGAGGATATTGTTATTATAATTCTTTTTCTTTCCGCGCTCGTCGAACTTAATTATACTTTTACCGTCTCTTTGCACGGTAGGGGCGATAGTCACTTGAAATTTCAGCTTGGTCGATAGGCTCCACGACTATAAGAGACCATCTCATCAACAAAATAGATTCAGAACAGGAACCAGCCTTGGGACCAAAAGCTCAGATAACGGTTTATCAATACTATTCACGTAAGGAGGGCTGTATCGGGTCCTCAAATAGACCCTCAGCTCTCTGAGCTAGGACTGCAATCCCGTCCAGAGATTTACGCCGGGGATAGATTGTCATAGACGTCCCCGGTGACGGATGCGGAGGATATTATTTCAGGAACAGTCCCGACGCCGTGAAAAATCAATCTACCAGGTACCGCTCTTTGCCCATCTCTACGCATTGGAGAGTTTTGATACAAATTGCATGGGTATATATATACTCCTGACTTGAGAAGAGGCGCGTTTCATTTGAGTCATTTGGGGGGAAAGTTGGATGTTGGCTGACAGGTTGTGGAAATAGGATATTTAATCTGGTCTGCAGGGCTTGCTTGATGTGATATATAGTCCTGTTTTACGATGTGCATGGTAGTGGAGCATTATTATCCTTTTTGCCTTTTTGCTCCCTTCAACTCAATTCAATTCATTGATGATTTTTTATTGCTTGCTCCTAAAATCCAAGGGGGCCTTAGGATTGCGCACAGGAGACAGGGTATTCTCATCACTTCAGCTAAATAATTATTAGGCTGAGGCTCACTTTTTTTTATGACTCAATAAAATGCTACTTATTAACTATGGGACGTTTGAATCGTGTTCTTCATCAAATGACCCTCAAAAGAGGAGAGAGAAGAGCCAATAATGTCCTTCGTCTGGACCAAGCCAATGATATGCATGTAAGTGGGAGGAACAATTCACTGGTTACTTTAAGAGATAAAGTGTGGAGTTCCAACCAGGCAGCTGCGAAATGCTTTCTGAGGATTATTCCATCCACCAGACATGAAAAATATGAAAGAAAAAGAGTTTCCATGCAAGAGAATGCTCGTCTCATGGAAGGATGAGGTCAAGCTCGGAGGCAAACAGGAAGACCTCCATTATATCCACACATCTGACAGCTCAGAATTCTTGCCCTGTAGGTGACCTGCATGCAGTAGCTTAATCAGCAGGGAAAAAAGGCAAAAAAAAAAGGAAAAAAAATTTTTTGATGGCTCGTGCAGTCCCACTTTCTCAGGGTTAGGTTTTTAAACCAAACAGCTTAATCTTGCTTGGAAAGTTGTTGGAATGCCACAGGCAGGTTTGGCCCAGACGAAGCCGAAGCTTGAACAGAGGGGTCTTGCTGTTTCATTCGCCCACAGACGGCTCCATCCTCTCCTGGGAAATGTCTTGGACTCTTGGGAGTCTGGGACAAAGCCCACCAGTGGCCTGTTCTCAGACTCGCTCACCTCCACTTCAATGTCCGTCCAGTTGTCCACTTTTTTTTCTCTTGTAACCAAGTTGTGAGGGCGGGAGTTGTGCGCGCCGCCCATACCTAAATGGATGGGTCCGGAGGCGGATTTCCATCCACGGATGAGTGCGCGGTTTTTATCCAACTAGCCAGACCAGTCGTTCCTGGCCCGTGGCCGCAATTCGTGTCATGAGAGAGGGGAAGTAATAATTATTACTTTCCTTTTCATCTCTCGTACCTGTGGCCATATAACCAAAACAGAGAAGTGAGAGAGTCCGTCGCCCCGAGCTCCCGACTAGTGAGGGGAGGAAGTCTGTACTTCGGCAGCCTCTGCCTCTCTTGACACTACTCTTTTACCTGGTCAGGAAGGAACAACCTTCCCATAACTGTAACACACGGCATTAGTCCCGAGGTCGGGAGTATTAATATTAATGTTCAAGGTATTATCGTAAGCAAGCTGCAATGGTCCCCAATTCCGTCAGCTTTAAATGTTCAAACCAAATTATTCCTTGCAAGAAATAATCCCACCTCGTGTTGCTCTCCTCACACCAAATACACTCTCATGTATATGACCCATGGAAGGAGCTGGGATTTGTATGGTTTGGCTGGCATGTTCAGAGCAAGCCGGCAAATAATAAGGTAATTAGTTGTTAGCGCCAACTCTGTACTTTACTCCCTTGGTCCTTAGAACAAAACCCTATCCCCCCCAAACGAGAAGCGACATCCATAATTGGGGTTCAGCCGATCGTTTCGGAACCCAACTCAAATCCGTCATTGGCTAGCTTAAATTGTCCTTGTATTTATTTGTTGATTTTGCCAAAACATAGCGGGAGCCGATTTTCAGAATAAGAAACAATAGTAATAGTAATGAAGCGGGAACTGGGGGCTTGTCGTTTGAAATTGCTATCATAATTTACTTGCCCCTCCCTCCCCTGTTCTGATTCTTATTCTTCTTCATCTCGTCCACCCTCCTTCGCAATGGACAGAAAGAAAGGATACGAGGCAAAGGGATTTCGATGACTACCTGTGGATTTCCCCTTTTCTTCCTTTGTTATCTCAGGCTGACAATTGGCTTTTGATGACATTTTGCATATGCAATGAGAACCAGGGGGCTGATCCTCAAAACTATGGACACAAGGGTTCAGGCCGGATTGAAATCTGTCATACCAATCAGTAAGAGAAAAGAAAAGCGCATAAATACTTTGATTGATAGAGGAGTCGTGTCTTGGAAGTAAGAAATTCTTCGTACAGCAAGCCACCACGGCAACAATTGTCTGATAAAACCTTCCCTTTGTCAGTGCATCCAAACATCTCAATACCCCTGTACCTTTTGTGCTACCCTTGGTACATCCGAACCACACGTACAGAATCAGACCCACATCCTGCATCGTGGTCAGGAATCCTCCTTTCGACGGGACCGTTATTTTTTTTCCCACCCAACTTAAACCATTCCATTTTTGATTTTTTTTTAGATTTCCCTCAACGATGATTGGTCCAAAAAATCCCTCGTGTAAATCCGAAATTCTTCCATGCCTCATACCTTATCTACTTTCATCTTGAACCTACGTCAACTGCAGCATGTTATTGCCCATCAAGCGATTTCCCCAACCTTAGCAAGGATTTCTATAGTTGACGGCCTCACTTTCCAAAGTTGGGAATTTTGATGATGACATCTCCGCGGTTGTGTCAACTATGAACTTTCCTGTTCTTCAGCCTTGACTTTGCGAGTGATTGCTTTTTTAGAGCATCGGCCGAGGTCCGCTGGACCTCTACAATTGTGGTCAACCCACATTCATTTTCTTCCCGTAGAATGGAGCCCTGAGAACGCATTGTAAAACCAATGGGAATTTAAGAAGATGGAGACCAGCCTTTGGTGGTTACTCTTGTTACGACTCGGGGGACAAAGGGGAATATCCACCACTGGACCAGCGCGCGCATCAAGCACTGGGATGTCAAGGGCGAGAAAATCGAAAACCGCCGCCCCCGGATGGCTTGAGAAGCCCATGCCTTGCATCATAGTGTTGCTTGTTTCGGTTGGGATGTTTGGGGATAAAAGTTGACTGGGGTGGGCTGCTTCATGATCAACCACAAGGGAAACTCCCTTCTACCCACCTATCCAGAGGCCTGACACATGCTGACCCCACACGGATCCTCCCCCCAATGAGGATATGTGCATGGCTCTAAGTTTCCCCTTGTCCATGACTTTTTCGTTCCGTAAAGAGACCCATGATCCGATCACAGACTCGGGTGAGAAAGAATGGAGTCATCGAAATTGATCGAGGGCGTCATGGTTTCCGCCAAAGGAATGAGGTGATGACGAGCTACCTCGCACTTCCCCGTCTTTGCTTTTTCCCCCGAGGTGAAGAAGATCGTGATAATCCCACGTACTTCTCCGCGCCAAAGTACGATGCACTTGGCAAATCGATTTGTTTCGGTAGTTAAATCCCTCTCGAATAAGAAAAAAAAATAGCTAACCTTGGCCAACTGTCCCAATTTCGGAAATGGAGGACACTCATAGGTATGAGTTAAGTCTGAACACGAAGAAAGGAAAGCCTCCAGGTCGCCAACCATCATCCTTTCCCACTTCACGATCCTCCTCCCACTCCTCCCCTGCTGGATCCTTTTTACTTACCCCTCAGATGTTTTCCCAAGGAGTCGTCTTGGCGGAGAGAGTGGAAAGCTCTCCCATCCTGCCGCGATGGTCAGAAGCTAGGCTTAGTAGCTGTTGATACTAGCGCGCTTTCAATATACGGAGGACACTTAATCAGAGCCACCAAAAAGCCATCAACTCCTGGCATTGATGATGTGCGGGGGCAAGGGTCGGATCATAGTGATGCTGCAGCAACTACTGCACAGCCTCAATCCGATTTTAAGGTCAACGAGATTGACTAATAGCCACTTCTTCGGTTCAAGTCCTGCTTCCCCCTCTTTAATCTTCTTGGAGAATCATGCCCGAATAATGAGATGGTTGGCACGATTACTATTTTTGTGTTTTTGCTTTTTTTCTTTTTCTTTTCTTTTCCGGGTCACTCTACCCGTGGGTAGGAAAGGAGGGGGGAAATGTGCAGAGAGTAGCCATGGCAATTGGGAGGATCAAAGGCAAAGAAAGTCCCATAATAATTACTCCGAACAGACAACACAGCAACCCTGGAGCCTGAGATCTGCTAGTGAACGCGGAAACAGACCCAGCGCTGGTTCCAAGGATCAGCCGAAGTAATCTGACATGAAATTTCATGCTCCTTGGTTGCGGAGCTTCCTAGAGTGGGAAGGAGCCCGCGCCACCTTTGTATTACTCATTACAGCATAATTATTCTTACCAAAGGCGTTGAGCCGAGATGGTGGTGGAAGTAGTCAGTGTAGTAAGAGTTTGTCGCTTGGCCCCAATGATTAACTGGAGTCCTCCCTATCATGATGTTGGAGAGTAGTTTCCCCTAGTGGCTGGTTTCGTCTTCTCTCCCAAAGTTTGGTGGGTGCTCGGAAAAAACCTTTTGAAAAGAGCACACTCCAGGTCAGGCCACTTATGCAGAAATAATGATGGTTGATGATTGATTTGTAAACCAAATCGCCTTGATTATTGATGAAGGAACATCGATGATTCTAGCAGTGGTGGTGGCACTTTCCAGAAGTTTTTCCTCTGCGCTCCGTTGTTGTAGGACGATCATGTGTGGCTGCAGCAGTATGGTACGATATCGTTACTGTAAATTACGGCCCCTATGGGTAAGACTTCATTCGGTGGCCTGCGAACGGGAGGCAGTAGCGAAGGTCTCCATGATGAGACTCCTCCGTGCGCCTAGGAAAATCAATCACCTATCCTCGGGCTCCTCTTTTTACCTCCCACAACCGGCAAGCCTTTCGCTCTTTGTAACCTCTTAGAAGGTCGTACCCATAGGTAATAATTAGATACCCTCTGGTTCCCACAATAATAAAACGCCTTTTTTCAAGAAAAAAAATTCCAATAAAATAATAGAATTTAATATCATCATCCTTTTTGCAAGACAGGGACTGGTCGCTTCCTGCTGGAACCCCCATTCCACACTTCCAATGTCCTGACCTACACAGCCTATACTCCTACCACGACTAACTACCACTACTTACTATTTCAACCTCCTCCCCCCAGGAGGCAACCTTTCCTTTCCCCCCCAAAAGCTCTACTCAAGCACTTCCATCTCGCCTCCTCACTTTCTACACTCTTCGCTATCCTCACTTGACTCTGGAATTTACAGGCTCTAGGGCCCAAGGAACATTTTGTGGTTCTTATTGTAGTACCGACCCATCTGGGCATTCCGTGCCTTGTTGCGCGGTGCTCATTTCTATTTTTTTTTCCTTTTCTTTTTTATTATTTAATTTGCTTTTTTTTTACCTACATATTGTTGCATTTGCGCGAAGTTATCCACCACATCCTTCAAAGTCACTTCCGTCACAGACCGCAGTCGCCTCAGGCCACGACCGGTCATCGCCGGCCACAACAACTTTTTTCTTCTTTCTTATTACCCTTTCGCCTTTCCCATCTTTGGCTCTCTCTCGTCACTTGAATCACACTCCAAGCTTTCATTCCCATCAAGCCTGTCAGCTTCGTGCTGTAAGGCTTTGAAATTTTTCTTCGCCTACCCTGACACGGGGGACGAAATTTCACTCTTTGTCCGCCGCGTTCGACTACTTCTAGCTACCGCACATGACTCCACAATCTGCTTCACCTGTACCTTCCACAGTCTCGTCCACCGCAACATCACAGATATCAAGCGACCATGGAGAGCGTCAGGTAACACAAGCTCTAGCGGGCATGAACCTGTCCGCCGTGAATGGGAATTTAATTTCCTTGCCTCATTCACCTGCGAAAGCCACTAAGCCCACTATGGCAAACCGCATATCTCGCATGTTCACGAATACCGGGAGATCGTCTCCTAAAGAACCAGAACCAAGTCGCGAATTTTCCGACAGCAGCATAGATAGCGTTAAACCTCCCTCAAATGGTAGCGTTAAAGCGTCTAAGCCTACCTCCAAACCTCCTTCAAGAGCTCCATCGCGACAAACTTCTACTAAAGAAGAGAGCGAGAAAAAACCAAAGCCAGGGAATGGCAAAGATCAAAAAGAGGGCTTGATAGCCCAGAAACGCTTCGAGATATCCGCAGATGGCTCTCATTGCCACCACCTCAAAAGCGCAAGACGGCAAGAGAAGCTGACCGACCTCCTTCGAGATATGTTAGGTGGCGGTAGGAAAAAAGATGATCATGTAGATGATCAGCAGCTCTCCCTCATGTCTACATGGATCGACCAGTTCAAGAGTGAGCGCGACAAGTTGGCCGCTGACAAGAAGGGCGGGCCCAACGCGACAGCGTCCTTGGTTGACAAATATGGCAAATGCCAGGAGATCGTTGGGCGTGGGGCCTTTGGAATCGTCCGTATATCCCACAAGGTTGATCCCAAGGACTCCAAGGTTGAGCAGCTATACGCAGTCAAGGAGTTCCGCCGCCGACCCCAAGAAACTAGCAAGAAATACCAGAAGAGACTAACTTCTGAATTCTGCATATCCTCGTCTCTACGTCACCCTAATATAATCCACACTCTAGACCTTCTCCAAGATGCTAAAGGCGACTACTGTGAGGTCATGGAATATTGCGCGGGTGGCGATCTCTATACCCTTGTGCTGGCTGCAGGAAAGCTAGAGGTTGCCGAAGCGGATTGTCTGTTCAAGCAGCTGATGCGAGGCGTTGAGTATATGCATGAAATGGGTGTTGCCCACCGTGATCTCAAGCCAGAGAATCTATTGTTGACTACCCATGGCGCGCTCAAAATTACCGATTTCGGGAACGGTGAGTGCTTCCGCATGGCATGGGAAAAGGAAGCACATATGACCGCCGGACTTTGTGGCTCGGCTCCTTATATTGCTCCCGAAGAGTATGTCGAAAGGGAGTTCGATCCAAGGGCGGTCGATATTTGGGCGACCGGTGTTATTTATATGGCGATGAGGACAGGGCGCCATCTATGGAAACTCGCCCGTAAGGATGAGGATGATTTCTACCTACGTTACCTTGAAGGCCGCAAGTCTGAGGATGGCTACGCCCCGATCGAGACCTTACATCGGGTAAGAATTGGCCCCGATCTCTATAGCGAAAACCACTCCAAACTAACCATTGCTTGTCAGGCTCGTTGCCGCAATGTCATTTATTCCATCCTCGACCCAAACCCTTCTCGTCGTATCAATGCCTCGCAGATCTTGAAATCCGAGTGGGTTCGCGAGATCAAGCTGTGCCAGGCTGGCGAAGAAGGGTATTAATTTATTAAGAGGGGGTAGGGGATTGTCCCCTTGCTTGAGGTAGTTCTTATGTCCGGAAGGGGTCACTGTCTGGGCATGTTTCTTCGATGTTGGTCCGGGCTGTGCCCCCGAACCGTCGAACTACTCCTGTGTTTGTGATAGAAATGGGTGGTTCTGTGTTTCTCCCTTTCTTTCCTGGTTTAGGGGGTTTTTGGTCCTTCTTTTATCGCTTTATAGAAGGAGGACTTTTGTTTTTCTATACTATGATGCCAGTGCATGTCCCGTTTATTTTCCCTTACCTACTAGTGTTATGGGTTTAGTTCGGTCGTCACGTTCTCCATGTCAATGCAACGAAGAGTCATGACCTTATAACCTAATCTTTCTGAAGTTTTCCTTTCCTTTCATTTTCATACTTATGTTTTTTCTAGAGCCATGATACGACATTTCCCCCTTGCATACCCATATCTTGTTCCCATACCCTTTTTCTCCACCCTGAGTTTTATGCTTTGTGTCTAGTTCATATTTAGCCAACACTACCCTCGACGTTAGCGTTATTCACCTGCAGTCATCGACTGATGATTTTTGTCATTTATTTTATTTCTTTTTGGGTGCTTGGATTTGGTTGGTGTTGCTTATTTACCCCTCCCACTCCTGGGGTAGGGTATTTTTCTTTTTGAGACTCTGTACCACTATGACTTGAGGGTGTGGAAATAACCGTACCCGATATCTATTTCAGACTGTGAATGATGTACTATAAGTGTTTGTATCCAGCTGTATCTGCACCAAGTGGCTAAGATCTGCAATGCTAAAAATTATCCTGAGACCGTATTTACTATGCGGGAGCAAATAATAATCCCCAAAACCTCATCCATGGCCATCCCAGCATAAATCATGTGATCCATTACATCATAGGCTCAGCGGAAGATATCGGGAGAGACCCTGTGATAGTATGATTTGAGTTGACAGCTTGACGACCCTGAGTCATTTGGGATTTTCTTGGGGATGACTTGGGCCCGGATGACTTCATTGCAATGATTAGAGTTCCAACAAGGAACATTGGTTTCTAAAAGAAATGAAAAATTAAAAATCAACCCCCAAAAATGCAGGAGATAATCCCCCCCGCCTCCGCTGTTTAAGAACAAGCAGCTTGTTCTTTTAAGACAGATGTATGCATGTCCTGGCCTAGATCTGCCGCATAACCCAAAAACTTATGCAAGTGCCAACCTGGGACTTTTGATGAAGGAGGGGGTAGTCTATTGATGCAGTCACGTCTTGCGGAATCAGCGCATACAAGCGGCACCCGGGTGGTCACCCTCAGCTCTACTTTGCCAAATAGCCCTGGAGTAGTCGCAGCGGCAGCGGGTATTAAGTACCACCTATGTAGTAAGAGAAGGGATACTTCGAAGGCACATGAATATGAAAGGGAAATATTCACATCCAGCCTATTGGTCATGAGTACTTACCATAGTATGCTGTCCTACTCTTCGAGTACCGCTTGGCATAAGTTGAAATTAAAAACCAGTAAAAAAAGGATATTACTCTTTGCTTAAAATATGCAGAGGCAAACATCTCTCTTTCATTATTTCCTCGTTGCTTGAATCGAGGTATCCTTGGCAGCATACCCCCCACTTCCCCTTACCTTCTTTCCCTGTCGCATTTCATGTTCCACCAAACAGCAGGCCAAGACCATTCCACCCTCATGTTTCCTGAGGACTGGCACGGCTTTATTTCGTCGGGTGGGGATATGGGAAGGCCAACAGAATATTGAATCTATGGCTGGTGAAGAGCTTGAACTTTGGAAGGGAGCAAACTGCCTCAGTTTGGAATTGTTAAGATGCTTCATGCCAAGTGTGCGGTAATACCCAGCAGTAGATACCAGGTACTACTAATTCAACAAAATTCCCACCCCAAGTTCCAAGGAGCCCGGTCAAATTATTCGGTTCTTGGCCAGGCCTTTGCAGTGGATTTCGTACAAGCATAATAATAGGAGAACGCCTAGAACAAAATCAGATTCCTAAAAAGGAGAGAGGTGAAAACAAAAAAAAAAAAACTAGAAAGAAGGGTCTCGGCTCTTCTTTTAATATCATCCACAGCCAAAGGGGTCCCTTAGATCCTAGGGAAGACATACCACTGCAAAAGAAGACATAACCTTGCTGGTGGCCAATAATAAGCGATAAAATGATAATACTCTGGTGCCTAGAAGATGGTTTTTGGCAGCAAAACAAACTCAACTTTGAGGATGCAAAATGTAAGGGACAATGCTGTCCTACCAGGGTCTGCTCCATTCAGCTGAATGGGAGGATATAATTGGGGAATTAGAGGCCAGTCCAGAGCATAGGATTCTTGGTGTTGTGGTTTTCCCCGTGCTTGCCATCAAGAAAATATGCATACAACACCGCATTCATCAGGTAAGAGGTTTATACCTTAGCCATCTCTTGGACTCGCCGCCAATTATTATAAAAGTTTACATCTTCTCTGATGTAAAAAGCCAGACACTGTTAGTAAAGGAAAAGCCATTAGGAGTTGCCATGGTCTGTCTTTCTTTATTCTACTAACTAAAATACATACTACTAGTAACATGCTTTTGTTAATTGATTAGTTATTTTTATTCTTATTTTTCTCTTCTCTTTTTATTAATCTGCTTTGAATCTCTTCGGGTATAGAATAGAATACTGCTAGTTCCTTTACTTAATTAGTCCTTGCTTTCTTCAAGTCACTGGTTTTCTTGGCATCTATTCTCTTAATATGCAGCAGGATATATGGAGTATGTACCTAAAGTAGGTATGGACTATAAAAACAGTGGATGGATCAACTTGTAGTGGAGTGTAACTAGGGCAGGCAGCAGAATTTCTATTGTTACTTTTTCCTCCCTGCTCCTCTATATGATAGACAGAACAGTGGATAAAACAGAATCTGGATTAGAAATAAAGAGAGATAGTTAATAATAGCTTAGATGATTATTATATTCACATTTATTGTCCTTGTTGAGGAGGAAATAAGATAAATATCCATATCTCATCTCACCTTAATCAACCCATACTTCTAACGCGAACCAATTAAATGACACTATATGATATTAAGAGAGCTAGGGGCCACATCAGTCAGCCGGAAGCAGGCCACATGCCTGCTGGGATTATCTCTATCGAGATCTCAAAACAGGAGTTCATAGATAGAATAAATCAGGAGGATAATTCTAGTCATAGAAGAAAAAGAAACATAACATGACCAAAGCTAGGCTGGGTAAAGTGGCATCTGCCAAGTTTTCCAAAACAGGACTGCGAATAGCTGGCAGGGAGGGCGGAGGGCGGCCTGAAAAACAGCTCAAGAGTAACAATTCAGAACCTGCTTGTACCTGACATGCCCCTCAGTAACGGTTTTCTTGTGATGTCCTGGCATGATGTCAAGGACTCGGAGTTGGTCAGGCCAACAAAAAAATACTTGTGTTATCATGATACTGTATCATTCATAAGGCTGTAAATAATGTTATGTACAGGAAATACATACAGCCACTGAGTTTGTTACCAGTAGTCTAATCACTCCTTTCTTTTCTTTTCTTTTTTTATCCCTGCTCAGGATTTCTTCATCCTGGTAAGAGGCACAGCACAGGGCTAATACCAGAGCGCAGTTTGTCGCCCAAATTGGTTGATATGACTTGACAACAGTGTTCAATAATTATTGAATATCCCCTCAGATGACTTCATACATAATCTGAACTTTATAAAGTTATGACTATTCTTTGACCCTATAATATAATATTATTCTTGAAAAGAGTTACTAGTCACTGATCGGAATAAGGAAGCCTATCCTGTTGCTGGCTTAAAGACTAATCTCTTTAATATTTATTAATTAAGAAGAGAACTTGACAAACTTTATCCTATGCAAGCATCTAAGCTAGACAGATCAAAACTATTATCTATTAAGTATTCTTCGAGCAAGTTTTAAAAGCTAAACATTTATTAAATTATGAGATGACTTCCTGACTCTACCAGTTTAAAGTATTGCTTAAATTTCAACTGTAAAACTTATCAGCATCAACAGAGCTACAGCACTCTGTAATTATCTTTATATTAAAAGCAACTGCCATTAGAGGCCAAATTTTAAATAATCATAACTTCTGAGTATGCTTTTGGGATAATTTACAATGCCGCGAGCCTTGTTCCTCTACTAGAACAAAAATGCCTAACTAGCAAAGAAATCTGGCATTGTGCTGATATACATATCTATAAGACTAAGAGACTGCACCATAACAGAGTTATCATATCCCTTAAAATTGAAAGTGGTCAGAAACCATTAATCAAGTCCTAAAGATTTGGCGTGAATACTTCAAACTTCTCTCTTGTCTGATAATTAGATTTGTTGCTGGAATTCCAACTCCAGCCCTAATAATAATTCGTATTTGGGTGATTTTGGATTTAACCCCCCCAAAAATAACTCGCGGATTATTATTCAATTAGGCGATTATTATTTAGGCCCTTATAATTGTCATTATTTGAGCCAAAGAATATAATTTTGGTCTCATGAACTATTATATCTAGTGGTATTTGACTGGATTAACTCATGAGATTCTCATAAGTATTTCTGAATCCAGCATGAGCTTGAGAAGGGGGGAGGTTTAAATTACATGGAGAAGGATAGAAGGTTTCACAACTCTGCCCTGCTTAAGATTAATTAGCAAGCTTCAAACGGCCACTTAACTTCTCTATACTACTGGATGAACTACCAAGAATAAGTCGCTGTATACAATGATCATGTAGTAACCAGGCTTTTTTTGTCAGGAGAGGGGGGTATGGATGAGTCGGAGTTGAGCTATCACTGTGTGGCTGTATTTTCTCATACATTACCGTTCCCTATGGGCTCTTTCCCACAGCCACATTATAACACAGCCACATTTAGACAGCATCATCATGACCCATCCATCCCCATCAGGCATCGAGGATCCGATTTCAACTCCGCCCTTAAACAACCACTTTCGTTTGACACCACCCCTATCCTACCCAAATCTTCATTCCGGACTCTATTTATTTTTTATTAATTTTTTACTCAGCCTTGATTTTTTCCATCCCAGTCCCCCCGATATTGAGAAAACCCCTCCCCGAACACTGCTTTAGTCAACCGCCATCATGTCTTGGGCAGGTGTGCATTCCTCTCCTTCATATTTACTCCTCATTGGCGAGTGCACTGACACAGACATCTTACCCTACAGGTTTCAAGAAAAATGTGAATCGCGCTACAACGCAGGTGATGATGAAGACGGGTATGCTTCCCTTGCCCTGCCCCGCACACAGTTTCATTCCATGATCGCACCGGAGTTGGGCCGACGTCGCATACTGAGCGGATCCGAAGAAATTGAACAATTGGCATGAGCCGATACTGAGGGTTTTTTTCTTCCTGTCTAGGACACGTCGAGAGGACGAATGATCGTGATTATGAGATTGAGGAGCGGTATGGTCCCTATTAGAGCCTGGCTTGTGAATAGGGTAGTTGACTGAAGAGCGTTTTTGGAGGGGAATAGACGTTATCGGACGATGGAGGCTGCCGCAAATCGACTACAGTCGGAAGCCAAAGGATATCTAGACTCATTGAGAGGTGCGTTTGTTGTCCGGGTGGTGAACGAAGGCCACAGGGAATTGAAGAAGATGGTGCTAATCTTTGCGGGTGTTGGGTGAATAGCGATGACAGCTTCGCAGATGCGGATTGCAGAGACGATCGATGCGTTCTACGGCGATGCTGGGGCTAAAGATGGTGTGAGCAGAAGCTATAAGCAGGCTGTTGAGGATCTCGATGCGGAAACGATCAAGGCCCTCGATGGACCCTACCGGTATGCAGAGTGTCGTGAATCTTTTCTTTTCGGCGGGAGGGAGGGAGGGAGGGAGGGAGGGAGGGCTGGTTATTTCTTTTACGTGGAGCTAACATTTGGGATCTTCCAGAGCAACCGTTCTTGACCCGATATCCCGATTTTGCGCCTACTTCCCTGATATCAACGAATGTATCAAGAAGCGAAATCACAAGTTACTCGATTATGATGCTATGAGGGCCAAGGTGAAGAAGTTGGTCGAGAAACCCGACAAGGATGCTACAAAGCTGCCCCGACTGGAGCGTGAAACCGAGATGGCTAAGCAGGCGTACGAGCAGCTCAACGAACAACTTTTCACTGAACTACCTCAACTCATCGATCTGCGGGTTCCCTACTTGGATCCAAGTTTTGAGGCCCTGGTCAAGATCCAGCTGCGTTTCTGTGCCGAGGCGTACTCGCGAATGGCACAGGTACAACAGTATCTCGATGCAGAGACAAGAGACCAATATGCTCGCGGTGATCTAGATAACAGGGTGGAAGAAGTTTTGCAGGAGATTCGGGACCTGAGCATAGCGGGAACTGTGTAATGTCATTCTAGTTATTTCTTCTTCTTTTCTCCCGTTGTATCATGTTCTTATGTCCTACCCGAAACTAGACGCTAGCTGGCGTTCTGCAATTGCGTTCTGCAATTGTTTTATAATATCATCTCCGTGTAGGTTTCACTGTATGGCTATCCTTACCCAGTCTACGTGTAGGTGAAGTATTTAAGGTATGCTTATACCCAAACATATCTTGAGTAAGAAAGAATATTCTTTTAATTGCAAAGTGGGGGTATCTGTCTATCATGGATGTAGTAAATGAGATCTCGTTCTATATTCATACAAACCTCCTGCCCTCCTCTCCTAACCAAAATGCAGACCCTCACGGCTCTTCATCTCCCTTCCTATACAATTCCTTAACCAAAACATCCACAACCGGATCCGCCGCCGCTCGCACCGCCTCCAACTCCCCCTTCCTCATCTCCCCCAGAACATAATCCGCCACAGCCTTCGAGTCACGAGAATCCGGCCTCCCAATCCCAATCCCAATCCGCAGAACAGAGAGATGATTCCCCGTGTTCGGCCGCGGAGGATACAAATCACCCTTCCGGAAACTCTGGAAAATGCTCATCAGCCCCCGATGGCCGCGCAAACTTGCCTTCTCCGCCCCACCCCTCTTTACCCGCACCTTGCCCAGCTCCGCCTCTAGCTCATCGTGGAGAATGACTAGTGTTGGTCGGAATTGGTTCATCCGGGGCCATGAGTCCAGTATTTCCTTGGTAGAGGGTTCTGGTTCGCACTGGCCTATGAATTCCGAGATAGAGGGAGCTGGGTCGGGGGGGTTGTTGAACTTCTCGAGTTGCTCTTGGCTTGTAAAGATTGGTAACTCGCGTTTCCGGACGAGGGTTTTGCGGGCCTCCGACCACGTTTTGTATGTGCGTAGGAGTTTGGGGCCGGATTCGTTCATGTAGGTACGGCTGCGGTAGGGCTCGACGAATGTGCCCGAGTAGAGGGAGAGGTAGGGAACGCGGGTGTGCAGAAGGGGTGTGACGGCATCGAGGAGAATATGGCCAGCGCTGTGGCGGGTTTTGGTGTAGGGGGCGGGGTTGCCGACTGAAGCGATGAAAAGGAAGCGCTGAGGGGTTTCGAGATGGCGAATGTTGGCTGTGAGGTCGGGGGGTGGGCCGAGGGCCCGAATGGCTTTTCTCATTGCCTGGGTTTTGTTGTTTGTATTGGTGGAGGTGTCCAGTTGGTGTTGTGAGGCGCCCAGGTTGGATGGGTGTGGCTGGTTTGGGATTGCTTCTTTCTTTCTTTTTTTTTTTTTTTTGGTGTTAGCCCCTTTTACGTCCTTTCATTGTTTTTTTTTTGTCTCCTTTCTTTCTTAGCAGAATTATTTTCAGTTGATATGTGATACTGATTCACTTAGAGAAAGAGTAGTTGAGTCAAGGAGGAATAATAATCGGTTGAGGACTCAGCAGTCAGGAGTGAGGACAGAAAGGTACCAGCCACGAGGGTTTGTGTCCAATCCCAAAACCATGGAAGGGGGACAAAATCCCGAACAAAATGTTTGCGGCGGGAGATCGTCCGTTTCAACTGTGGGGAACAAATATGATCTGTCATTATTGTTCCAGACAAATCCAAATCGCTGGGAAGTTGGAACCTTGATGCGATTCTTTTAGGTTCTCACTCCTATTACTTTTGTTTGTAAATATACATACGACATACATGTATATATATCTAAAATTTTGAATTATGAGCCCTTTATATAATTTTAATTTATTTAGCTTTAAAGAGGATTGTTCTGAAGACTAACATGGGCTATAACCTGCATGCATGTTGTCATCTTGGTTCTTACACCTAGACCTAACATCCCACTCAATTATTTCCCCAACATTTGCTTCCTTTTGTCGAAATTTCCTCTATTATTATCCTTTTTTTTTTTGTTCAACATGGTTTGCTAAATTTAATTTCGCTGAGAAAAAAATAAAAGAGAACCCAAATTCTCTATTTTATTTAGAAGAAATACCCAGAACAAAGAAATTTCAAATTCTCCTTGAACAACTCACCCTCATCCGGTGCTCTTCCCAATTGGAGAAAATGACATTACGCCTGTCAATAATCCCCCTCTCCATCTCGAAGCCACTAGGTCTCCGAGACTGTCCCTATCCCGTCTTAAGGGAAAAAAGGCCTTGGAACTTCTCCAAAGCGGAACCTGTCCGGACTCATTTTTTCCATCCCCACTGCTGTCCCATTCTGCTTTGGTTGGCGTGCGTTCCAACAACTTCCGAAGTGACAACACCCCCGGAGAAATTCACCCGCAGCTCCCTTCTCCTCCAGGGTTAGCCTCCCATTTTGGGATTGTTTCCCAGACGCCCGGGACCGCACGAGTGGGTTTCCGAGTTGATGCAACAACGCCACGCAAATTATAATGGGGTCCTCAAATCATGCTTTTTTGGGTCGCTGCAGCAGTGCAGCTACTTACATATTAATATTTGGCTTCTAACTCGGCATTCAGTGTCCAAAATTTCCCCTCTTTTTTATTTTTATTTTTTTTGTTCCCGTCCCTGTCAAACACTCCAAGGCCAACACGGCTTGTTTGGCTTTCAAGGACAGAGGACGAGAGTTCAAGAGGGAAGGAAAGGTACGCAATCGTAGTACCATGGGTGTATCTCATATGATCAACCCGCTATTTTGCTTACACCTCATCTTGCTCTAATTATTTTCAAAGCCCTTGGGGCTTCATTATTATCACCATTATTCTCATTACTTTTCACCACGCAGAAGGATATGGACTCAGTGAGGAAATTTGGTCGACCATCCTTCGGCTTCACTAATTTCTAGCGTCCCTCCACTGCATCGCTAGTAGGAGTTATCTCCGAAATTTGAAGTCTGGACGGACCTGCGATGATCGTTCTCCGGACATCCAGCCTCGAATAAGAAAGTCACACTATATCAGAGGTTTAGTCATTTCAGTGAGGTGTGATTGTTTGAATCAAGACTTCCTTTTCTCCGTGGATGGTTTATTCTCAAGGGAATAGCGACAAAGAGATGGATTCAGACGCTTAGTACCCGAGTCGCTGGAAAGTCCTGCATGTGCTCCGATGGAGCAAAGATCCACCAAGAGCCCTGAGCAGTTGTCATCAATGCAGGAAACTTTCGTCCCATCAAAAATATCCCGATGCATAGGAAAGTCAAAAGAGAAGATAGTGAGAAAACAACCGTTCAATCAGATGTAAAAATAAAACTACTCGTCACCTCATACTGTGGGGGAAAAAATTAAATAAAAAGAGTACTACTTTGAGGGTAATAATTATTTCCGAATAGATTTGGTATGAGCTGACTAGCAGTGTCGAGCTGAATGCACGAGACTGGAGGGTTGACTGAGTAATGTGTGCTAAAGCACAAAAGGCCTCCAGAGCCCCTGCCCCTGCCCTTCAGTTTGATCAATTCAAATTACCAGTAATACGTACTCCGAATACACAACATGTGGCCTTTTCCCAACAACCTGGGAACCTGGAAGTGGGGGAGGCGAAATTAGTCTGTCCACAGCTGTGGTTCGAAGAGTGAGCCACGCCAGTCAAATGGGTCTAGTGGGCGCAACGTCAGAGTACTAAAGTCTCTCAAACCCTTGAACTTGGTCAGGGTAGTTTAAGACTGGACGAAGCCGAGCAAACTTCACAAGCTATTTCCCAGGAGAAGAGGAGCGGTTCTCGTAGAATATATCCCAATATAACAATAGAATACTGCTTAATTGGTGATCAAGGTTCCATCGAGGGTATCCAGTCCGCCAGAGTTTGTAAATCTGTAGAATTAGTAATTACAGCTTCTCACGTTAAAACTTGACTCGCTCATGCGATTTATCATTGAGTTTTGAACTAAGTCTGGTTGAAGTTTGAACTAGGAACGAAACTAAAATAATAATAATAATAATAATAATAATTAAAAAAACATAATTGCCATAATAATAAAAATAAATAATAATAATTCCTCCTCACCAAAGAGGCCTTCGCACACCTGGATGTCCCCCTAGCCCACCTGCCTGTCAAAGCATCGTGGTCCCAACTGAGGTGCTAACTTCCGTTTCACATTTGTGCTGCTGCACATTCCTGCAAGGCTCTCTCATACATCTCTACCTGGGTAGGTACCTTCAATAAGCGAGCTTGGGGATCTTCTCTCTCTTCCTCTACTTCAACCTCTGTTATTACTTCCCCCTCTCGCTTGCCCCCTCTTCCCCCTCTCCCCATCTAACCTCTCCTTCCCTAACCTCTTTCTACCAGAGAGTCTAGGACGATGCATTTTCGTTCATCCTACTTTTATCTATGAAGCTGAAGGCTCACACCCCCTCCCTCCCCACCTAACCCAGTGTTGACAAGGTTCTCATGCCTGGGTCCGTGACGCAAAGTCCCTCTCCCCTACCTTTAATATTGACTTTGTTCGGTAAACGCTGTCCTTAAAGAACGGAGTATCGGCCTTCTATTTGGTAGGGCGTGACCATTTCCTCCGTGCCTGTCTTCTCCTGTCTTTCTATAATTCCTTCTACGTGGTCCTTTTTCCATACCACCACGTCTCATAATTCGTCATGACATGGACATAACCTTTATTCAATCTTCAAATAACGATATCCTTCCGTCAATGGAGGCGCAAACTTTCAGGCAGGCTGAGAAGCGACGATGGACCTATGATGTAAATTCGGAGACGGATTCGGAGTCGGTCTCTGACGGTGAGACCTCAATGTTGGCAACCCCTTATAAATTTCTTTTTTCCTCTCCTTCCTTCTCTTTCTCTCTTTCTCTCTTTCTCTCTTTCTCTCTTTCTTTCTTTCTTTCTTTCTTTTTGCTTCGTATGTGGAGTCGGACGAGAGGGGAGGGGAAAGTTCTTCTATAGAACGCGACCACATTCAAGAACGAAAGAGAAAATAAAAGAAGCTAACTGCAAGCAAACAGAAAATCTACAAAGTCTTTCGAAGCTCAGAGCATAGAATATGTCGTCGAAAATGGCCGACGATATTGTAACCAAACATACTTCATGCCCAATGATGAGGCTGAGCAGACACGTCTGAATATCCTTCACCAGATGTATCTCATCCTACTAGATGGAAACCCGACCACAGTCCCTTTGGCCAAAACAACCCCGCGCATTCTTGATATCGGCACCGGACCCGGCGACTGGCCTATCGAAATGAGTTCCGCGTACCCCGGTGCCACGATCATCGCTTCGGATATCGGAGTGTTCGAGAACGGTCTGGGGGGCATTGACGTACCAAACGTGAGTTTCCAGCTCGACGACGCCCGGGACGAATGGACATACCACGAACCCTTCGATTTAATCCACATACGAGGCCTTTCCGGGGCCTTTTCCGACTGGAGCTCCATCTACCAACAAGCATTTCGACATCTCACACCGGGAGGTTACATCGAGATCACAGACGCTGACCCCGCAGCCGAAACCGTCACCTTCCCAAACTCCGGCAATTCGTACCTAGAGATCTTCTTCTCCGCCATGCGCTCCGCTGCGGATATCACGGGCTTTCCACGCGACCAGAACCACCTTCTACCAAGTGTGCTTCGTACCGCGGGGTTCACGGACGTGCGAGTACAAGAACGCACGATCCCGATTGGCCTCTGGCCGCAGGATCCAAAGGAGAAAACTCTCGGGAAGATGGCATTGATTGCTCTATTGGAGGGCCTTGAAGCCTTCGGCTTGCGACAGCTCACGGCGAACAACTCTTGGACCGCGGATGGCGTCCGGGACCTCTGTGAAAAAGTCAAGGGAGAGCTTTTGTCCGCCCAGAAGATGGCATACTGTGTGAAGACCGTGACAGCCCGAAAACCTTTCTGCCGGGCCCATATGAAAGAGCAGCGGAAAAATGATGTCCTTAAGAGGTTGATGAAAACCCTTGATGAATAAGGAGGGTCTCTTTTCTTCTTTTCTTCTTTCTTTTCTGTCTTTGTTTCCTCATCTGATACCTTGATACCTCCATGCCAGCGATTTTACTTCTCTTTTGTTTCCTTCCTTATTTCTGTGTTATTTTTCAACTTCGCGTCATAGATAAAAAGCGTGTTTTTGTTGTTCACCCCTTCCGGGTTCATGATGACGAATATCTCGCGCTTTGGGTTTAGGTGGCTCTCTACTCTTTCATGTTACTATTTAGAATATGGATACCATATGATGATCAGCGAAGCTCTTTTGTACCTTGAGGGGGTTGCTATTGTGAGGATCGAAGAGTGAGTGATGAGAAATATGAAGGCACAACCCCACTTTCTAAAGGAAAGATTGGCTTAGGAAATTTGGATTTGAATTGAGGCCGGGCAAGGGCCGTATATAACCGTTCCTTTCCCCCTCGATATGGATACAAACAAAGGAGGTATCCCTGTACAAGAAATCGTAGGTAACTATTAAAGGCAACTTGTTTTCAGAACCGAACTCCAGTCACACCGGGAATGCAGGCACATAGGATATAATAATAATAATTTAAAAAAAAAAATGGAGCCATCTCACAGCTGGAACTTGGTCCTCTGTTTCTCCATACCACCTTTCCACTCCCACTCCTGCCCACTGGCCCTCTGAATACCCTTGTCGACCCGACGGAGCTTGAGCGTGAATCGCGGCCCTAGCTCCTGAAGACCAGTACGTATACCTTCGGCCCCCTTCATTTCTTTCCCGTCCGCTCCGACAACGGCCTTCTCCGTCTCCCGCTTCTCACGGAAGATGTATCGATGTCGTCTAACGAAGATGTAATCCCGCTGGTTATGGAGCGTGACGACCTGACGGCCCTCTATGTCAGGCTGCGGTGGGAACAGGGTCTGGAACAGGTGGGCTGTCAGTAGACCCAAAGGTGTGCGGAAATTATTGAGGATCAACTCAGGCCAATGGTCAGTGGGGTTGCCATGGCCCGGGATCTTCTTCCCTTCGACCCAGTTGCTGATGGTGAAATGGAACATGGGGCCTGCAGGCAGGTGCACAATATCCAGACCCGCGGGCTTCTTCTGATCTTCCTGCAGCACGACGAGTGTTGTATAGTTGCGGTTTGAGGCGAAGCGGGCGATTTCCCGGATGGAGAACTTGTGGGAGTAGCGGTGGGCGGTACGGCGGATGTAGACACTGTTCGGAAATAGGCCGGTGAGGACTTTAGCTTCGTTGTGCAGGGTTGAGTTGAGAGAGGTCGTGATGAGGATCTTGGGGGTTGGCGGCGGGTCGGACGAGAAGAGAGAAGGGAACTTGGCGGCGAGAGCCTCCGGTGCCAGATTCAAGTTTGTACTTCTGGTTGACTGGGTGGGACTGGTGGCACGCTCCGTGGCTGATGGGATCGAAGACGACGAAGCGAGTTTGCGGCTCCGAAGCTTGTCGTCGTCGGCTTCGTCCTCATCTCTGTCCCCCTTCTCCGCTTCTTCGTCGCTGCTGGCGAGCATACTGTCGGCATCGTCATCGTCATCTTTATCTCCTGAATCCTCCGAATCCAAATTCAGCGGGCGATTCAGCTCCTCTTCCTCTTCCTGCCTCTGTCTTTTGATACGCTCCACATCAACACTCAGTCCCAGTCCATCCTCTTCGGCGTCGCTGTCCGCTTCATCCCATACGCGCTTTCGATCCAATGTCAGCGGAATGTTCCGCTTAAGGCGCTCCTCCCTAAGTCTGGGGTTTGTGGACTCTTCCTTCCGTCTCGCGAAACGTTCTTTATGGCGAGTTGAGTCTTTGGCACGCTTGCGCTTAATATGAAGCAGTTGGCGCTTCAACTTGTTGGTTGGTTTATAATCCAAGCCGGCGCTTGAAGGGGGCCTAGATAGGGACTTTTTCGACACCATCCTTGCCCTGCCCGGAGAAGTTGTAGAACGATAGACCCGTTGTTTTACTTTCTCTCTTTCCCTCTTTTTTTTTTCAAAAAAAAAAAAAGATCGGAGATAAATAATTTTCGGATGGAGAAATGTTTGGCCGGCGGTCAGGGTTGTCACCAGCCACACTGGCTAAATCGTATTATTACCTTTCCATACGGTAAAGAACTATTACTGCCCCTGGAATTCAATTGAAGTGAAGGTTCAAAAAAACAATCATCCGATCGCATCCAGTTCAATTTTATTGATTTCCCCCCCCTATTACGCTCTTTAACCCCTGTTTTCGTCTATGTCAATGAGATAATACTTGTTCTTCACTTCATATTTTCCCCTTCCTCTGATTCGAGGCCATTGGGGTGTTTGAGACTTGAACATTTTTTTTCCATCTCGAAACGGCCTTGGGCTCACGTGGCGGCGGATGACTCAATCGCTGATTCGATTTCTTCCCCGCCGAATTTCCTGTTGGAGCCCCGCCGCCAACAGAAGAAGACACTTTTCTTCCTCCCCCTCCACCCTCCGAGCCATTGTCCAGGAATCCCTAAAGCAGAATTCCAAAATGGTTACTCTGAATACCAAGACCGGTCAGGTCCTTGACCGGTCCGTCTTGGATTCACTGCTGCGGCGTCGTATGTTCTACACCCCCGCCTTCGAGATCTACGGAGGGGTCTCTGGTCTCTACGACTACGGTCCTCCGGGCTGCGCCGTCCTAAACAACATGGTCGACCTGTGGCGCAAACATTTCGTGCTGGAGGAGGATATGCTGGAAGTCGATTGCACTATGCTCACCCCAGAAGAGATCCTCAAGACCAGCGGCCACGTCGAAAAGTTTGCTGATTGGATGTGCAAGGACCCCAAGACTGGCGAGATCTTCCGTGCCGATCATCTAGTGGAGGAAGTTCTCGAGGCTCGCCTGAAGGGTGACAAAGAGGCCCGTGGCCAGAAAGTTGTGGTCGACGAGGAGAAGGAGGCAAAGAAGAAGAAGAAGGCCAAGAGCGAGGCGATCAAGCTGGACGACGCCGTCGTCAAGGAATACGAGGAGATTCTCGCCCAGATTGACAACTTTGATGGCCCCGCGTTGGAGAAGATTATCGCCAAATACGATATCAGAAACCCTACCACCGGCGGCACCCTTCTTCCCCCAGTCGCATTCAATCTGATGTTCCAGACCTCCATCGGTCCCAGCAGCAACATGCCCGGATACCTGCGTCCCGAAACCGCTCAGGGTCAGTTCCTGAACTTCCACAAACTCCTGGACTACAATCAGCAGTCCATGCCATTTGCCTCGGCGTCGATTGGCAAGTCCTTCCGTAACGAAATTTCCCCTCGTTCGGGTCTCCTCCGTGTCCGCGAGTTCCTCATGGCCGAAATTGAGCACTATGTTGACCCCGAGGGTGGCAAGAAGCATGCGCGGTTTGAGGATGTTAAGGATACCGAGTTGTCGCTGCTGAACCGCAACGTGCAGCTGTCGGGAAGCACCCAGACCGAGACGATGACCGTCGGTAAGGCCGTGGAAACTGGCTTGGTTGATAACGAGACTCTCGGCTACTTCCTTGCCCGTATCCAGATGTTTCTGTTCAAACTTGGTGTGGATCCCAGCAAGCTGCGATTCCGCCAACACATGGCCAACGAGATGGCCCATTATGCTGCTGACTGCTGGGATGCCGAGCTGCTGACCAGCTACGGCTGGATTGAGTGCGTTGGTTGTGCAGACCGCAGTGCCTACGATCTGTCTGTGCACAAGAACAAGACCGGAGCTCCTCTTGTTGTGCGTGAGACCCGCGCAGAGCCATTGAAGGTGGAGGAGTGGCAGATCGATCTTGACAAGAAAAAGTTCGGTCCTCGCTTCAAAAAAGATGGTAAAACTGTCGAAGCTGCCGTCGACGCTCTCTCGCAGGACCTCCGCGAAAAATTAGCCCTGGATCTAGACCAGTCTGGCAAGATCGAGGTGGATGTGGCTGGTGTCGGCTCCGGCAAGGTTGAGCTCGGCAAGGACCTTATCAAGATCGAGAAGCGTACCCGGATTGAAAATGTCCGCGAGTACACTCCCAATGTCATTGAACCTTCCTTTGGAATTGGTCGCATCCTGTACAGCATGATTGAGCATGTTTACTGGTCCCGTGAAGGAGACGAAGCACGCGGTGTACGTTTACCCCAAAATTTCCTATTGCAATATTTTCCGTCTTTGTTTTCCCCCGAGCTAAAAACGAGAATTTTCAGGTTCTATCCTTCCCTCCTGCGATCGCACCCACGAAGGTGTTGATTGTCCCTCTTTCGAGCAACACTGCTTTCCGCCCATTGACACAGCGTATCATGTCCAAACTACGCCGGATGGGCGTCTCTAACCGAGTTGACGATTCCTCGGCCAGTATCGGCAAGCGCTACGCCCGCAACGACGAACTGGGCACACCGTTTGGCGTTACAATCGACTTCCAGTCCGTTAAGGACGACACCTTCACGCTACGTGATCGTGACTCGACTAAGCAGGTTCGTGCTAGTGAGGAGGAGATCCTGCAGGCGCTCAAATCCCTAGTGGAAGGTGAAGAGACCTGGGAGGATATCCGGAAGCGGCTGCCAGAGTTCACCGGGCAGGAAGTGGATTAAATAGAGTTTCGGCATCATGAAGAAAACAAAAACGGATAATACATTTTTTTTTTTAATTTCCTATTCTATTTGGCGTCATCCGATCGTCATTCAAAGTAAGGTAGTTATGTTTGGGCTTGCTTGGTACCTGGGACGGTAGGGTTAGGGTGGGTCGATGCCAAGAGATCAAGGCCGAAACGTCATTTCGGGCCAGTCCGAAAGAAGAGCATCGCCAGTTGGCTTCAAGTTCGACTGTTCACCACTCTTGCACCTGCGTTACTTCTGCTTCTGCTCGAGATCCCCTCTCCACCCTCTCTCCATTAATCTAACTAGCGGTCTTCCCGTCTCCGTTAGGGACAGCGGTCCTCACACATGGCGCCTGCCATCCCTTCTGCTAAATTGACCCTCTCCTGCCCATTGTTCGCCGCGGACTTCGACCCGCGCAACCATGCCTTTCTTCTCGTCGCTGGAGGCGGAGGAGAGGGCCGCAGCGGCGTAGGCAATAAAATTGCAAGTCTCCCCCACAGCCCAGAGCTAATTCATTTCAGAGGCAGTAGTCACTAATTGCAGTGACTCACAGACTCTTTTGAACGCCTCCAAACGCCGCGAACTGAGCGAAGTCGTCGACATTGAACTCTCGCGCGACGAAGACTCCGTTACCTCGCTGGCCACCGCTCATGCAAACGACGACTCCATCGTGGCTCTGGCTGGGATAAATAGCTCCGTAGCTGAACAGAAGAAGGGCAATAACCAACATCTGCGATCCTTCCGGATCGATTACCCTCCGCGCCGGGCTGACCCAACCACGAAAGAAGGCAAACAGCCGAAGAAGAAGGGCGGACGCTCAAAAAATAACAAGGAAACTGAGGGCACCACTGGGGGGACCACTGCGTTGTCCCGTGCGTCTCTCTTTCGAACGAAAGGGGGATCAAATCAGTCCGCAGATACGTATCAGAGAATCACGCGCCTCTCACCCTGGGGTGGTGAGGATTCCCCACGTGTGGCGGCGATTACCACCGGATTAGCCCCCTCCGGCGAAATCGTCTTCTTCAATGCTGCTTCGACCACCCCCGGTGCGGCAGACGTCATTGGGAGAATTCGTCTTAACGGCGACGAGGAGGCGGAAGACATCGACATCGCAACCCAAGATGACGACGGTTCGTTCCCCGTGGCGTACACAAATGGCACCGATGTATTCACCTGCCGGGTCAACCCCGAGACGAGATCCAACGTCGCGCCCGGCGTGAAATGCGCCTATAAAGGCACCGTTCCACCCAAGGGACCCCGGCCCAAGTTCCGCGCCTTGCGATTTATCTCCCCTACGACCCTGCTTCTCCTGCAGAACGCCCCGGAGCGGAGGGGCTGTGAGCTGATCCTGATGGATCTACGCCCCACATTCAAATCGCCCTCATCACCCTCGTCTTCCTCTGCTGTAATTGTCCGCCGCCGGAAACTTCGCAGCGCCATCAAAATTGGCCTCGGGCTCGACGTATGCAACCTCGGAACCAACCCTGAAAACGAGCAGCAAACCGTCATCGCCGTTTCTGGCAGTGATCAATCCATCGAGACCTTCACCATAGAATTCGATCCCCGCCTCCAGCACCGCTTTGGTGCAGGCTATACCAATTTCCGCCCCTACGCCAGCCTCCGCGAAGTCCACCCTTTCTCCATGACCAAGATCTGCTTCTCGAATTTCATCCCTCCGTCTCACCCTGTTTCCCCAGAGACCCCGGCGCAATACATTAAGCTCGCATCCGTCAGTATGGGCAACACTATCGTCGTCCACACCTTCCCGCTTGCTCCCTGCCCACCCTCCAGCCACACGCCGCGCTACGTCCTCGTCATGGCCGGCGAATCTGAAATATGGACCAACTTCTCCAGCGCCACCGCGGCCCTCTTCTCCATAGCCTTCGTCATCTTCGCCGTCCAATTTTTCACTGAAATCAGGGGTCTCATGCCCCCTTACCTCGGTGCCCAGGAATGGCTTCCCGCCGACCTACGCCAAAAAGTCGCCAGACCCTACATCGGACCTTCCCGAGATCCTACCCCAATTGTGCCCGTTCAAACCCTGGATTCCTCCTCAGCCCCTTCAGCAGCAGCAGTAAACGACGAAGAACAGCAAAAACCAGAGCGCTCACAGCTATCTGCTCTCCTCCGCAACACCATCGCCCCACTCATACACTGCAACCCAACAACCAACGACATCCATCTTGCCGAGCACTCTTCCCCGGATGGAGATGCAGACAGAAACACAGATACCATTACAGAATCCGCGCATCGTTGGTCTGACCTATCCAATGCAGATCGCTCCGCTTGGAAGAACCTCTTAGCCGAAAAGGGTTACTGGATAGCGGACACCGACATGGAGTCGATTTTGGATAGTTTGTTATTCGGGGACCTCTGTGATTCCCCTGCAAATGAAGAATAAATTCATCTGACGATTATTAGCTAACCTTCTTGCTATACCTTCCTTGGTTATATTTCATTCTTAGTATTATTTTTTTTTGCTTTTCTTTTCTTCTCTATGTTTTGATATTAGACGAATTTAAGTTGGTTTAGAAGCTAAGAGTGAACGACGAAGGGGGTTAAAATGAAAGCAATAATAGAGCATGAATGCCTAAATGCAGTGAATATGTCTTTTTTTTATTATCTCTCATCTGCTCAATTATGATTTCTATAGATTATTATGCAATGTATTATTCTAGTGTGCATTCATATCTAGAATTGTATTTCTATTAGGCATTTTCATTAACTATCTTGTCTGAATCTTATTGGAGGGGTAATAAAAAAAAAGGGAATAAAGAGGCAAAATCTTCATGTCATTAAACAGGACTATCTTCTTCTTTCTCCTACTCTGTGTGCCTCTCTCTATACCAACATGAGGACAAGGACATCGGTCTATGGATTTGGATCCTCTCACTTGATTCGCTAGCTATAAACAAATTATTCCATGTCATGGACTCATCATCAGAACAAGAAACAAGGCGTGGAGATCATCCTATTTTTCAGTTATGTTTTAGGTCGTTTGGGGGGAGTGAGTGTAGCCGCCCAAAGAAAACATATCCACCGCCATCATGACCCATTAAATGTGAGCGTTTCTCAGGGTCAAACCATGGCTTGGTCAAAACTTTTCGGCTCGAATTGGCGCGACAAGGATGCGTAAGTAGCAAGATTAGTCACGAGCATTAGCAAAACCAGGCAATCGAAAAAATGGTGGGGGAATAAGAGACCAAAAGGGGAATTAAAGAAAAAGAAAAAAAACATTGAACGCCGAATTATCAATGCCAAGTCGCCAATAGACGAAGCGTTCTGGCTTGGATATCACACAGAGGGCGGGGAAATAAATAAAAATAAGAAGAAAAGTAGGGACATAGGATGGGCATTGCAATGCAGGTCATAAAGTTGCGGTGAAATTAACCGGAGGTGAATAAATGTAGCCCATATGTGCATGAGACAAAGATCTGGTGTAAATCGTAAAACAAAATCGAGAGATGTAGGCCTCGTTTCAACCCCGGACATCTGGCGCAGATTATTACTGGCTACTGTTTTTCTTCCACCGGAGCAACTCCGCCAGGCTTGCCAGGCTACACCCAGTTTTGAGGAAGTCATGGGCTAATAATTCATCTGCAGTAGCACGGCTGTCGACAGCCACGCACAGACAAACACTGAGGAAAGACTTCAATTCCTTGCTCAGTTTTTCAGGAGCCTTGAGGCGAGGGGTACCATTGGTGGCAATCAAGTACAAAGCTTTCAGTGGCTCCTCGTTCAGGTATGGTGGCTCAGACTCGATCATCTCGATAGCCATAATACCAAGAGACCAGCAATCCACCTTAGGTCCGTACTCCTTCTGTTTGACCACCTCGGGGGCCATCCAATATGGAGTGCCGACCATAGTCGCTCGCTTATTTTTCGACTCCGTAAGCTTAGCACAGAAACCAAAATCGGCTAGAGACACACATTAGCCAACGTTGCGGGTTTATAAAAACTTAAATCCGGGAGGGGAGCCCATACTAATCTTGACATGTCCTGCTCGGTCCAGGAGAACATTGTCACTCTTGATATCGCGGTGAATAATGTTCTGGTTATGTAGGTGGGCCAACCCTTTGCAGGTCTGGTCAGAGGCGTTAGCAGTGCCATAATAGGCTAGAAGAGGGTGCAATGTACCTCAGCACAGATTGTGGCAATCTGATCTTCCTGGATTACACGATTATTGTCAATAACGTCCGTAAGCGCTCCGCCTTCCATAAATTCCATCACAACCCAGAGCTCATTGCTCTGTTCCTGCAAAAAGGAATCAAGGAAATTAACAATATTGGCATGCTGACTGTCCTTCATGACAATAATCTCGTTCACAATCAGCTCCTTCCTTGGTTGACTACGCAGATCCATCTGTTTAATTGCAACCTGGGTTCGCGGGCCGTACTGTCGATATAACTCGCGGGCGACAGGAGAGACAGCGCTCTCTTTGACACGGGCGACGTAGACAGATCCGGAGGCTCCTTGTCCGATCTTTCGTTGTTTACTGTAAGACTCATTGGGGTTGTCCTTTGAGACGACGGACCTTAGACGATCCATCACTTCGTTTTCACTCATATTCGACATACGAACTTCCTTATGCCGGGGGTCGGCCTTCTTCGTCAAGGCAGCTTCCGCCTGCCGAACACCATCCGGGGTTTTCTTAGAGGTGGCCTGCTTGTTCGCAATATTCAGGGGCTTTACAGGCTGCACAGGAGCGGGGAGCTTGCTCGGAGGTGGCCCCTGCGCCTGTTGGGGCTTACCATTGTTCTGAGAGCGCGCCGTAGAAGCCTGGGCCCGGGGATCTTGCGGAGCATATCTCGAATCATCATGGCGTGAGCCAGGGGTACGGGATACTGAGCCATTGGATCCGTAATCCCCGGGTCGCTGCCCATGGTTTGATGCCGTTGGAGGTGAGGGTGCTGGTCGCTGGGCAGTCAGCTGGCGGGAAGGATCCTGGCGATTTGAGCCAGGAGCCTGGGGAGCGGGACGGCTAGGTTTATAGCGATCATTCATAGATGGTTCGGGAGAGCCATAGCCTCCAAGTTCTTGCTTCGCCAGAGGGACACGGGTTTTGGGTAGGGAAGCGTTGTAAGCGTCCTGCTCAAGTCGGCTTTGTTCATCGTCACGTTGTCGATCACGGTTACGACGGGCTTCTTCCTCCACGCGTCGACGCTCCTGCTCAGCCATCTCCTTCATACGTTCTAGCTGCTTCTGCTGCTCCATTGCTCGATCCGGCTGGCCTTGGGATTGTCCAGAAGAGGCAGAGCGACCAGAGTAGGATTGGCCGCTATCTAACCGTTGCGCGGGTGCTGGTGGGGGTGGCCTGGGAGGAGCAATAGAGCTTCCCACAGTGCTGCTATACGGCTTCGCGTTACCAGAGGATGGAGTGTTCAGACCGGCATAGTATTGAGGATTTTGTTCACGCATCTTGATATCGGAATAAAATTCTAGTACCTCGATAACAGCCTGCGGGTTTTTCTTGTAGTCTTCCTTGGTAATAGCTGACGCAGTCAAGAGCTTCTCCCACTCGGGTGGCAGACCGACAAAGGCTCCCGTCCGTGGATCGAACCCAACGTGGACTCGGTGACTAAAATTGGTCGGATTACTCACACCTCCCATTCCAGGACAGCGCTCGTAGATCTTGTCAATCCAGTCATAAATCTCTTCGTCGGTCTTGACCTCACAGGTAAGGCTCTTTGTGGGCACATCGCGCGTGAGCAAGGCCGCCTTGGAAGTAGCATCTTTAGGGTTGGCAAGGCGGATAATTTCGAATGCCATCCGTGTGTCCTCCGAGCGGGAGACACCTGTCACTGCGGACAGCGGAATGGACAGAACCACCTTACCCGTTTCATTTTTCAAGAAGTCCAAGCGGTATTCGCGCAAAATAAGATATCTCTGATTCCAGGTGGCCAAGAACTTGTCTTCTTTACAGCGAACATATCCCTCCTTAATCACAGCGACGCCTCCCTGCCCCGATCCATCGGTTTTAGTACGCACAAGAGACGGGGTGCTGGTGTTTGGGAATAGTGATAGGTTGGCCGACGATGCTGGCGTGCTAGGGGAATCCAAGTTCATCTGGCTAAACGATGTGGCTGCACTGGAAGTAGTTGACGACAGATTGAGCTTAGGACGGTCGGTAGGAGGGCGAGGGGCAGGCCCGGGGTTCATAAATTGGTCTGGTGAATACATGCTGCGACCCGATCAGTCAGACCCACACTGTTCTATTGATTGATGGCCGATAAAAAGAGATGGTTCTGCTTTCAGGGCAATTGTACGTGGCTCAGGGACAGCGTGAGAGATGCAAGTATCCTGAGGAAAGGAAAAAAATAACAGACATATGTTGACTTACTTTCCGTAAGAGGAATTCATTCCATGTGAGAAATCAGAACAGAAGACCTCCAAGGAGGGGGAGACACCTCAAGGAGAAGGTTGGAAGGAGGGGGTCGGTGAGTGATTTGACACCTGTACAATTTATTCGCTGCAAAAGTCATTAGCGATTATTCAATATCGTACATGTCTTAAAGAGGAAGATATCCGATATGCGATTCCAGGGCTGAAACTTTCCGACCTCAGGAAGTCATGGTACCTTAACACCTGGAGATGCTTTCGCAAAGGCAGGGACGGCCAGCCGACCTTGACGCTGCTTTAACGGCATTAAATAGAATGTTAAGAGTGAGAAGTCAATACCTTTTTTCGCTTTTTTAATGCTATCTAGAGGAATAGAATCCTCGCTAGAGCGAGGATGGCTCGAGCGTGAGATACACGTCTCGAATTACCCTTCCTTTGTCCAGACGCGGTGAGGGACGACGAACACCAACGCTGCACGATGCAACAGGTTGACAGTGGTTGGAAACACTAGTCCCGCGGGCAAATCACATATGTCGTGCGGGAAGCGGCTGACGAGAAAAAATTAAAGGGGGATAAAAAGAAATGTCCCAGGAGGAGAATATGAAAAAGAAAAATAGGGAGAGGAAAGAAAGAAACGGCGACGGTTGGAGGCGTAGTGGAGGGATAGAGGGGGGAAATCGTAAATGAGGTTTCACCACCAGCGGGAGGCTCACAAGCCCTCCAAGGGGGCAGCGGCTCTTGTCAGACTCGCACGTAGTCAAGATAACTCTATCCTAGCTCTTTCCTCGGCCTCTTTCCTCAAAGATAACGGTATTATTTCTTTTATTTTTTCAAAAATCCTCTTCATATTATTCTTCCCAGGGCGTTAGGGCCCTTCCAGCATCGCATCCATTTTCCATTCACGCTGAATCTCAGCGCAACATGGGGGTGGTCCTATCCCAGCAATATTATTCCTACTTTTTCTTTCTGGAACTGATTGTGTGCGGACCCATCTCCATACTTTATTATCCTAGTTCATCATTGAAAGTTTCAGATACAATATTACACGAACTGCTTTTGTCGGCCCTAGGGGTTTCAAGATTCAGGAGTCCACTGCCTGAATAACTAAAGACAGCTATTGGTCCAATTGTTTCAGTACATTCCTGGTCTACTCACCTATGGCTGCAAGCTATTCGGATTATTGTAGTTAAAAAGGGGAGGGAACAGGGAAGGAAGGCTTAACAAGAATAGAGAAAAAATGTCCAGCGAGTTTCAGGCCGGGGAAAACTGATCGCTTGGGCCACCCCCCTCCCAATTCCAATTCATGATTCCTCAATCCATTCCCCAAAAAACCGGAGACAACGACTTTCTCACTTCTTCCCCCTTTCCTCTAGACCGTTGCGAGTTAGGAGTGGGTAGGGGGATAACAAAAGACCCCACGAGGGGGCGGGACATCGGCTCAGCAACCCCTAGCACCCAAGAGGGTTGGGGCAGATTCAGGTTAATTGATTCAGACATGCGACAAGATATCAAGACCAAGTTAAAGACAACCTCTGATTGTGACTGTCTGTGATGATAGAGTCCTTCCAACGTATCTAAACTCAGCGATCAATGGCAAAGTTGGTATATTTTTGTGACCCTGACCAATAATTCTAATGTTTATTTCTTCTACACCAAGGATCAAGACAAGTTGCGACCCACGGCTCATCGGGCGACCCGTTGGTACACCCCTTTTCGGATAACGAATACATTATGAGTAACTAACTACCAATACCAATGTATGATACGAGTAGTAGTATACTACCTAGGTAGTAGTAGTGTTTAGGTATGTGTTTATGTACGATAACGGCTCATAATAAGAAAAATAAGAAAATACTCGAGATGTCTTCTGGCCGTCATACTATGTATGATAAGAAGGGAAACATATGTTCCCATTAGTTTCTTATAGGAAGGGACTCCGGGTCCTATGATAGTACAATCTAAAGGAGCCCAGCTCCAAAACTATATACTCCTGGGTTCGAAATCTTATTCTCCCTCTCCCTAACTCCAGCTGTAAACTTTAATCCCACAGCTAAGGTTCCTCCCCGAAGGGATGATTGAACTTGAGCAACCCATTGAGCCCACCAACCCATCCATCGTGCGCTTCGCCGCCCATGACCCTTCGCATAACGCAGGGCACTCCTCCCTGCCATTCATTCTTGGCATGCCGCATTTCCTCATTCCAAACTCGAGCTTCCATCCCAGCTACTATACCCTTGCCCATGTTAACTCCGTCAATACTGACCTCAAGCTCCCGTCCTCGGTTTTTCTCACTCAATCGAAGGGTAATTGGAGTGCTGGCTGGCAGGACCAAAGGACGGAAGCTGAGGCTTCGGGCACAGATTGGAGTAAGAAGAACCGCGGGTACAAGTGGATGCACAATACTTCCACCACTACTTAGGCTATACGCAGTGCTTCCAGTTGGTGTGGAAATGATGATTCCGTCTGCCACGGCCTCTGTAAGGAATCGTCCTCCAACATACACGTCCACCACAGCAAGATGAGGCTCCTTTCCCCTATGGAGGAGCAATTCATTCATCACGTATACCCCTTCATTGGCCGGTGCGCCTTGTTCCGCCGTATGGGTATCAGCCGGTTGAACAGGCGTCCCATCGGCAGTAAATAACCCAACTTTTAGACGATTTCGCATCAAAATGCGAGCGCCACGGGTTGCGCCCATGGATTTTCCGCGAATCGATGACCATCCTGTAGTTCCAGCTAACGTTTCGGCCTGGGCTTCCGCACCTGATGATTGAGGGACATCCAACACAGAGGCACGATCCCCCACACCCGCACCAGACATGTATACTTCGCGGAACGCATGTTTATATTCCGTAAATTTCCACTCGCCAAGAAATCCTAGCGTACCCATACTGAACGACAGCGTCGGTGGAACATTGTAGCACGTGGCGAAAAGAGAAGAAGCATGCAAAATAGTTCCATCTCCGCCAAGTGTAACACTGAGATCCACCTTCCTATGCAATGCAGATGGTAATCTATCCACGGTAGCCGAATAAACAGGAAATGGAAGCAATGAATGCACTTCTTCAGCGACCTTGGGTTCCAGAATGATACCGATTGAGGGATACGTAGAGGTCGTGTGACTAGGCCATCCAAAAGGGGTTAATGGGTATATTAGTATTTCATAAGGAATCACCAATCAGTACCTAATAAATTCGATGAGCGACTTGGTCACTTCGGAAACGCAATCTTTCTTGACGACGAGAATATTACGTGGTGGTGCGGGCCATTGAAGGGAAAGAAGATCGTTCTCGTTGGACTCTAACGAACAAGGTCAGTCCAAATCCATGACTAGACAGCGTTAGGGCACCGTATACACACCTTGATAACTAGGGATCAAACGTTGGGGGAGAGTTTCAATATCTCGTACTTCAAAGCGCCTTGGAGAATATGAAAAGTTTCGTTTCCATGCTGTCCATGTTATGGGTCTGGTTCGGACGGTTGGCATAAGAATACTCGCAAATCGCATCATTGGGAAACGAAGCATCCCAGGGCAGGTTCCAGGTCCTTTTTAGGTAAGCAAAAATGGAAAAAACCCAATCCAAAATTCATTCATCGAGAATTTCGGTAGTGCTATAATAATAATAAGAAAATAAAAGAAGATAAACAGAAAAAGGTCATACTCCAAGGGTCTTTGGCATCTTCCAGGCCCAAAAAAAAAAAAAAAAAGCAAAATAGGCTGATCTGAATTCGATTCAACTAATGACACGTTTGCCTGGAGAGCTTCTTGCCGGGGTGGAAGGCTTAGCCAGGATCGAAGATAAATCAGGTAAGACAGGGAGAATGCCGTGAGATCCGTTGGTTCGTCCGATGAAATGCAAAGAATGACTCCGAGAAATAAAATATAATAACAGTAGTCATAATTCCACTGGCAAGACAAATTCCCCAGAATGATCAGCAGGTCCTGACCGCCTTAAAGGTCTGAGGCGGAGGTCTACCTAACAGAGCTCGACGTCATGCCTGAGGGAAGCCTTGCATTCGCCTTGGTAGTTGCTCACAAGATCGGCTGTAGCTCCCGTGAGATGGGAGTTCATTATTCCAGAGCTGCGGCGGCAATCACCCTTGTTATTTCTCACATGTGATTATCACTACCTATCCATGAAGCTACTTTTCCTCGCTCTTTGTTTCGCCTCCTAAAATGAACACTGCTTAAGCCGAATATTCTTTTCTTTGACCTATATATCATCAGTCTTTATCCTTGTGCGGCCAGCATCAAAACAGAGTTTCGGTAGACCGCTTTTCCAACTCCTGTTCCCCCTCGTTCTTATATTGAATTACCCAGGTGGTCTCGTGGCCATAAGTAGAGAAGGACTAATCTCGATTCACAAGATTATCTTATCCCCCAGACCAGAACAAAAAGATCTGTGTCTAGTCGCTCTTCAGCCCGAAAATTTTCTGCCATCATGAATGGCACAGAGCTCCATCAACGGAAGCCAAGGGTTCACACAAAAGAAGAGCCTCAGATCTCTCAGGATGGAGAACCACGCCTAAAACATGGTATTCCGATGCAGTTGCTTCGTACACTTTTACTTGCAACCTGGTTCAACTGCTGTTGTGTCATTATCCTAGTGACCCAGCTGATCGGCTCTCCTCTGTACTTCGTCAACAAGGACTATTACTACGCTTATATGTCATATACAAAACAATCTTTTGGGCTAGTCATCACAGCACTCACTCAATGGGGCTGTCCAACCTTTGTTCGGGTCAGTGGTGACAAAAGTGTGCGGGGCCAGGTACACCTCATGAGGGACGGACGACTAAAAACGGAATTCCCAGAACGACTAGTGTTAATCGCGAATCACCAGGTTTACACCGACTGGATATATCTCTGGTGGGTTGCATACACCAATATGACGCATGGTAACATCTATATTGTTCTTAAGGAATCTCTTAAGTATATTCCCATTATCGGAACCGGCATGACGTTCTATGGCTTTATTTTCATGGCTCGCAAATGGCTATCCGACAAGCCACGGCTCCAGCACCGCTTGGAGAAGCTGAAGACTCGACATTCAGGCTCCAGGTCGGGTGCTTCAGCATACAATCCAATGTGGCTATTGCTTTTCCCCGAAGGCACGAATCTGTCCCTCAACACCAAGAGACGAAGCGATGCTTTTGGAGAAAAGCAGGGATTCCCGCCTCTCAAACACGAAATTCTTCCCCGGTCGACTGGGCTATTTTTTTGCCTACAACAACTGAGAGGGACTATGGATTGGGTATATGACTGCACCGTAGCTTATGGAGGGCCGCCGTAAGTATCAACTGCTCATCCCTTGAGCTTTTTAGCGAGTTACATGCTGACTTATGCCGTTCATATGAATAGGAAAGGTATCTACCCAGACAAATACTTCACTCTGAGGTCAACGTATCTCCAGGGGCGACCACCGAGCTCAGTCAATATGTACTGGAGGAGGTTTGCGATCTCGGAAATACCTCTCGATGATCAGAAGGAGTTTGAACTCTGGCTCAAGGATCGCTGGACTGAAAAGGACGAGCTACTTGATATGTTTTTCGAAACAGGGGGATTCCCGTCTGACCTTGCAGGCACCATCGACATCGGCGGTGGGAATGAGAATCAGGCCGCTGCGGCCGCTACTGGGTATGCTGAATCACATGTTCGCCTGGGGCATTGGAGTGAGATTGGACGAGTATTCGGGGTATTGTTCGGTCTTGCTTTTCTGTGTAAAGCCCCGATGCTTGCAAAGTTGATGAATGCAGGTAATTGAAGTGGTGCCGATGAAGATTTTGGACTGGCCGCTGCCATATTTCATGATTATTATTACTGTTATTACTTACGATTACGAATAAAGCCCTGGTAAACATAGAGTTGACTGAATATTTCTTTCATGATCACAAAAAATGCAATCGTCAAAACCATCAACTCTATTAACACTAAGTTAAATCAGTATAGGTTCTTGACGGTGAGGTCAGTCGAGCCCTGTGGGGGTAAGTGTTATATTCATCCAACATGGCCGCTCCAGCTTGGAGCAGTCACGCAGGGTGTATTTTGCAAATGGATTATATATAGTTGTAGGGGATGAGGGGAGAACATTGCATGAAGAGAATTGGTACCGACTAGAAACAGATGGTTGCGGCATACGGAAATTATGGAGGCTATAGACAAGCTCCTTCCCCCGCCCTGACGCATCTCCAAGTTCGAGCATGAAGGTGAGGGTGAAAAATAGTTGTTACTGATTTCGGTATTTCCTGGAGCTGGAAAAGGGAACATCATGTGGCGGTGCAGAACACTCGCCTCATCCTGGGCGGTTGAGCCTCAGGTGCCGAACTTCCAATTCATCCAGTCGGATTCACGCCAACATTCTCCAACTGGGAAACAACCAAAACTTCGCATCACCTTCTAGCTCAGGTGCAGAAAAAGAAAGGAGATATTCTCCTAATTACCGATTGCTAGATCCCCCATTATTTTAAGATGAGAGCGTTACAGAAATAGGATCCCGTCCTTTACTCCTTTCTCCGACCAAACATTCCCATCTTCCTTGTCAAGGTCTGTACGAGAGAGAAGTCGATTGGAGACACGCCACCATGGCATCCATACAGAACGGCCATTCGAACGGCGTAAACGGGGATTTTCTTCCCGCGGCTAGTTCCCTGGTTAATCTTCGGTTTTCTGATATTCCTTCCGCCATCGATATTCCCGCGTCCACGCTCGATAGTGAAGTCGAAGTCAGCCTCGAGGGACTACCAGATGACCCGACGGAGCTTTGCACTTTGTTGGAAAATGAGAAAGCGGCGAAGAATTTTTGGGTCATCATTGCCTTGGCATATGCAAAACAGAAGCAGATTGACCACGCGATCGACATTCTGAACAAGGGCCTCGCATCGGTGGCCCATGGTGCGACGAAGGAAAAGCTCGGCCTTCTCGGCTGGGTGTGTTGGCTCCTGATGCTGAAGAGTCGACAAGCGCCACGAGTCGTATCGGAAGGGGAATTGTACACAGAGGCTAAGACTAAAGACTATTACCTTCAACTCGCAACGTCGACGTTGAATGAGGCCTCTCGGCTGAATCCGGCGTTCCCGCCTTTGTTCCTTGCCCGTGGTGTTCTATCTCTTCTCCGGTCCTCTTTACATCCTCCGCGACCGGTTCGCCCTGGAACTATTGATACGTCCGAGAGAGTGGAGTCTCTGCGACAGGCTCTGAAGTGCTTTGATGAATCGTCGAAAGCATTTGGTGGTCGAAATATCATGGCAACCCTCGGGCGTGCGAGGACGCAGTATATGCTTGGGAGGTATGCGGAGGCGCTGGAAGGCTACCAGAAGGTTCTGCTAAAGATGCCTGGGTTGACCGACCCTGATCCTCGAATTGGAATTGGGTGCTGCCTATGGCAATTGGGATTTAAGGACCAAGCGAAGGTCGCCTGGGAACGCGCATTGGCACTGGTGAGTTTATTACGCGCCAAATACACCCCACCTGCCTCATTTGCAGTGAGCTAACATTGTGACCTCTTACGCCTGCAGAATCCCGAATCAAAAGTCGCCAACATTCTTCTTGCAGTATACTACCTCTACGATAGCTCTCGACATACTACAACAGACCCAGCGTTTGGTTCATTGTACAAGGTGGCCATGACTCAATATACGCAAAAGGCCTTCAAGTTGGATAAGGAATATCCCATGACTTGCGCTCTGTTTGGCAGCTACTTTCTTCTGAGAAAGTCCTACGCGACGGTCGAAACCCTCGCTAGGAAGTCCATCGAACACACCGACGTGATGCAAATAGCTAGCGATGGGTGGTACTTACTTGGCCGGAAGTCTCATTACGAGGGCGATCTAAGCCGTGCCTCGGAGTATTATGGCCGCTCTGATCAGGCTAGAGGCGGAGGGGACAAAGGGTATTTACCGGCTAAGTTTGGGACGCTGCAGATGCAAGTGTCAAACAAGGACTACGATGGTGCTAAGTTCCAACTGGAGAAGATCATCCAACAGACTAAGAATGCAGAGTGCATGATTCTTCTGGGAGCCCTTCATGCTGAGGAGGTCTTCGCTGCCCAGAAGAATGGCAGCAAGGAAGACAAGTCAGCTGAGGCGAAGAAAGCTATCAGTCTTCTGGAAGGTGTTCGAGCGCTCTGGAAAGATGATACCAAAAATCTTTCCCCAGATGAGTCGGTCTTGGTGTACTTGGCTCGGCTGTACGAACAAACGGCCCCCGAGAAGAGCATGCAGTGCTTAATACAACTTGAGGAGATGCAGCTAGCGGAGATCCCCGACGAGGAGCGCCCAGAGGGTATCGAGGGCGAAGAGGCAATCAAGGCCGCCCTCCGGGTAAATTTACCCCCGCAGTTGCTTAATAACCTGGGTTGCTTCTTGTACCAATCGGAGAAGGTGAACCAAGCTCAAGTCTTGTTCCAGGCTGCACTAAATGCCTGCACTCGGTTGCAGGAGAAGGAACCAGGTCACAACAATGATGCGCTAGTGACCACCATTAGTTACAACCTTGGTCGGGCGTACGAGGCCTCCGATATGGCCGAGGAGGCGAAGAAGGCTTATGAGGCGGTCCTAGGGCGCCATAGCGAATATACAGAGGCGAACGCAAGACTGACGTACCTCGCGCTACGGCGGAGCCCGACAGACGAAGGCCCCAAGAAAATGGCGAAGCTATACGAAACAGACTCGGCAAATCTCGAAGTCCGGGCACTGTTTGGATGGTATCTTAGCAAGTCGAAGAAACGAGCGGCCAACCTCGCTGAGGACCATGAACAACGACACTACAAGCATACGCTCCAGTACTTTGATAAGCATGATCGGTACTCGCTCACCGGAATGGGCAATGTGCACCTTCTTGCGGCGCGAGACATGCGACGAGACACAGACCAAGAAAAGGAGAAGCGACGCAAGATGTACGAGCGCGCTGTTGAATTCTTCGACAAGGCTCTCCAGCTGGACCCGCGAAATGCCTATGCAGCGCAAGGTATTGCGATTGCTCTAGTGGACGACAAGAAGGACCATAGCACTGCTGTGCATATCTTTTCGAAAATCCGGGATACGTTAAAGGATGCCAGTGTATACCTGAACTTAGGTCACGTGTATGCCGAGCTTCGACAGTACAGTCGGTCCATCGAGCATTACGAAGCAGCTTTATCCAAAGATCGTGCCCGTGACGCGCAGATCCTCGCATGCCTCGGCCGTGTTTGGTTGCTCAAGGGTAAACAAGAGATGAACCTCACAGCGATGAAGACCGCCCTGGATTACGCCCAGCGTGCGCATACTGTTGCCCCGGGACAGGTCCACCTGGAGTTCAATGTTGCGTTTGTGCAGAATCAGATCGCTTCCCTGACATATGGTCTTTCAGAAACACTTAGGACCGTGCAGGACGTAGAGGAGGCGGCGGATGGCCTCCTCAAAGCGGTAGAAACCTTCGGACGGGTTGCTAAGGCGAAGAACCCCCCTTACCCCTCAGAGGCACTGGAACAGCGCGCAAACATGGGTAAAACAATCGCTAAGCAGCTGGCGCGAGCCCTGGAAAGCCAGGTGGAGTACGAGGAGAGGAATGCGGCCAAATTGCAGCAGGCCCGTGACGCCCGTGAGGCGGAGATCCGACGACGCGAGGAACAAGTCCAAAAGGCGCAGGAAGCGGAGCGCCAGAGGAAACAGCGGATCGCGGAAGAGCGGCAGCAGATGATCGAGGAGGCGCAACGGCTGGCAGAGCAGCGCGCCGAGGAGGAACGGGCGCGCGAGGATGCAGAGATGACAACAGAGTCGGAGACTGGGGCCAGGGTTAAACGCGTGAAGAAGAAGAGCACTAAGCGCAAGAAGAAGCGAGCGGAGGATGACTTCATCAGCGACGGAGAGTCACCAGCTCGGGGTGAGAGCTCAGAACCGGATGACGAGAGGGAGATGGCGCCGAAAAAGCGACGACGACTGGAGCGCCGATCCGTCGGACAGAAAGCGCAGGGCAAGTATAAGAGCACTGAAATGGTAGTCGATTCAGATGACGACGATGAAGAGCCCGCAGCTGTGGCTACTCCGACCGCGGGTGACTCTGATAATGAAGATGATATTGTTCAGCGTCGTCGGGCAAAGGTGTCCCGACGAATCGCAGACGACGATGAGGACGAGGAAGAGGATGACAATGCACCCGCTGGAGGAAACGATGATGAAGATGGTGGATTGTTCAGTGAGAGCGGAGAGGAAGATACGGAGATGAAGGATGACGATGATGTATAAAAAGCGACAAACATCACTGGCAAAGACTTTTTTCTGGATCATTATTTACTATTACCTTTGTAGTCTATCTTCCTTCCCCCTTTCCTTTTCATTTTAGCTCCCATTTTATGGTATTGTGTATTAAAATCCTGGCGTTGGGGAAAATTGGTGGTTGTTACCTAGTCCTTTTAGTATTGAGAGCTGTTGATATTGATCAGACATTTATATACCTCTTTGATTGGTTAAATGATCGACGATCCAGATAAACCGAAATTTGTCAAAAAAAAAAGACGCTGAGTTGTTAAGATACCTTAGCCTGGAGCTATGGACAGGTGGTAGCCTCATGTACATACAGTTTACTGTTTTTATGAAGTTCTTAACAAGAATATAGCCAGTCCAAATCAAAACAGTTCATATGCATTTCCCATTAATTATAATAGTGCCAAAGGGAAACAAGTTCAACAACCCCCACCCCTTCTCCCACAAAGACATGGGACAGAAATCAAACCACGCTTTAACCATCCAAACTGCGAGTCCCGGACAGGGAAGAGGAGTTCGAACGATGGACCCAGGACAGAAATTGATCAGGGTCGAACGGTGGATGCGAATGGATATTATTGCTGGGGGTCAATGATATTTTTGCACCTGAAATCTTGTGTCTCTTGTGCCTGTGAAGTGTCAATGAAGTTAAGCCTGTGACAAGGAGGCTGGCTGGGCGCCCTTTTTTAATTTTAAGTTTGGATCTGAGACAATGGTGCGGTTGTTCGGACGTTGTTAGGCTTTCTTAGCCTAAGCCTCTTCAATGTGTCTTTTTCGTTTCTGTGCTGTTCGAGTCGTGTCATGGATCGGATCAATAATGACGGGTTTTTCTTCCTGGTTGACTTGAACAAGGAAGTTATAATTCCATGGAACCATTCTTATTCCCAATGGGGGAGGAATGTAATAATGAGAGCCAATGTTGCCTATGATTTTTTAGTGCTGGGTTCAGTTATTTTGTTGCTTATTCATATTTATTTCTCCCGAAGCCGACGCTCCTATGATCAACTATTGGATGTTGAATAATTCCGTGGTCACTAAGGTACATAGTTATTGATGGCATTATTGAATGGTTATTTAATTTTTTTTTTTTTTTTTTCTTTTTCAAGCCCATCAAAACTGATAATAATCTCTCATTCGAAACCCCTTTTCAATCAATAATCATTCAATTCCTGTTGGAAAAGGGTTCCTTGCGATGCCGCTGGGAAACTCCCGGGCCGGTGCTTCACCTCATCTTTGCCTGTGATGAAAATAGAACTATGGATGAACCAGTCCCCCCCTGTGAAAACTGGGGAAACGGAAGCAAGGTTTGTTTTCCTCCACCCCCTTTTTTCTTTTTTCCCCCCTTCGTTTCTTTTTTTCCGTTCAGTTCCTCGGGACTGAGCGTACGAAAACTTACAGGAGAAGGAAGTAGCCTGTGTGCAGTGGAAGGTGAGGTCGCTAGGTCTAGTCTCGTTTCTCGTTTCTCCTGTACAAAGACCCAGCAGAGCAAGTCGTGCTCCATAACTGCTGTAAGGAATTGAAACCCGAGCAGTACGAGTGGATCAGTGCACAAGGAAGAAACATCAAAAAAGAAGAGACCAAAACAAGAGAAAAGGAAAAGCGCGAATATTATTCTTTCTTTTCGCAATCCATAAGAATTGAGTCGATCATCTTGGAGTGGAAATCAAGGTTGACTCTAGAAAAAGAAACGAAGGCACAAAGAACAGAGAAAAGCAACCAAGCAGAATTGACGCAAGAGGAAAAAGCAAAAGGGCAAGCAAAGTCAAAAAAAAAAAAAAAACTCACAGCAACAGAACGTGGTGATGCGAGGACAAATGCAGGTACCTCGTCCTGGCGGTGTGATCATCCCAGCATCCTATCATCCTCGTGTTACTAACTTCCTGCGTCATCGTTCCCGAGTAAGGACGTTCCATCTGATGTATCTCTTCCTCGATGCATACCGTTCTCCGCAATTAGGTTGTTTGAGGTTATTATTGCCATGTTGCTTGTTCCTATTTCTGGACGTCGCGTGGGACGTGGATGCACACGATCTTGTATTATTATCGTCCCTCTTTCCCCAAAAGGCTGGTCGAGGTAGGACAGACAGGGGCGATCAAGAACTGCCGAGAGCACATGCTGTCTCCCGATCCGAGGCAGGAGCCGATGGTAGGATCATCCTTGTATCAGAATTCAGCCCTTCTTGTGGGAAATAGAATGTTTGGTTTGGTTTATATGGGTTTCTCTGTACGACAAGGAGGTGTTGGGGGTGCTGGTGGTGATTTTAGCTATGACGACACAGCTCACTCAGAAGTATGATTACGACTTCCGGCCTAGCTATCATGCCAATCGTGCAATGATCGATAACATTCGCTCTCGAGGCCGCTGCCGTCCCGTCCCTCCTGCTTACTTTTTCATTGAGCGGTTGAGTTGAACTCGATCTAATATTAAGAGAACTGCACTTTGGGGTCCAGCTCCCGGGATCATTTGCTGGGATGATTCCTGTTATGGGTTATGACCTTGGCTAAATAGGAGTTCCGTACATTTCATCCGTGGACACCATCCCGGGTTCCATAAAAAGGAAGAAAGGAACCGCTTTCCTGTGCTATCCACCATTGACAGGAAGCCGTCTGTCAATGCAACCACGGTACCGAGATTTGATGGCATATGGGCTTTCTTGGGTCGAGACACGGAAAAGGAAGGGAGAGAAGGAACATGCCCAAAAGGAAAGAGAGACTCGCCCCAAATTTCGCAGGATCCCCTAGGTACGCCCCAAGGTTCAGCTAGGCCCAAAGTTGCCAGTGATCAGCCAGTCAGAAGCCTGGTGCGGTGCTGCATAGGTGGAGCAGACGTTGAACTGGGTCCAACATCTTAAGCGAATGAAGATCTGGTTGTACCTGACATCTTTCGTATTATTACCGTGGAGTTGTGGACTGTGTTTGGATTTCTTCCCTCGGATATTCACTTTTTTGACCATCTTTTGTTTTTCCTCAGCTTGGGATAAATTGCAAAAGGAGAATAAAAAACTTAGGTTCAAAAGTAGGACAAGATTGGGGGATTTCTGAGCCAAGTTCCCACATTTGTCGGAGTTTTGACAGTTCGCTGTACCACAAGTTTAAAAGAAAATCTTGCAGCTCGTCACATCAGACAGGAAAGGCGACAGGCTCATCTCCTTACCTTGAGAGGAGATTTCCGATGGAAACTCCCGTATTTTATGACTATTCTTGGTAATTGTTATTATTATCGGGGGTTGCCTATCAGTTTCCCTTTTCCACAAACCTCCCCTGACCTGGGATCCTGGGATTGCTCGAATCCACCACCCGCCGATACTTACCCAACACAGTGCCGCGAGTGGGATGGGAAAAATCGGTTTGTTCGAACTTGGAACCCAAGGGCGGGTTCTGCTCACAGATTCCCTTCTCCCGACTCCTCCTAGCCACTCCCCCCCAGCACTGGGAGGGGGTTGGAATTTATTTCCACCCTGGTCTAGGCTGGGGGCGGGTGATTATTATCGCCATTCACATCCCTCCTCCCCTTGGGATCGCCTTATTGCTCGGTTTTTTTTATTCCCTCCTTTTTTGATCATGAACCTCTCCCCTCCCTGGGTCTAGGTGGAATCCGATCGATCAACACGCGGGACAATCCGGTCTAGACATGGTATGGGTTTATCTTTCATGTCCAGACGGGAGGAAAAGTGGTAGGGATGGGTCTTGTTGTTACCCTGGACGTGTCCGTGCGATAGGAACGTGGTCGCCGTCGCGTCTCCTAAGTCGATGAAGTTTTTCAAAAGATTGTTACGTAGTATTCAAGATTCGTATACAGATTTCTTTTGTTCTTTCTCTATTTTTTGGGGGGCACGTGGTGGACATCTTAGACCCAGGAGAGGATTATGTATTGAAGTGTGCAAGGAGGAGTGGATGTGGGCATGGTGAAATTGAAATGTGATGATAGCACAGAGTATAATATGATTATTCCTGTAGGGCTTCCAATCTGATGGGTCTTTGGGCAAATCGGAGCAAATGCGTACCTGTGTAATTTAGATGATTGATTCATTAATTACTACCCTCAAGGAAAAAAAGCAACCAACTAACTCAGGTGTCATTTTTTGTAACTTTCAACGGTGAACGTGGGCAGCACGTTGATTTTAATCATCCTGCTCGCGCTAAAAATTGAGCAAATTGAAAATAGAATAAAATCGGAAAAAGGCCTGGTCCTTTAATACAGACTGAGAACATGCACATCCCCATATATTATTCTTATTTTGGAGACTGTATCATAAGGATAACGCCAGGTAGACAATCATTGGTAAAATAATAAACGATCTTTTATTTTATTTTTACAACAATATTATTTTATTTATGTTTTTATTAACATTATTATTATTCCCTCATCTCTTGCTCTTCAAGATCGAATATCCCACCTCCCTTCTCTCTCTTCATCTCCCTGGTTCCTTTCTTCTCTCTCGTTCTCCCCTTTCTTCCAGCCTCAGAATAATTCCTTCATTTCCTTTATAATTGTTTCGATCAGTTTCAATTCTTCCCTCCTTCACTGTTGTCATTTACCACTATAGACTACTTGATTATCCACTATTCTCATTGATCCTCCACTAGTTTTCCGACCCCATTCTGGCTCTTGACTAACTCCGTACTTCGCTCCCTCCACCAATCTCCCACTACTCGCTCTCCCTCCACCTGTAATCCAGACTTCTTCTTTCCCTTCACGTCTGTGACAGTCGCCGTTCCATTCCTTTTCAACTTTCATCTTGACCAGCTCCTAGAGTATTTCTCTCTCTATCCCTTTCGCATCTTCTCTCGCTTGACTTGACACCTTGACGGCATTTGCACAGTCATTCCCTCCTACACTCGTCTTCTACCATGGTCCAAACCAAAACCAAGTCAATGCAATCGCAGGCGTAATAGTCGCTCCTTCACTTCTGCCCTTGTTGCCTCTGCAAACCCCCCTTAAAATCGTTCTTGGCCAATTGCACTATCTGTGAGACCGAGGCTGTTCCACCATGCATAGCTCCCATCTGCCTGTTTCAGCCCCTCGTCTGGCGGCCCAGGATATGGAGCGCCCCTCCACCAGGGCCTCGAACAGTGATCTCCCAGAGCATTCGGTCCATATGCGCTCTCGATCGACTGCACATGCTCAAAGCCCTAAAAGGCTCTCCGTCTTCAGTGGCCGTTCCCGGAGCAATACCACTACTTCTACCACTACTTCTACCACTACCTCCGCCGCCTCTTCACGTCGCTCACCCACATCATCCATGACATCGTCTGACGCTGCATCCCTGCCCTCCGCGCATGAGGACCGAACTGGCCCTGTTGCTGGTGCGCGCCACGAGCGACAGGAGAGTGTAACCAAATCTCTTTTCCTGCGAGGGAGCCGTATCTTACGTCGTCAAGGTAGCAAGTTCAATATAGTTGCCACGCTCGATGAGGAAGATGAACTTGAGCGTGACAGATCCCGCTTCGACTCTGAGGTTTTCACTCGCCATACCAAATCGCGGAAGAGCGATGCCCGTAAGTTTACCCCCTCCCTTCTCCTCTTAGCTTCCGCCCTGAAGTGCCCCGAGCATCCCAAAATAACATTATTCCCACCCCTCATAGACGAGCAGAGGAAGCGCATGATCTCAGATCCTTTCGACTTTCACCATCTGACTCATACGAGCCCGTCCCAGTTCCAGGAGATGGATAAGACCCGGCAAACCGACCTGGTAACTGAGTTCTCTGCAATCAGAGCCTCCCAAAAGCCGGTCACCAACCTAAAAGGGATCCGAGCGGAGGATATTCATTTCCGAGACTTTTCTTCCGAGGATCTTACTATGAATGCCCAGGACAACTTTGGCCGACCCACCAACAGCCCACCTTCCTCGCCTGGCGCATCCTCTGTGAGCCCTAAGCAAGGGAAATTGGCAAGGGAATCTAGAGTGTTTGAGAATTTCTCGCGACCCGTATCAAGATACAACCGGATGGATTCGATCTCTGCTCCCCCACGAGCTGCGTCCCCACGGGCTGCGTCCCCGAGATTGGCATCGTCTCCTGAGCTACCGGAGCCAGCTCCCCGAGCTATCGACGAGATCCTCGGCTTGGCTTCCCAGCCAACATATCCGGAACATGTGTATTCTACTGATGACGACTTCGAACACGGCTCCTCCCTCGCTAATCTCAATGTGGAGGGCATGTTTCAGCCTTCTCCTAGCCATGCAATCACCACAGAGCCCCGCGATGAGCCGATCAACCCTAGGACTATGTTGTCATTATCTAGCCCTTCTTTAGACCTGGAGGATGTTCCGGAGGAGGAGGAGCAGCAGCAGGCGACCCATTGGCATGATAGCCCCGAGTCTCGTTCCGATTACGATAACATTGCACGAGCATCATCCCCGTTTAATTTGCCTCTGGTGCAACCTGTGGAAGCACATCCTCCTGTTGTAACAGAACCAAAATCCCACCTGTCGATATATGTTGCTAAGGAACTCTCTAAGAAATTTTCCGAGGCTCTGGGTTCACCAACTCTCCCACAGCATCGATCGGTTCCAGAGGTACCAAGTGAGAACCAACGCCCTGAGCCAACTATCCGAAGAGGATCCTCGTTCCACCGCAGGCCTGTCCATGAAACCATATATGAGTCATGGGATGACGATATTGATTACTGTTATGAGCATGCGGCAGAGTCGAATTCCAATTTCGACTGGGCGCGCCATTCCCTCGATGGACCTGAGAAGTCAGAAATGGAGGTCGTTGTCACATCTTCAGATATCAACGTTCCGCCGGTCCAACCCGCGGAAAAGCCGTTGCACCACCACGCATACTTGAGAACTTCGATTCTCTCCACTCCTGAACTGGATCCTAGCCCATCCCGTTCCGCAATCAGCTCGCGCTCAGCCATAACCCCATCTACATCTGGTTATGAAGGCGAGCTGGTTTCACAAAGAGATGGGGACTATTTCCAACAAGTCAGTTCTTCAGTGTTCCCTGGGACTCTGGGCAAGCACATTACCCCGGATGCACTGTACGAGGAGTACCTGGCGGCTGATGCGGAATCAGATCGGCATTTCTCCTTTTGCTCTCAAGGAGTCGTTCAGACCCTAGAACATCCCGTTTCGCCTCGCAGTAGTTTTTCGCCGATTAGCAAATGCAACTCTCAGGAGAGCCTTATTTTATCCCGTGCTGCATCAATCGTGCGAAAGCATCGCTCCTCTGTTTCGACCACGAGCGTCCCGGAGTTGATACACAGCCTCGCAAGCAGCCGCGACTTTTCTGCTACTGAGCCAACGCTTCCGGCAGAGCACCTTAGTTTGGGACGCCCTGACTCGGCTACCCACCACCGCCAGACAAAGAGTCTAGCACGAGATATTGAGACCCAGGTCATGTATCGAACGGGTGGTAATGGTAGCAGCGAGTCGACAAAACTGGTACCATCCACTGGGCTTGCCGCTCATGACCGGGCCAAGTCCACCTCTGATGTAGGGACGGCTCCTGTGCCAACTGCGATTGCTCCATTACCTACCGGGCTTGTAAAGCCGGAGCTTCCCATGAAGAGCGTACATAGACGGAAAGGCCGAACCTCCTATTCACTCTTCCCAACTGCTTCTCCTGCATCGACAAATATCTAAACTGTCAATATCGCCTTGATATCAATCACCTTCACTTACTTTTTCATTGCTCTTATTATTTTCACCTTCTCTATCTTGCTCTCTACCCGGTCTTTCGATTCTCAAGCCAATCGGATATAGACTTCCTCTACGACTTGATGAATTTCCAGCGCTTGTTTTGCAGTTTATGTCACAATCTTTCGTTATGAACTTATTTCCTTTGCACTCTTCACACTCACCTTGCGAGTTGTGTTTTTCCCCCCCGGCTTTTTCGCAGGCTATTCAGGATTTTCGACCGCATTTATCTTGCATTTCTCAGCGTTTGTTTTTAAAAGGCTAAAACATTTTAGGTGTTTGTTATCATTTCGTTTTTCGGGCATGAAGGATTAGGAAAAAGGGTTGTATAGGGTTTTAAGTTGCACATCACTCGCTCGGGCTTCCTTCATTTTCTTACTTTCTCGGCCTTTTGTCTGCAGTATTCATTGTTGGATAAGTTGAATGTGTTTCAGTATACATAGAGAGACCGGGTTGGTCTGGAGGGTTTTATTTTATCCCATCATACTTGTATTTCAGGATCAAAAAATCAATCTTCAAAAACAACCCCACAAAAAAAAACCAGAAAAATTATGGATTACCTGCTGGTCCTTGCCCCACCGCCGTCTAAAATTCTGCCACTCTTTTTGTTCGTAGTTCAAATTCTCCGCCTTTCCCCTTCATCCTCAACTACGCTTCACCAGCATGCTCCTACATGTCGTCGCTTTTGGCTAGCTGCCGTTATAACTGGATGAGTTTTGCAACCACGCGCTCACCATGTCGTCTCATCCGCAAGCTTTGACTAAACGTCAAGGCGATTTGAGCTTGATGCCGCCTCCGCCTCCGCCCAGCCGCATCAAACGACCAGCAACTGTCCTAGACGAGGACGTGTACACGGATGCTTTATCCCACATTATCGCCAGGGATTACTTCCCCGGATTGATGGAGGCACAGGTGAAACAGGAGTATTTAGACGCTCTGGATTCGAAGGATAAAGAATGGATCGCGAAATCTAAGAAGAACCTTACAGACTTGATGATGACGCCTGGACGATTTCGGCCGCCCGCACCTAGCATGACACCGAATGTCCGGGATGCCGAACGATCTGGGGATACTCCGATGGGATGGCGTGGAGATACACCCATGTCAGTAACCTCTGCGGTGGCGGATAACACCCCGCGAGATACCCCAGATGTATCCAAAATGGGACTCCTTGAGTTTCAGGCGAAATTCACTAGCGATGATAATGAGTCCTTCAACAGGCTGCTCGACAAGCAGAACACCAAGCGGCGAGAGAAGCACGCCTGGCTCTGGGGTGGAAACAAGATTCCAACTGCGCGGCAGATCGCGCACCGGCAAAGAGAAACAAAGCGCATCGAGGCGATGGGAGGCAACCCGGATCAGCAGAAGCAAGTGGCCATCAAGACGGATCTCAATGCTCGACCTGCAAAACCGGACTCCTGGAAATTTGGTCCGCGTAATTCCTTCATGTTCTTACCTTCTTCTATCGAGGACTCACACGAAACCATCCAACAAAAGGCTGAGGCAGCCTCTCGTGCTGGACCTAAGAGAGTAGTCTTCCAGAATACTAGGTTGGCGGAGGGGGTCGCATTAGATGCTAATGCCCCACCCCCCTCCCCATCGATAGCAGCCATTCAGGACGCCATTGCGGGACGCCCGCGCCAAACAGAATCAGAAGCAGTGTACACCGGTGGGGAGACCCCGCGCGTGAACGGATATGCCTTTGTCGACGAGGATGAACCAGCACCTGAGCCATCCCCCGCAGCCGCGTCACATGGCCATGGCGGGTTGGATCATTTCCATCTCCTGGGAAGTAGCGACGCCACCCCCAATCCATTCCGGATCGAGCAAAATCGGCGGCGAGAGGATCTTCACCACCGCATGGTAGAGCGAGTGGCCCGGACAAAGCGAGCGGAGAAAATGGGCAGGATCACCAAGACTCCGGTAACCACCACTCCACGGTTCGCGAGTAGTCCGCGGTTGGACTTTGGATTTCGAAGGGCTGCACAGGTGACGCCCGGAGGCGCAAATAACAAAGCCCTGACCCCCGCCGCACAGAAGTTACTACATCAAGTCGGAAGCACACCCCGACAGGAAGGGTCGTCTTCGAATCTAAAAAATATGTGGACCCCAACCCCAACCCCGAAACGACAGAAGTAACCCCTTAGCCTTTTGTATCTCTTGGGCCTTTGAGATCAGTATTATATCTTGTTTTACTGTTTCTTAATGTATGGTCCAGAGCTTGTGGACGCAGTTACGACTTTACACATTAGCACTTATATGAAATGGCGTTTTTTACCCAGCATGGAGCAAGCGAGGAGTGGGACCTATATTTTTGATTTTTTTTTTCTTTTCATTTTATATTGGCGTCAAATGAGTGAGGCGCAATTGCTCTTGAGATACCAGGTACTTGAAAGGGGTTCCAACCCTAGTTTGTCACAATATGAGTCTAAGTAAAGAGATACTATGTGCATGAAAATGAGAGTGGTTTTTTATGGCACAAGCTAGGATTGTACTGGGTATCTATCTAATTTCATGGTCTTTTACATGTTCATATAGACATTGCACGTGCGAAAAATAGGCAATAAATAGCAAAAGAAGTTGAAAAAAATGATGAATAAAATGATATGAGAAAAGGGTATATCAGTGAATGGTCATAAGTTTGAAAACGATCCAGGCAAGAACCCCATTGAGAAAAGCATACGCTAACCTAGAATAACCAGGGAAAACCGAATATGACTGGGAGACCGGAGAGGAGCATTTGAATTGAGGTAGGTGAGAGAAGAAGGCTGGCTGCTCCGCTTGTATCTCTGTACGAGTATTGAAGCCACTTCCCGGTAGGACAGCCAAACCCCAGCGACATTGGACAGGTTCGGGTCAAATTGTGGCAGTACGACAATTCTGGGAGGATTTCTCGGTAGGGGCCCGGCTGAATCTCCGTGTTGATCCACTCGTTTCGAGATTGGGTTTGAGCTGACACGTTTAGTATTCTTTCATCCGTGATTCTGGTGCCGTTGGGGAAGGGCTGGTCAGCGTTGCGAATTAGAGAGCCTTGGATGTTGTGCGAAAAGTCATCACAGCGGGGAATTGTCACAGCGCATAGCCATTTGCGGTACGCAAGGTCACAGTCTCCGCAGTTTACCGCCATGGAATAGATACTTTCGTTCGAAGTGTTGCATTGAACCTGCTGTAGGGAATAAGTGAAGTTTCGGTAGAGTAAGGCTGCGCGGTCATTGTATAAGGTTCGGAGATTAGAAAGGTTCACGGACGGCCTTGCTGGCACCGCCTGTGCGATCTCGGTGCAAAAGTCCATATCAAACAGGAGGGCGCAGTTTTCATCTTTTAAATGTCAGTCGCTATTTTCCTGGATTTTTCGTTTTATTTCACTTCTTTTTTCTTCGAAATGCTAGAAATTTAGAACTTACCAGTCTTAGTTGCGAAAGTAAATTGCTTCCAAACTTTCCCGCCGCCACCAATAATACCGTTCCCAGTCTTAGTAGAATTGCTATCCATTGCTAAGACTCCCACATACGTAGAACTGTGGTTGAGGCCAGTGATGTAGAATTGTTCTTCAGTTTTATAGCCTCGGTTCGTCATGCTCGTCTCCAGATTGCTTCCCTTGCTTATTTGAGATGCGCGCTTAAGAGCACAATAGGAACGCTGTAAACCCTTAGTAGTCGTAGAGTTCAAGTTGTAAGCAAACATAGTATACACAGGTGTGTTTTTATTCCACAGGCTGAACTGGTCATGGGTAAGGTTATCTGTCGCCTTGTTGGTGGTGAGAAGAGCGGCGGTCGAGCTCGTATCCGTAATTTCTATCAACTCAGCTGTGTCATTGTAGCTGTGGAAGAAAGCGTCGGTGGATGCAGCAATTTGATAATTGTATGTCCCTGAATGGTTGGTACTTTCAGGTGCTGCTACACCAATATAAATATTGGTTTCCAAAGACTCAGTCGTGTTCATATACCCCTTCTCGGTCCGATTCATATATTGTCTGGAATCGTCTTGACCGGGTCCCGGGTTCTGCAGAGATGGAGACCGCGAGACATAAACTTCTAGTTGAGGTATGTCGGGTACGTCGTCGGAATTTGATGAATCGAAACTCGGCCCCGAGCAGATAGTGACAGAAAGATACAATGTGGTGGGTAATCGTTTCGAGCTGTCGCTACCCCGCTCTTCAGATGTATCATTGACAGTACCCCCCTCTAGGGCTTCTTTTGGGAAGTACCACCACTGTGTCGCGCCTAGTTTAATATCATTTGTTTGAACTTGATTGTTCCCGAGAGACACACTGGCAGGAGCACGGCGGACAAGATCCAGCCCCGACGCCTCTTGCGTCTCGTCCACATCGTCATCAATTACCAGTCCATTGAAAGACCCAAGAGCAAAAGGGAATTTTGGCAGGCTAGCATCCCCAAATATGAGGTCGCCCTGATTTTCGGAAGGCGGAGGGCCAGTGAAATCTACAGCGCTGGCAGTTGAAGCAGAGCTGGAGATGGCGAAAACAATAGCGGAAAAGAGAATAGTAACACTGACCCTCGCCCCGAGGAGGTACTCTAGCCGTGCGGATTTAGGTCGCATGAGATAATCGGATATCGTTCTCCAGCCTAGGACCATCAAAATATCGTGAGTTCGAGAGCCGAAGAGGTATGGTGTATCTTGAACGTCGGCGGCCAGCCGAATCGTGAGATGGGCGTGGTTGAAGGGGGCGGGGGTAAGTCATAAGCGAATGAAACAGGATTAGTCGACTTCGTGGCTGGAATAAGGATGTGCTGCTCAGTCAGAGATGATCTCTGGAACCTGAGAGGGACAGGTTCCTCCTCATATGCTCTCTGGTCTCGGCGTTGGCTTGTTCTTCAGCTGTCGTTGGGCTGTGCCACACAGGGGATGCTAGCACCGCCACTCGGGGCTGGGCATACCAACAACAAAATCTTGGGACAAGGCACTTCGAACACTGCAATCATTTAAAAATAATTAAGTGAATAAACAAACAAATAAAGTAACTTGTAACTATAGACATGTTTACGAATACAATGTTTTGCTCCCCAGCCAAAATCCCAATAATGCACGTGACGTATATCTACAACTATTGGGATCCTCCAATCTTCCTAGACAAGCTTCCAGAATCGCGCAGCAACACCACTAATGACAACCACCGCACAGATGACACCAAGAATGCCAAAAAACCACGCGTACCCTTCTTCACCCTCGCCTGGAACATGAACGTTCATCCCAAACAAACCACAGATCAAATTCATGGGAACCAGCATAGTAGCGATGAGGGTCACTTTGCTCAAAACCTTGTTGACGTGGTTCCCGAGAACTAGGTTGGTGACGTTCAGCTGAGCTAGGTAGTTGGTGTGCGAACGACTAAGCATCTTTTCGAAATGCGCCAGATTGGACATCATGGTCACAACGTGGTCCTGAATGTCACCCAGATAAAGGCCAATATCGCCTCGTGGGGTTACAGAGTACTGTTCGTTGCAGCGTTTGGAAAATCCGCGGATGACATCAGCTTTACCACCTAGGAGGCGCATCAAACTCATGACCTTCTTCCGGAGGCCACCAATACGGGGTAAGAAAGATTCAAAGTCTTCCATACGCGCAATAAACACCAGGTCTTCTATAGCCTCAGACTCATACTCAATCTCGCGAATCACGGGGCCGAAACTGTCCACAATATCGTCGCTATTGAGCAAGTTAGGGAATAATTCTGAAAGAGAAAAAAAAGTGCGGGGGAATTTAGGAAATCGGGCACACTTACATCATAGCATAACAAATCCAATCGCTGCTCAACGAGACATAGTCACGAAGCTTCCCAATTCTTCGTCGAACATTTGCAGCGTGGGGATTATCCGTAAATGAGAACGAGAGAACACCATCCCTGAATACTACCATATAGAAATTGACGGGCTCCATAAATTGATCGCTTTTCTTATCGAGCTGGTAAAAGGTCCTAAAACAGACGAAATAATACTGTTTGAACAGTTCAACTTTCTCACGGGATTCCTGAGTCAAGATATCCTCGGTTGTCAAAGGATGAATGGAAAAAGCTCTTGAAAGAGCACCAACTTCAGCTTCGGTCGGATTCAAGACATCTAACCACCAGACACCCCCCTCTGGCCCAAGCTGAAAGAGGTCTCGAAACGTGTCCCCCGGCAAAACGAGATCGCCGAGTTCCGCAGCATGTACGGTACTTTGGGACTCGGAGGAAAAGAAGCCAAAACGGGTAGGCTCATTCTCGTTCCTGAGATTATTAAAGTCCGCCTCGTTCAAAATATCTGCGAGAGTTTTCTCCTTGATATTGCCATTAGCGCTGGAGAAATCTACAGCGGGAAGTTCGGCGCTCGATGAGCATTTCTCATCATCCACAGCTGGCTTCTGAGCACTTGGGCGAAGATCATAGAAAATGCGTGCGTTTCCTCCTTGGGTGCTCAAACTATGCTTGCGTCCATCGGTGGTAGACTTCACCTTTTGGTTTAAAGCAACGAATTCCTCCAGTTCTTCGTAATCGATAACTGGGATCCTGCCGGGCTCCTCGAAAGGTGGGATGCATGTGTCCTCAGAGGAATCCAGCTGGGCATCTCCTGGCTGAGGTCGGATAGCACTGGCGTTGCTAAATGTGGGGCGGCGAGGATGAGTACCACCGGAGACAGTACGCTGAAGAATAGCCTCCAAGTCAGGGGCGGCATGGGTTTCCAGGGTGTTTGCTCGCTCCCGACGACGTGGGTCCGCAAAAGCTTCGACGGAGTTCGGAGGAGAGGTTGACCTAGCGGACACGGAAGATTCCCGCGACATATTGCCAATATCCTGGTGCGTACGGCTATAAGCCCGGGCGTGGCGGCTATTTGGAGTAGGGTCAACCGAAAAACGACGGCCCAAGTTATTTATGTCATTCCCTGATCGGTCATCATCCATTATTGCCTGTTCAAAGTCCCGGGAAAATGGCCCCCCCTCCCGAAGCACATCTTGGACTTGAAGAAGATTCGGACGCTGGGGTGTTTCGGGAACTATGCCTTGAGGAGTAGTATTCTGGTGGCTGAGCGGGACGTCGTGAATTGCTTCAATACGAGGCGGACAGTCCAGCTGAAATCGATGGTCATCCAGCTCAGGCACAGGGGTGCTGAACCGAGTCAGACACAACTCCTTCTCTGATCTCGGAGTATCGGACATTTTTGAATAATCGATTAGTCGCCAGAATTTATTAAATAAAAATTTTCTCTTTTTTTTTTGGTTTGAACAGCTGCTACCTGTGAAGGAAGCTGAATGATATCTCTTGTCCCGAAGCTCTTAGGGTAGCCGGAGCGCGAGAAGACGAAGATGGGTGAACAAGTGCCAGAGTTGCTACTCCATCCATTAGCCAGACCCCTTCAAGGGCCTGGCATTACCGATGCGCGTTTGTGTGCCAGATTTGAAGTCGTCCTGAAAGGCTAGTTATGGGGGTCTAGTGTCGCCCCCGCAGAAGACCCTGAACTTGGGGCCCAGAAGAGGGTGTAGGAAAGAGGACTGAGTGAAGCGAAGCCCCGCCAACTTGACTGAGTGATGATAAAGGGAGCGCTGTCGCTCCAAGTTTGCGATGAAGAGGGGTTTTGGCAAAGAAAACTCCTCGACACGAGACTATATCACAATTGAATTTTCGATCAGTAAGGCTGGTTCTTACTGTTTTGATAAAGGTGACTCTAAACTGAAAATGGAGGTGATGGCCCAATGACTTTAAGTCCCTGACCTCCTGATATTGTCTGATATTTGAAATTTCAAGGTGTACGGGTGACGTGCAGGAGTGCAGTGGTAGGGTTCCCGACTCGGAAAAATACCCGGTGGACGACGGTACGACACAAGATTCAGCCCCTAGAACAAAGGACAGAAACAACAGTTGTCGCGCCTCTCACGGAATGATTCAAGGAGAAAAAAAATAGAATAAGAAGAGGTAACTCAATACGAGTTGTCTCGAGAGATTGAGGGAAAAGAAGTGGGAGACAAAAAGAAAGGGGTGTCTTATGATTAAAAGGTCACAGAGGAAGCGAGAAAAAGAAAGGCAAAAATGGTGAAAAAGAGGGGCGGGCAGAGATTTCCGCTTTGAGGGAATAACAACTTATTTTAGCAGCCCGTCGGCAATGGCCCGACCCAACTAGCCTGCGGCCTGTGGCTTCTGAGGCAATTAAATTGCCCACCTGGACAACAGCAATTGATAGCTGAGAGCTGATAACTACGGTCAACGCTGATCGGGTTGGATGCTTTTGAATATAATTGTTTGTGGTTGCAGAGTTACTCTTTCTGTTGTGGTGATGACCATGACTGCCCAGAGATACACTTTCAGCGGTTGTTACATTTGAGGTGTGGCTACTCGCGGCGTACTCCGTCAGTATCCACTCAGATTCATAAGAATAACACCTGGAATAATCGTTCTGCGCTGATTGGGGAGGATACAATCAGAAGGAAGATCCTTTCACATGGCGCATATCGTTGGTTGATGGATCAGTCGCCTTCACCTGGACTCTTCTCACTGGTTAGGAGCTCGATCTAGTCCACTGCAGGTCGACAATCCATCTACTTGGCTTTGTGGCCCAAAACTTAGCACGGGTAATTTGCACTTTGAGTCTCCCGAGCCCCGACGTCGGCCTAAAATTTTAATTTTTTTTTTCCTACGCCAAGAAATCCGAGTAGTCATACCTCATGCGAGGAGCTAACTATCAACACTATCCGACTAGTATGTCATCTCGACGAGGTATTTCGCTGAAAGCAGATAAAAATCTACCCCCCCAGACAGACTATTTTGAAGGGCTTTTGTTCTCAAAAAGCAATTGCCTCCCTCAATTCATTGTACCTGTTTGATTGGTGTTGGTTTTCTTCCCTCGTGCCTTTCAAAACCCGGTCCAACGGTTTCCCCCGCAATGTCCTCCACGTCTTTTGTCATTAGAACGCCCTGCTCGTCCGCAAATATCGGCCCAGGATTTGATGTAATCGGTCTAGCATTGTCTCTTCACCTCGAATTGCACGTGACTATCGATACGACTCAATCATCTTCGCAACACCCCCTCAACTGCGTGATCACTTATGATGACCAAAGTAACAGCAGCGAAAAGATTAGCTTGGACCCGGAAGTCAACTTGATCACCCGAGTAGCCCTGTATGTTCTTCGATGCCACGACCAGAGAGCGTTCCCTGTCGAGACCCGAGTACATATTAAAAATCCTATCCCACTGAGTCGGGGTCTTGGTTCATCCGGCACTGCAGTCGTTGCAGGTGTGACGCTGGGCAACGAAGTCGGTCGCCTGGGTCTGAGCAAGGATCGTCTGCTAGATTATTGCTTAATGATTGGTGAGCTCATCAAGAATACTGCGTATATCGGCAATCGATGAGACCTCAAGCGCACGGAGCCCAGGAGCCAAGGAGCTAACTCTTCTCTAGAACGTCATCCAGATAATGTTGCTGCCTCGTTGTTCGGAGGCTTTGTGGGAACTTACCTCAATGAACTCAAACCTGAAGACGTCGCTCGCAAAGAGATCCCTCTCAGCGAGGTGCTTCCCTCTCCGGCAGGTGGTGTTGATACTGGTCGAAAACCTCCAGAGCCACCTCTAGGGATTGGACATTATAGGAAGTTTAACTGGGCCAAGGAGATTAAGGCTATTGCTATCATTCCCGATTTCGTGGTCCCAACAGCTAATGCCCGCAATGTCCTCCCTACAAGTTATTCTAGAGCCGATGTGGTACGTTGATCCTGTCCGTTTCTCGCGCCCGGGCCCGCTAATCGGTTTTGACTTTCGCAGGTTTTCAACCTCCAACGCGCCGCTCTGCTTCCTGCAGCATTGGGCGCCTCCCCACCCGACCCCGATATGATCTATCTTGCTATGCAGGATAAAGTCCACCAGCCTTACCGCCAGACTCTTATCCCCGGCTTGACAGACATTCTCCGGTCGATGAATCCAAGCACGCAACCGGGCCTTTTAGGTATCTGCTTGTCCGGTGCAGGACCAACCATCTTGGCCCTGGCCACTAATAGATTCGAAGAGATTGCGGATCTCATCATCGCCCGTTTCACGTCTCAAGGTATCTCTTGCCAATGGAAGCTGCTTGAGCCCGCCCAAGATGGTACTGTAGTGCAGTATCTTTAATCGGGCGACCTGTGAAGTATATTTTTCAACCATAATAAAAATGGGGCTAGGTACATTTATGAGACCTTTGGGGGGATAGATTTCTTCCGCTTGGAATCCAAGGGGGGAGAAATGAAAAATTCCTCGGTTTCAAACATCGAGTTAGTGAGCTATCGCCGTTATTGTATAGAACATGCATTTTTCTCATAGACGGCTTAAATTGATGCAATGAGATAATACTTGCCTTGGTACCTACTTAGGTGATGATAATGCGTTGGACTAATCATCGAAAAACAAATAAAGGATAGTCGATTCCCATGACAAGCCTTACAATCAGCATATCAAGATAATCTTGTATGAGTGATTTTTTTCCTTCTGGTGTATATCGTTAAATAATTTTTGTTGTGAACATCCCGGGCTTCTTGCGTGTGGCTGAGTTGAATTGAGGCGGTGGGAGCCACAGTGTCCGAGCTCTCGATGTGGACAAGCTATCCTCATTACGTGCTTCCCTACCAAGAACTGATTATGGACAGGAGTTGACAATAATAATCATCCTTCAAGCTGTTGAACCACAAACAGATCGCCGTCCCTGTGAATTAATAAAAAAAATCTTCATTATGGACAATATTCTAGTCCCTCTCCAGGACGCTTTCGAAGGCCAAATCGTAAGTTCTCATCCTGCCTAACTTGTTTGCCGATTTCTGGCCACATCTTATCCAATCGAGCTGCTAACCTGGCAACTTGACGGATAGGATTTCCACGGTCAGCGTATAACTGAGATTCTCTCCACAGCCCTTCTGATTATATCTGGCGTGAGTAAACTGACGTTATCTTTTTTCGGTTGGCAACATTTTTTTGCTAACTAATTCCACTATAGATAATCGCCTTCCTCAGCGGATACATCGCTCAAGACATTCATTTAACCCTTTGGGCTGGCCTGGCAGGAACGCTCCTAACTGGACTTGTTGTCATTCCTCCTTGGCCTTTCTACAATAAAAATCCCGAACCGTGGCTCGCCCCGTTACCAGGGACTGTTGGCGGTACAGGTGTTGTGGTAGACGGAGTTAAAGTCGCATGATCGTACCCGGCTCTCGTTATCATCTTTGTAGTTCAATGGAGAAACAAAAGCACCCCAGCTCTTGACCACTACATGTTCCAAAAACCGCGTATGCTATTAAAGCCATTTCCGAGCAGCCCAAAAATATAAAATGGAGAAAAGACAAAGTGGATGAACCCCGAACGCCGCCCTATACCTCTTCATGTTGCACCACCATGTGAATTCGTACCGGGCTAAGGCAAACCTCACTAATCAGGAATCTGATGCTAGCATTTACCGACCATACTTCTGGAATTCCCAATCTCTGTTATCCAGGGGGCAGACTTGACGGGTTTTCAGCCAGCGGGAAATGCAGTGAAAATGGAAAGCATGCTAATCTCCGTCAGTTAAGGGTTTTTGAGGCGGTAATAGAAGAGGAAAACCCACATTGCAGATTCCCCACGCAACTGTACACTCCTCCGTCGTAGATGAGCCTTGATTTGCTTGACATTCAATGCCTATACGCAAACTTTAGTTCCGCATACCCAAGGGAAAGAGTGCGGGGAAACATACATAGATCCATAATGTGGTTACGACAGATGGCACAATTATCAACCACAATGTCCCATGCCCACAAAGCAACAGCATTCCACTATCGGGGGGGTTGGGGAGAATTATTAGTCAATTCCTAGGACCTCATCAAGGAAGCAAGGCATTACTGCTCTGGTACCTTCTTGACCTCGAACTTTTTCTTTCCATCACTAGCACCTTCCTTTGATCCACCTTTTGCCTTAGACGAGCCCCCAGAGGTAGCTTCCTTCATTTCCACATCAGCCATACTGTTGGCTAAGACCTGATTGTATTTTGCAGAAAATCCCCGGCAATCGGAAGTTTGACTCCGTCGGTGTGAAGTGACTGAAGTAGGATGAGGGGTACGGAATTCAGCTGATTACGTAGGAGGGAACTATTGAATGGGAAGGTCTTTCGAGGGGTGAAAATGGCTCCTAGCAGGCGTAAGGTAGCTTTTCAACGAACGGCAAAATGAAGTAATTTTATAATGATACTTCCACACCTTGCAGCGACATGAGTTGTTCAGTGGAGAAAGGAAGGTACTCAAATTACTGATCTGAGATCCAGAAGGGTAACAAGGTACAAATAAGCAAACTGCTAGGCTGCCTTTCTGTTGGCTAGGATTTGTTTTGTTTGCACTTGGACAGAGTCAGCCTGAGAGTGGCGGAGAGAGCGGTGAGGGTGTTAGTCATCAAAGAATCCCCGCCTGAATCACCCAGCCTTCTCATCCCAACCTGCAATATGAAGAAACATCATCTTCAACATTAATCACCTACAATGACTCTTTACTTATCTTTTTGTCCCTTCTGCCTTCGTTCCCCTATCTAGACGTGAGCATGCCTAGGAGTTCCGGCTTCTTACTTTCCTTACACTTTCTTTGATCCTAATAATAGACGAATCTGATTTCCGTTGCCCGATTTGCCATCATTCCACAGAACCCATCTGCGTTTTGAGTTGGCCGCCGCTTGTCCCTCAACCTTTCCTTAGCTTCTGATAATTCAGCGTTGAAATATCCACTCGGTAAAGGCTGCTGGGCAGTATTATACTTCTTTCTTATTACTGCTTGTCGCGTTGCTCTTATTGATATCCTTGATTTTCTTCTATTTCTGCACCTCTTCCCTCAAGGCTGTCTATTTATTAAGCCGACCTGTCGCAATGTCGACCCAATCCCCTACTCCCCCAACCCCCAAAGGGCCTCGAAACAACCGCCGCAACTACAAGAAGACGACAACTCCTTCTACTCAGAAAGCCTCTACTCTCACAACTCCGCCGTCATCCCCACCCAGGACCGTCAGCCCCCGAGGAACGACGACCGATTCATTAAATAATGTCACGCTATCCAAGAAGACCAACCGGTCTAACAAAAAACCACGAGATTCTTCCAGGACCTCTCCTGTTCGCGCAACGAATAAGACCGGCCATCGGCATACCGCCTCGAATCCAAGTAATAATATCACAACCCCTCAATTGAAGGACAGCCCTCATTACGCTGGTCCAACTTTCCATGCATCGCCCGCGCCCTCGGCTCTCCCGATTCCAAGCTTCTTCTCCAAATCTTTCCCAGACTCGGACCCTGCGTCTACGTTGGACCCTGATAGTGATAGCTTTGATGCTGATGCAGACTTCGAGAGTACTCCCTCTAAACCCAAAGCGCGACCTCAAGTCCCTGATGAAGGACAGAAATCAACACCACTCGATTTTCTTTTCAGGGCCGCTGTCGAAGCTAGAAAGTCTCAACCCCAATGTAGCTCCGAGCCAGCCGCTACAATTCGATCTCCACAAACTGATTCTAAAGCTATCCAGCAGCGCAAGTTCAATAATATTGGGCCTGGTGGGTTGTTTCCGCTGGAGATGGACGACCCAGATCAACGCCACTCACAGATTGGGCCTTCGTTTGCTCCATCCTATAAAGATCGCATGGATGCCTTGCGATCCACCACTTCCCTGTCGCCACCAACGACGGAGATAGATGAAGACAAGCGAAAAGCTAAGACCGAGGCACTGAAGAGTTTATTACTTAACCCCCGACCACAGCGACCATCATCTGGCTCATACTCCACCAAAAGCCAAGGTACTGGTTTTTCTGGGCAATCTAGCCCTAGTCATACCCCGCCCCATTTTGCAACCCCTGTGAGAACAACTTCAGGTCCTCCAGCGACCTTTGGGCAAAGAGGATCGTATGAGCAGAAGCAACCAAGGCCCACGAGTGAATCACACCCTCTGTTCCCACCTACTCACACCTACTCTTCCCAAGAAATTCGATCTCAAAACTCTGCTTTAAGGCGAGAGTTCCTTTCATCTAGCCCCGGGAATGCTCCTGGAATATTGAAAGACGCCTATCATTCGCCAGTTCCAACGTACGATTACTCGAAATACCCTGCAAATTCAACACATAATCCAAGCCACTTCCTGAATCAAGCCAAGTCGCCTTTATCGCGAACCTTATCAGGTAGCCCAAACCCCCAAGCCCTTGATACCAAGAAAATGGAGGATGATCTACGGCGAATCCTGAAGCTTGATGTGAACCCTGGCCTACCGTCAAGCAGCATTCAAAGCTCATTTGCATGAATTTTTTCTTACTTCAACGCGCTTTACAATTTCGACCCTTCCGTTTCTTCGTTTCATTTGATGAGAATTGCGAATGATTTCAGCGATTGGCTTGTTTAATCTCCTCACCAACACCTTACTAAAAATGTTGATCTCCAATATTCTAGTTTGTCAGAGCTCACTCGTTCCATATTCCGTTGCTTGTTTCATACACACTCCCTCTCCCTTGGTAGCTAATTTTATCTCTGTTCGCACGGTACGATTTCGGTATTCAGTTGATAGCGACTCTTCTTTGTTATGGCTATGGGCGAGGTCAATTGGCTCTTTTAACGGGTGATGTTTCTTATTGTATTGGCCTGCATGCATCTCGAAGTTTGGTTGCCCATTGGTACACTTTTCCGAAGATCTGAAATGGGGGGTTTCTTTTGTTTCGCCTTCACCAGGCTCTACATTCGTTTATTTTCCAGCTGGTCTTATTTGTATTGTCATCCTTATTTTCTCCGTGTCTCTCTTTACGCTTGGATCAAATCCTCGCTCTCACTTGTATTTTTTTAGATGATCCCTACATCCTTATCTAGCCCAAGTCATTGCATAGTGCACTAACTTTGGCCACTTCATGTGATTAAGATTCAGATATGTGGTCTCTCGGTAGCTCAGTCAGGATAGCTTCGTGTTCGGATCAGCTAGATGACGATCATTTTCAAGCACGGTCTATTATTTCACTCTAGTTCTATAAATGTCAATCTAGAAGCGACATCTAAACACTCAGTTCAGAGCTATGCCCCGACAATGTTACAAATATGCAATACCTTTCCCCCCCGGTCTCGAGCTACCATATTGTCAATTTCCCAGGAACAACAGGAGGCATAAAAACCATCAACTCAATCGAGCATTCCAATGATTTGATGCCTCCTGTTTTCATAATTAATTATTTGACTGCCTGCGAGGAGAGAGACGATGAAAACCTTAACATCTAAAGATAGGTTCGTCAGGCCAAGCAGCAAAGAATGATACCAAGGAGAGATCCACGGTGTTTTAAGGTGCATTGGTAAATTACCGCAATTGGAAGGCTGTTGGCGACAAGGAATGCCAATAATGTTTGTTTTCAGGTGGACTCGTTGCATTCATGATGCATGAATACATTGTACGCTTGTTAAATCTTCCTTTTCTTTTTTTTATCCTTTCCTTCTTTACCTTGGATAAAAAGAAACCCGAATAAGAAACCCAATTAAAGGGGGTAATGATGGAGAATAATAAATGGGGTTTTTTGGGTAATCTCTGGGAGGTATTATTATCCTTACCACGAGATAATAATAACAGTACCAACGACGAAAGAATTGGCACTTCCTGACCCTCTTAATAACTTAATTAAATCCATGACTTGGTGGTGGAAATAGGGTCAGGTACCGTACAGCATCCATGGGACAAGGACTCCAAGCAGAAGAATAATCATCAAATCGGAGTAATAAAATACGTACATTTGGACAGGAGAGGGTCTGCGTCTCTGGTTCCGGGCACCTTCCCAGGGGTCAGCGAAGGCAAATACTAATAATAATAGGTAGGCGTGGATACCAGAGTCGCCCAGCCCACACACCACACCAGTTGCCAGGAGCACAAGAGAAGCAACAAGAAGCCAGTGCAAAGAACGCAAAGAGAAACCGATCTTCACTCGTCCCTGGCCGCTTTCTCTCTTCTCCTACCCTTGAGGTCATCATTCCTATCACATCCCATTCCAGCTGGCTCTTTACGCCTCTTCCTTTTCTTTCTTCCCTCCTCTTTTTTAAACCAAGCAGATCCTCTTCGCAGTGTTTTCCACCCAGAGACTAGCCAGCCTTGTTACCCACTTCTTCTCCTTGCAAAACTTCTTTAGCCTCATTATTAAATTCTCCCTTTCTTGCCGTCCTACTTCAGCTCGCCTGCTACACTTTAATACCCGCAGATCCCTCAAAAGGCTTTTAATTCTTCAATGACCCGCCCGCGCTCCTCCTAAAGACCGAGAGAGGAGCTACTTGCCGTTTACTATCATTTGATCCCACCCTTTGAGTTGTCCCCATGGCGAATCCGTAAGTCTCTCCCAACACCTTTTATGTGTTCTCGGCCCTAGAACCGCTAATGTTCAGTGGTTAATTATGAACAGCTTCGGCTCCGCATGGCGTACTTTCTGGCATACGATGACCTCCAATGACCGGCACGCATCCCACGATTCCCCCTACCGAACGGGTCGACACGTCCCTCTTAGTCAAAGTCGGCATGAGCCTCTCACATCGATTGCGACAAGCGCCATCGAATCCCGGCCTGATCTGAGCAGCCCCTACGAAGAAGAGCCGCCCAAAGCTTCGACAAGTTCCAATTCGAATGGATGGGCCGGTTCCCCAACCGGAGTGGGCTCCCCAAACCGTCCATATTCTCCTGGAATGCGGTCGATGTCGTCTCAGAAACGCCGGTCAACCGATCCTGGAGCGGACGGTGCTGCAGAAATTCAAATGCAGAGTTTCCACGAAGGAGCGCCCCCTCCCCCCCCTGTGACACATTCATGGAGAAAGATAGAGCGATGGCTGGAGAGCAATTACGAAGAGCTTTACGATAACCTATGCGAGGGTTGCACCCAGAACGATATTAATGAACTGGAACATGAACTGGACTGCAGCTTACCATTGGAAGTCCGAGAATCGCTAATGATCCACGACGGCCAGGAGCGTCCGGGTCTGCCCACCGGCGTCATCTTTGGAAGCATGCTCCTCGACTGCGAGGAAATCGTCCAGGAATGGAAGAACTGGAGGGTTGTGAATGAAGAATTTCTAGCATCCGCGTCCACAATGAAACCCCCCCCCCCGAAAACCACCGCAAGCTCGTCGTCCGCTCCACCCCCTCCCCAGGCTTCTTCCAATCCTCTGTGGAGGCAGGAACTTCACGACCGGCAAGAATCGCAACCCCTTGGTGCCGTTCAGAAGGCTTACGCGCATCCGGCTTGGATCCCTCTTGCCCGTGATTGGGGTGGCAACCATATTGCGATCGACCTAGCTCCAGGGCCTGCAGGGAAATGGGGCCAGGTTATCCTCTTCGGTCGAGACTACGATTGTAAATTCGTGGTTGCCAGGTCTTGGGCTGCTTTTCTCGCTGCCTTTGCCGATGACATCTGCAGCGGCAAAGTTATTGTTGACGAAGAGACGAACGAAATGAAACTATTGCAATTCAAGGCCCAGGGCGTGGAACCTCCGTACCTGGAGATTCTACGGTGGAGGACAGATCAGAAGTATGGCAGGCGTCCGCCTAGCAAGAGACCCAACGGCCTAGGGTTAAACACAGGTGTTAAATCTGGAAAGGAGTCTCCGTATGGAAGTCCTGCGCCTCCGGAAGAGCGTGGAAGATCACCACACCGATTCCCGAATCGTGGGTCCACCCAAAGCCCCAAGACGCAATTCGGAATATCTAGCCCACTTGCCCGTGTTACGGAAGAAGTTTCGAGTCCGGTACACACAAACGCGGAACCTGAACTTGCTGTGGATACCAAGGCAGGGCCAAAGGAACCTCAGACCGGAGACTTGATGGAGGTCGCCACCCCGCAAATCTCAGGCAAGGAGAATGAAGCCATTGGAGTGCGGACTCCCGAGAATAAATCTTCAGAGGCCGAAAAGGCGCAAAAACGTGACTCGAATCAGGGACCTTCTACTCCCGGCTTGGAATCCGAGGTCCTGGGTGAAATGAAAAATGTAGCCATCTAGACCACGATGTCAACTCTTGCTTTCTTTCTTCTACTTGATTCCCTTCTTTCTCTTATATTCTGATCAGCTTGAGGCCGAGGATTTAACATAAGGCTCTTGCTTCCTGTTTTTTTTTTTTTTTTTTTTTGAATCACGTTTTCCCTTCCGATGAAGTGTGTTAGGGGCAGTAATCGAGCTGATGGGATTCGTGTGAAGATCGTTCCAACGCCCTGTATAAATTTCCGCATTGTTCTCTGTTTTCTGTGGCCTGGCCTACGCCCTTTAAGGAGCTTTTTCGATTTTTCTTCGTTTGGGAAGGTGACTTGTGCGATATGGTTCTTCTTTTTTTTCCCCATTGCCTGTAACTCTATCTCGACGATCACGCAGTATTAGTACTCTCGATTTTGTCCCATCTTCTCATTTTCTTCTCTAATGCTATACATTTGCATGATGAGCGTGCTCTGATTCGTATCATTCCAAAGTAGTTTTTCAATTTCGATACAGCCCCCCGTCCTCATTCAGTCGGATGTCCATTGGCTGGCAATGCGTCTATCAAACACCAGTGCGCCCGTCTTCGTAATATTTTCTTTGCACAAACAGGTGCGTTGTTCCCACAATCCTATGGCGACCCGGGTGGTCAACTTCTCAAATGAGCTGGTGGTATATTAACGACGGATGATGGTGGGAAAAAAATATTCTAGTTCTATTGTATATTACACTTAAGTGCTTATTCCCAGGGCAAATCTTGTAGCCACACATTTAGGATTCAGAATCTAGAGCCACAACTCTTGACACCCACGGGGCAGACAAATCCGGCAATGAGCACATCCACCCCAGGAAGCTAGATGAGGTTGAGCTTTTGGGCACCCTCAAGCCGGAGACGGTTCCACAATAGGCCTTTTCAGACGCTATATCTTTTTTACACCGGAGAGTAAGAGTAACGCCCCCAGCACGGCATGGGGCAGCAGGATTCCCTGTTTCCCCCTCCTTAACTTCTGATTAAAAGCAAAGAACCGAAATGTACTCCCAACTTTTCAATCCCAGTCATCATCGTCCAAATCTTGTCGGTTGGACCGCGCATTCCCAGTCCGAATAGCCCGTCCCCGCCGACCATTGTCATCCTCATCCTCGTTCTCCTCGTCCGAAACATCGCCACACCCGGCCTTCAGCTTCGCCTGCGTCAATACACCCTTCCACACAAGCCTCTTTCCCAAAGTCGCCGTACTAAACCCATCAGCCCCATCAGCCCCATCCCGGCCACCCGACCCCAGGCCCTCGAACCCCAAGACCCGCTCAACGGCCACTCCATCCTTGAATCCAATCACACAGGGCAAGACCCGGATCTTCAGTTTCTCTACAACAAAGGGCGTATGCCGCACATCGGCCCGGGCAAAGCGCACATCGTGGTGTCGTGTGGCTAGGGCCCGAATATGCTCGTCCATGATCCCGCAGCGGGCGAAATCCGGATGCGCGAAGTGGATCACGCATCGCTGCGTTTGGGTTGTGAGGTCTAGGAGGTTCTGGTCATTTTTCAGGGTTGGGTAAAGGCTATCTTCAACGAGGGTAGTTGTGGGGTCGGTTTTGTTGGTTTTGGTGGAGGCGAATTCAGCATTGAGTTGCTCGATGCGGTGGGCGCGGTAGCTGGAGTCGTCTTCGTTCTCGAGGGCGGCGAAGAGGGCGTCCGAGTCATCTAGGTCGTTCTCGCCGTCAGAGTCGCGGGAGTGCTTGGGTGAGAGGTTGTGGTTCATTTTTGGGTGCGGAGAGCGGGGGGGTTTTTTTATGGGGTGGGTTTATCTGCTGGTTTCACAGTTGAGGAATATGTGCCAGCATGAGAGGGCGGGGTTATGTAGGAGGGATTTGGGGTTGGCGAGGGGTTGAGAAGGATATGGTGCCAATGTTGGAAGTTATATACACGATTGGGAGGTGCAGTGGGAATTATGGTACGCGAGGGTATCTGGGTCTGCTGGGCTAGGCTATTTCAAAGGTGGTAGATTGAATCTAAGGATAAGACTTAAAGGAGTATATACTCATGATTATGCGTAATCTAAAAAGAAGCCCAATCAATTGGGTTCCTACTCATGTTCCTCTCCTCCACACAGCGAAAAGGAGCTAAATCGGGGATGTTGTTCAGTTATTCCATTTGCCAACCAAAATGACCAAAAACGTGAGGTTTTTAGCTCCCCTCGAACTCTTTAGGTATTCAGATGATTTAAATCAATTTGTACTGATCCATCTACATTCCATTTACTATTTACCCAGCGCCTTATACGGGCGGTACTTCATTGGAAGAAGCCGAATTGATTCGATGCCTGGTAAAATATAGTACGGGGAGATACAGTGAATAATACCCTTAGAATTGCCGCTTCCGGTCCAGGTGTGGGAATTTGGCCAGCCTCAAGAAGCCTCAGCAACTTTTATTTGCTCTCTGCTTCTCCCTCTCCTCCTCGGCGCTGCTTTTTTCCTTCTTCTCGGTCTTTTTTCGGTTCTCCTTGATTTTCTTCTTCCTGCATCCTTCGGTTGAGCTTCGATTCCCCCCTCCCCCTTCTTTCTCCATCCTTCATTATTTGGTTGGGGGATCGTCCGTTCTGCTATTCTTATTTTTTTAGCAAGCTTTCTTTCACATCCTAATCTTGTTGGTCCGCACCACCACCGTCTTTCGTGATCGCCACCACCAAATTTTCCCCTTTTATTCCTCACAGTCTTTCTTCAAGCTCTCTCCATAACACCCAACCTTGCCGGTTAGACTATTAGACAAGATGGTGGACAGCAGGAAAACTGATGATTATGCGATCGAAATGGAGAAGCTAGAGCAGAGTAAGAACTTCGAGGCACCACCGCCGCCGCAGCCCAGAAATCTTCCGTCCGCTTCATTCTCCAACCATGCGGCTCTCCCCGTGCTCGCATACTGTGGCTCCTCCATTCTTATGACTGTTATGAACAAATATGTCCTGTCTGGCTTGGACTTCAATCTCAATTTTTTTCTCCTCTGCGTTCAGGTATGCATTAGCCTTCCTTGACTACAAACTTGCCGACCGCTAATAACCAGCCATCGTCCTCCAGTCTGTCGTGTGCATTGTCGCGATCCAAACATGTAAATCATCTGGCATTATCACGTACCGTGACTTTAACATTGATGAGGCTCGGAAGTGTAGGTGTTTTCGAGAAATTCCTTTCGGCATTAATCTTTTTGACTGACTGGCTCCGGTTTGGATAGGGTTCCCCATCACTCTCCTTCTCATTGGTATGATATACACGGGATCCAAGGCCCTTCAGTTCCTCTCTATTCCGGTATACACGATCTTCAAGAACCTGACCATCATTCTTATCGCCTATGGAGAGGTTCTTTGGTTCGGTGGCTCCGTCACCGGACTCACCCTGTTCTCGTTCGGACTGATGGTCCTAAGCTCAGTCATTGCAGCCTGGGCTGATATCAAGCATGCCGTCGAAACCAGTACCGACGCTACATCGAAGGTCTCAACTCTGAATTCTGGTTACATCTGGATGTTGATTAACTGCCTTTGCACCTCATGTTACGTCCTCGGAATGCGTAAGAGAATCAAGTTGACCAATTTCAAGGATTTCGATAGTATGTCACCCCGAGGAAACTCTGCATACGCTATTCACAGTTCTTCTCTCTAATTTAAATCTCTAGCTATGTTTTACAACAACCTCCTCTCAATCCCCGTCTTGATTGTGCTATCCGGTTTAATGGAGGATTGGTCGTCCGCCAACGTTACTCGCAACTTCCCGCCGGCTGCCCGAAATGGTATTATTTTTGCCATGATTCTCTCGGGATTGTCCTCCGTTTTCATCTCCTACACTTCGGCTTGGTGTGTCCGCGTCACTTCTTCAACTACTTATTCTATGGTGGGAGCTCTCAACAAGCTTCCCATCGCTATCTCCGGGTTGGTTTTCTTCGATGCTCCGGTGACTTTCCCTAGTGTATCCGCCATTTTCGTTGGTTTCGTCAGCGGTATCGTTTACGCAGTTGCTAAGATCAAGCAAAACGCCAAACCCAAGATTGGTATTTTGCCGACCTCGAACCCTGTCAGCGCCAGCAGCCAGAGTATGAGAGATTCGCTGCGGTCTTGAGCACAATGGCTCCTAAATCACGCGCTGTGCCAACCTTTGCCGTGATTTCTTGCACCCAAAGGTTAAACATTTTGTCGGGGTTAACTTAATCAGACAACGATATAATTCTTTCGCATGTGATATGTGACTCACGTTTCATGCTCGTGGAAGTAGGTTTATTGACTATTTCTATGCTGACAGGCGTTCGGTGGTCTTGTATTTTATTTTTTGCTCATCTTCTGGGGCCAAATGGGCCTTCACTATCTATTTTTTTTTTTCTAATTTTTTAGCCCCTAGCCTTCTGGGTTTACTGTTTCGAAAACCCTGCTATTGCCTCCCATTTTGTGGCGCAAACGGCGCTCTTGTTTGTTGCAAGTATCATTCTAGTAATACCGGGACCAGCCGTCTCAACTATCTTTTTCATTTTCTCACAAGCATATCTAATGGCATCCGGCGCAACGAGAGCATAGCAGAGGTTCGCTTTATATCACAGAAGACAACCAGAGGGCTCTCTTATGGTGTTTGAATTTTGTATATATGAATATTCTATTCGCTTTTTTAATCAGGCTATAGAAGGAAAGTGTGTTTTGGCTACATTACCCTAGTACTTTATTACCTACAGATAAGAATATTTTCAACAAGAATTATCAAGAAAGAGAAGAGTTGGTTCTTCACTGTTGATCCGCTGGTAACTCAAGGGCTCGGTGGCTTCTCTGCCTGAAATGTGTTCCAAATCGGCCCGAGCGGCGAAAGAATTCGGGAACAGAAAAAGAAAATCAAATAGTAATAACCAACAAATCAAAACCATCATATATTCCAATCCCCCCAAAACACACCCCTTCTCGATATATACCATAATACAATACTAACCCGAAACCTATCACCTAATATATATTTTCAAAATATTACAAATACCATGCCTAAATCCAAAAAACCCCGCCGCGATACCGGCCATGGACCAGCCCAGGGCAACCCCAACGGCAACGGCAACAAACAAAAGCACCGCAAAATGCACTCATTCGCCAAGGTATCCAATACTTTCAGCACTAAGGATAATAAGAGCGGAGCCAGTAAAGAAGGAACCCAGGGACGGACGCAGAAAAAATCCGGGTCGGACTCGGGACAGGGTCAACAGCAACGGCGATGGCCGGTTGTGCCATTTGCGAGGAAAGACCGGATTTTGTTGATTGGGGAGGGTGAGTAAACATTTCTTTTAATTTCAACCAAGATATACTTTTTGGAGTCTTAAGGACGCGTATTCTTGTATGCCGGCCCTTAGGCTGAAAAGATTACCTGACTGGCAGTGCTACAATTTATAGCTCCATAGCTCCAATTGGTTACAGGCAACCTCGGCTGTATCATTATTATGGCTTTATTTACTGTTATTAATTTTTTAGAAAGAAGGGGAGGAGGATAGAGGATATTAGATATGCCTGACTTATAAAAAAATTATAGGAGACTTTTCCTTCGCCTGGTCATTGGTCACGCAGCACCGATGCAGAAACGTCCTGGCAACCAGTTACGACTCTGAAGAGACTCTTTATGGCAAATATCCCCAAACTCAGAATCATATCCGAGATCTCCTGGGTGCCTTTCAGCGGACGAGCCACAATACCCACGAAAAAGGAGATGATGAGAAGGAAGATCAAGGGAGGCCTTCTCATAATAATGACAAAGCTAGCAATCAGCAACGAAAACAAGGCCCCAGTGTACTTTTCTCGGTCGATGCGCGGAAACTGGGCCTACCTGCTGGCGGGGGGAAGGAAGTGAGGATAGGATTTCCGCAAAAGGAGCTAAGACGACCAGCCTGGCAGGAGGCTGAGGCACGGAAGCGGAACCAAACCCTTTCTAAAGGCTCTAATGGCGGGCCTTGGGATGTGATTTGTTTCAATTTTCCACACGTAGGGGGTATCTCGACGGATGTGAACCGGCAGGTTCGCGCTAATCAGGAACTTCTGGTGGCTTTTTTCAAAGCATGTGTACCACTCCTGTCGGCCCGTCCCGAGCCTGTAGATTATGAGGAGGATGAGTGGGAGCATAGTGGAGACAATGAGGATGGGTCTAGCGATGAGAGCGAGGTGGGAGAAGATAATGATGGTACTGTGCGGGCTAAACGCGAGCGCCGAACTGAACCCGGCCAGATTCTGGTTTCCTTATTTGAGGGAGAGCCGTATACTTTGTGGAATATTAGGGATCTTGCAAGGCATGCCGGTCTGAGGGTTGTCACCAGCTTTAAATTTCCCTGGACCTGTTATCATGGATATTCCCATGCTCGCACCTTGGGAGAGATCGAGGGGAAAGACGGGGAAAGAGGTGGCTGGAGGGGCGAGGATAGGGATGCAAGGATGTATGTCTTCGAGCCAAAGCAGGATGGCATTGATGCCGGGTCGAGGGGCTATCCTCGATCCTCCTCGACCGGTGGAAAACGGAAAAAGGGAAGAGTAGAAACAGACGAGTCCGAAAGCGACTAGACTGTTTTTTTTTTTGAAGTGAGGGGGGGCATGTATTAGAGCATTTAGCCCGTTCTCCCCTATTGAGCGATCAAATCACAGCTAATAACGTAATGAAAAATAAGGAAATGAACCATCACACATGTGCTATGGTTACATTATGTAGACCTTCTTCATCTCGCTTTCATTGAAGATCTCCCCAGTGGTAGGGTCTTTGACTTTGCCGGACTCCACACAGCCAACCTTTTTGCTCATTTCCAGGAGTCGATGTTGGCCATATATCCGTCCATTCGGCAGTACAATTGGGTCGCTTTCGACATAACTCTTGGTGTGGTGAGCGTAAGGCATATTACGCGCAAGCTCGTTCAACTCGGTCGAGCAGATAGGGCAGACGGATGTAGTGGTCGACATCGAGTTGGAACTTGAAGAAGTGTAGGCTGAATGACATGATGGCGTCTTGAGGGCAGAGAGACCCGCCGATAGAGCGATATGTAGTAAGGGAAGAGAGGGTAAGGAGAGTAGTTCGTGGTGAGTGCGAACAAAGAGGTCAGAAAGATGTGTCCATCTTTCAGAAGAATACATCGACTAAAAAATTGGTTAGAAAAAGCGCTCCGCTGAAAATCGGACTGGAAGTACCTTATACGGCTCGGTTCTTGTGTCCTGAGGGAAAGCAAGAAGCCCAGCAGCTCGAAGAATTTCCCCGGATTGGGTCTCAAAATATGGTGTAAGATATTTTTTAGCGTGCGCTCTCGCATCCACGTATTTTAATATATCACCGCTCCGGATCATTTCGATATATTGCTGCATCCTTAATTCGAACTCTAAATTGAACTGTATTTATCAATATTAGCACACCCTACTCGTCTAAAAATTAGATAGCTCTGGTCCACCGACCTGACTTTTCTTTAGCGCAGCTTTGTTCTCATTGCACCACTGTAGAGCATCTTTCGTCTCGCCATTGCGAAGACTCTCAGCAACCCGCTGACATTGCACAAAGACATTAAGGTCGACAAGATCTTCGATATCTTTTTCTCGTGCTAGTTGCTGGGCACTCTCCGTATATCCCGAGCGTAGCATCTGATCTACGACAAGTCTATCGAGCCGGATCCTGGACCACTGGTCGTACTTTACGTCGGCCAAATTTGGAATCTGGTGGAGACACTCCAAATGCTGGATACGCTTTTTCGACTGATCGTGGATCCTCTTCTCTTCTTGTTGCAAGTTTTCCATTTTCCTCTTCAGTCCCTGCATGCGGGTTATCATCGCATCGAGAGCGGCTAATGTCTGGTCGGGGGTCTGGGTGCCTGATAACGAGGCTTTGGTGGTTTCTTTAAGTGCGGGGAGGACATATTCCTTTTCCCGTTCAACAATACGCTGAACAGACTTAAAATTTTTTCGGGTCAATTCATGGGGTAATCGGAGGAGAGGTTGGTCCTTTATAAGTGTTTATCGCATTAGTATTCAAGTACGCCTTGTGGAGGGAACGAGGCTGGATAATACCAGGAGCAGATGATTCTCCGCACTAAGCTTCGTAGAGGTGAGTTCCGCAGCCATCATGAATGGGAGCTTTGGAAATTATTGGGGTTCTACTTTTAGATCGATTTAGGTAATTTGATAGATCAATCGAACACAGTTTGATGATTGCAGTCCGTGAATGCAAGCCTTGAAGGGAGGAAGTCGTTGGGCGTGACCAATGCGGAGACAGGGAGAAGGTCACACCACCAACCTTCGACAAAAGTAAAGCCTCCCCACACTATCGGCTCGGAGAACAACTGCCCAGCCCGTCCTATATTACATTTTGCCGCCAAGAAGCCTCAACTCAATCCAAAGTACATATAACAACGGTTAAAGGTGCATTTAGCAAACGGCTATTTTCTGTTTCAACTCGAAGCTGCCTAGTACCGAACATATTTGACAAGTAAAAAAAAAAAATTAAAACGAGATTCCCTTTTCAACCCAAGACTCCGGTAAAAGAAACAAGTATAGTACAGGAGCCTTGCCCTTGTAAGCTCTGAGAAATCAACACGCAGTCCAATCGTGTCACCGGTTATAGCGTGCTTTTCCCCCAGAGACGGGCAAATGACTTCCTGGAGACACCTAGTCACTGTCATCACTGTCATCGTTCGCCTGTTTGGACTTCCTTCTCTCCTTCTTCTCCTTCTTCTCCTTCTTCTCCTTCTTCTTCTTCTTGCGCTCAGCACGCTCCTCAGGAGTCTCTCCATCGTGTCTTTTACGCTTCTTCTTTTCGTCATCCTTGGAGTCATCAACGTCCATCTTACTTTCGGGGGATTGCGGGGTCTCCGCATCCTCCTTCGGTGCGGTTTCGATTGCTGTCTGCGCGGAAGCTTCCTCTGGTGCGCTGTAGTCCTTATAATCGCTCTTCCACTTGGCAGGGGTAGCTTCATTAGCCCGGCCGTATTTCTAATGACATTGTTAGCGAAACCTGGGACAGGTGTATAGTGTACTCATAGCGGGTTCACTCACGTCAAGCTTGCCAGCAGACTTGAGCTTCTTCTTTTCCAAGGCAACAGGGCCCAAGCCCCATCTGCGGGGGTACAGATCACGCTCCATGATACAGCGCTTGACCTTGGCAACAACACCGTGGTCACAGGTGGACAGTTCGACAGTGGACATCTGGGCGATACCAATGGCAATGGCTTCACCCTTTGTGGTCATCAAAACAACCTCCTCATTGATATCAATGCCAGCCTCTAGAAGCAAAATTAGCCATTTCACGCCAGGTAGATCGCATCAAATTTGTCAGAGCTTACCGAAGCGCAGAAGACCGGGGATCATGAGCTTGGCGCCGTAGCATACGGCGTTCACTGCACTATCCTTGACGACGATACGCTTGTATGAGGTGAGGAGGGTTTCCAAAGGACGAATGACGGTGCGCAGGTACGATTCGTCGCGCTGGTTGTCATACATCCATTGTGCATCCAAAACGTCATGCAGAGTCACCATGCCACTATTCTCATCCATAGCCCCACTTCGCACACGGCGAAGTTCCTGCATGTGTGCACCGACACCAAGGAGGAGACCAAGGTGAACGCAAAGAGTACGAATGTATGTACCAGCTTCGCAGCTGACCCAGAAGACACCGAGATGACGCTCATTATCGAATTCGTAAACCTTGCTCTCGTGGATCGTTCGGATACGAAGCTGACGCTTGACAGCAGAAATCAAGGGAGGGCGTTGGAACAAAGCACCGGTCAAAGTCTCCAGAGCCCTCTTGAATTGAGCCTCACCGCCGGGGATTTTGTCGTGAAGGCGAATCACACAAACGTATTCTTTTCCGGCGCCCTGTTGGGACTTGACCAACCGAGTGGCACGATCAATACAAACAATCAAGCAGCCGGTGACCTTGGGATCAAGGGTTCCGCTATGGCCAGTCTTTTCCGCCCTGTTAAAAAGCATGAATCAGTTCCTCAATACCCATAACAGAAGGGAGTCTGCGGAATTTACCTCAAGATTCTCTTCATCCAGGCAACGACCTCATGACTAGACGGATTAGAGGGCTTGTCAAGGTTGATCACACCGGAATTGATGTACGACTTGAGATCTCGCTTAAGAGGAGAGCAACCGGCGGGGATGGGAGTAAAATGGCCAGTCCGGACGAGGACTTTTGCTCATAATCAGTACCAACTACTTCCAACGAATGTAAATGAACTCGTTCTCGAGTCATATTACCAAAACGAAGAAATGGGGAAATAGGATTTGCGAAAACATACGCTTGTCATAATTCTTAAGCAGAAGCGGCCATTCCTCCGTTGAGATGCTGGAGGTGCTAGCCTCAGGCTTAATTGTGTAGTCCACCTCTTCCTTAGCCATGGCGACTGCTATTCTGAACAGGCTGGCTCAACAAGTGCAAGGAATTTAGGAAAGTGCACGGATTGGGAAGGAGCACAGTCGAATTGCACTTCCTTGACTAAAGATTTTGTTCTCCCGCTAGCGAGGAAAAGAAAAAGTCCTGGAAATTTTCAAGTGCGGCAAAGAGCTCCAACGACAAAAGCGGTTTAGCGCAGAGTATTCTGCTTAGTATCACGTGATAATACCAACTGGTGCTTGTTTCCTACCAATCCGGCTGTGAAGGAATAAAAATATCAGAGTACTTCGGTACCTACTATTCGTAATTGACCTCATAGTTGATACGTAGGCTAATAAAATACAAGTAAATATCGAAGGGTATAGAACTATTTGCCCTCACTTGCCATCGATAAATTTCATCTTAATTGATGTGGGCAATGATACGAGTGACCCTCTCTTCCCGAATTAATCCCCCCCAAGTCGCCGTCCTGTGCCTCGAGAACCCCATTGGTTTTGAAAAGACGAAGTCCAGGCTGCGGACTGCGTGGTTTGTCCCTGGGTCTCAGGGCGAAATGCCGTCCCGTAGGTACGGTGTTCACCCCACGGTGTATGGACGCTGAAAAATCTCCTCACAAATGCCGGTGTGCTGATAAAGTTCCTCCCACCACCAAATGTAGGATATATCCGAGTTAGAAAGTCGTACATGTGGGCTGCAACAATCCCCATACTTTGAATGACTGCTGCACTCCAACCATGCATGACCATCGTGATAAGCAGCATTGCCAAAGGCGTAAATGGCGCCGGAATGCTGACCACGAAAAACTTAGTTTTTGTATGCTTGTTGTCCTGGCAGTAGGTCCAGATGAATGCCATAATCAAGGCTACCACATATTAGTGAATGCAGATATACGGAAATCATAAGCCATCTCACCAGATGTGAAAATCGAGGTCCCCAAATAAACGCCTGCAGTGAGCTTTAGGTTGTCAGTAATGGCAGAATTACTAGGAAGAAAAGAAATGATTCAAGACATATGTATTGATGGAAATTGTGGTACAAAATATAAGGTAATGTAGGGCACCATAAAGGCCTCCGTGATATTGCATCATGCAGGCTTTCTCAAGTGGTAATCCCACCATACCCACCCCGTACATGGCACTTTATAGGATCAAAAGAAGGAGTACCATATGCGTGGCGGGGGCGATCTCCCTCGTTTCCAGGAACCGCTTCAGCTAGAATATGGCTGGGCGGGCAGATATGCGAGGTAATTTGAAGAAAACGGATACAAACGACAGTACAGGGCTCAAATGGATAACGATATTGAGAGATTCCATCATAAAGATACACCTGAGCTCAATGTTTTCACAACTTACCATGATAACAGAAGCTACAAAGAGAACATAAATAAAGAAGGCGCCCGGTGTAGTGAACCGAGGTGAACCAGTCTCAAGTTGGCTGGCATAGTTATACACTATTCCAGGTTAGTATGGTCGAGAGGACCAGATAAATACGATACCGTACTCATATAGAGATCGAAAATGAAGTCCAGCCGAGGCCCCGTGAGCAGAAACGGTGTGAAAAGCCTCCACACATCAGGCCAAAGCTTCAACAAAAAAGCCGGGGAGAAAATCACTTTCCAGCCGCTCAGTAAGCCACCATAAACTGCAGCGGACTCGATAAACGTAAGCAGAGTAAGAGTCCTGTCACAAAAGAGTCAGCAGGTATTCTTGGGTAGGATAAGATGATAGGTGCGAAATTCCACGTACCTCGTAACAGGAGGGGCAGACCAGAATTGATCCATTGTAACTAGGTCAGTACGCGAACTAAACAACTGGGAACTTCCTGGTGACTGTATCAAGAAGGGTTGTTTTTAATTGTTGTTGTTAAGGACACGTCATTCTGTGTCCGTCACCCAACAGCTTGTCGAATGAACAATTGTAAGATTGGTGGACAGAAGAGCTTTTTCAAAGAGCCGAATTTAAACGAGTTGTCTAGCCTTGTTCGGTAAACAGCTTTTCCGCGCCGGTCCGGCACAAGGGGTTACTCACGAATATGAGATGCATAATTTGCATAATTTAAGTAACATGAGGTATCATAATGTATGAAATGAAGTACAAACGCAGCGACTGCCTCAGGAAAACCTTTGGGACGATAATTTTTTTCCTTTTTTTTTTCAAGTCCTTGCAAGCTTCGAAGGGGGAATAACTGGAGGTTCTTTCTACACAGCATCCCACTCTCTTGAACCGACAGTCTTAGAAAAAATAGCCAATAAATCCCGGATATTCTTTTGAATCAATTATACATAACACCGCCAGCAGTAAGAAAGGAATTTGCTAGGTATTCCGTCCATACACACACAGCCTATACTTGCTCATCAACGAGCCCGAGTCGTTTGAACAGTGCCCCGAACCGCAAGGCCACCATCTTTGCCCTCGATCCATACATCCCAGACGGCGTTGTCTTTGCCAGGCTTAGGTTTACCACAAACCAGCAAATCGTCTTCAACGTACAAAGGAGTAAGGTTTCTATAGTCAATTTCCTTGATAGTTAGTTTATGCTGCGCCAGGTGGTGCTGGACTACAGCTAGAAGTAAAGTTAAGGTCAAGGGACCGTGCACAAGGAGGTTTCGGTAACCTTCCACATTTTGCGTGTAGCCTTTATCAAGGTGAATAGAATGAGCATTGAATGTGAGAGCAGAGAAGCGAAACAGCAGGGCTGTGGTGGGAGCGATTCGCTGGCGGAATTCTGGATCCGTAGGAACTTCGGTTAGAATCAGTCAAGTCAGTATGTGTACGCGAGTTGTGTATAAATTAGTCGAATTAACACACTTTTAAGGCTCCTGGGATTTTGATGAAAGTTGGCCTTATCGTGAGCCAATTGCTGGGGAGTTTTCTCGCGCATAAAAACCAAGTTCCTAGTCTCGATCACTGACGCTCCCCCTCCTTCACTATCCCCATCCGTCCACATTCGGTTCCTAATATCATCCTCATCTTCCTCCTCACGTACTGAGCCTATTCGCCTTTCTATTTTGACGATGATCTTTCCCTCTCCCCCTTGCCCTTTCACTATAACATCACGAATCGCTTCGATGCACACGGCTCGACTACCGTCGAGAACTAACCTGTTTCTGCCCGTAAATTGAACCTTACCGCCCGCCCACAGTCGCCTGTTGAAAGGCTCCCCGGGAGTGTGTAATGTATCCGTTCCATCGGGTAGTATTTGAGACAGCGGCAACTGGGGTGGGAAATAAACGAGGTGGTGACCGGGTGGCAGAGGAAGACGACGGGAAACCGAAGGCAGTGTGGCGTGAGTTTTATATTTTGCGTTTATATCGGGAAGAAGATCTCGCAATGATAAACTTAGAAGATGTGACGGTTGAGGGTATAGATAATCGAACATTAAAGGCAGTCGTCGTGATGTCAATTTCTGATGCAAATTTGCGGGGAATGAGGAGCTTGCCCGTATTGCAACTGTTTTGCCCCCCTGTCCCCACTGGGGCAGAGCACGAGGGATAGATCCCTTCATCAACGGGCTCCTGAGCTTGGTGAAAACACTGGTTATTTGGAGGTCCAGCTTTGAGTTTCGGTTGTTGCTTCTTTGGAGGTTGTTTTTCGGCCTTCCCGTTTATTTGTGAAGTTTGACATGTTTGTCTGGGGAATCTCTGGCACACCGATCACCTACAAATGATGTTGAGAAAACAAAGCAAAGAGGGAGGCCATTGACTTTCTCCTCCGAATTTCAGCGTCAATCGTGAAACACACAGCTGAAAACTCCCCCACTATTAGCTACTTTCACGGTGTGATTGATTTATGGTTCAATGGAGCCCCTCAAGGTCACTTTCTTGGGGCCCGCGGCATCTTTTTCCCATCAGGTCAGAAGAAATTTAGCCCACTATGCTTCATTAAAGTCATATTGACGAGGGTCTTAGGCGGCTGTAGAAACTTTTGGGACCTCATCCGAGCTACGGCCGTGCATCTCGTTCGCAGATGCTATCACTGCAGTGCAGAGAAAAGAGGCAGACTATGCCATCGTTCCTTTCGAAAACTCGACGAATGGATCTGTCGTACAGACCTTAGACCTTCTTGTGGACCGCAATAGCGTCTATGGTGACGTAGAGGTATGTGGGGAGCACTATTTGACTGTGCACCATTGCCTGCTGGCCCAAAAAAGCATCTTCACTCCTGGCCAGCGGGATTACGGCTCCGTCACCAAGCTATATACCCACCCTCAGGCATGGGGCCAATGTGAGCAATTTCTTCAGAAATATTTCAAAAGCGTGGAAAGGCAAGACGTTTCATCTACATCGAAAGCCGCCGAGGTTGTGCTGAATGCGACCACGGAAATCAGCGCCGCCATTGCAAGTCGCTTTGCGGCTGAGCATCATGGCCTTGATGTCCTTGAGGAAAATATCGAGGACAAGGCTAATAACACCACGCGCTTCTTGGTATTGCGAAATGTGAGATCTGAACGCACGGATCGACTCTCTTTCGAAGTTGCCAAGGCCCCATCCACCCAAGATAAACCTTTGCCTACATCAACAAGGAAAGCGTTAACGTCGTTTATGATCCGCCAGGACGCACTAGGGACCCTTGCGGATGCTTTGCTAATCTTCAAGGACTGTGGTTTGAATCTTACAAGCATAAGCACAAGGCCGAGTCAGTTTAAGGCCTGGAAATATGTGTTTCTAGTAGAGAGCGACATTAATTCCGCAACTCAAGAAAGAGACGCCCTTCGTCACCTGATGGATGGTTTACAGAAAGTGACCGAAAATTGCAGACACTTGGGAACCTGGGCAAATCAACTTATACCCCAATAAATGAAGGGAAAATTTAAGCAACATTCCATAGAGTTGGCACGGAAGAGCACATGAATAAATAGAATGGATAATGTGGATAGACGTGAAACAAGGTGTTTTTGGTTTCTATTTTTTTCATAACTAACAACAAAGAGTGTAGAGATCAAAGACGAAAGAGCAACTCTGGCGCCCTTGGGGGATACCGGAACAAAACAGTCTCAGCCGCCAGCTCAAATCCATCGGTTAAAGAATCCTCTATGAATGGTTGTATATCTTGACGCAACGAATCAACCACCCGTTTGAGGCCTGCTGTTATCCCAGGGAATCTAAGCAACCCGAGTGACCATGCTACGGAGCTTGGATGGCCCTGCCGCGAATTAGTAGAGATAGCTAGGTGCATAGGAAGGAGTAGGTAAAGCATACCATTGTGCAGCTTCACGAAGCCTTGTCCAGAGCACATCACAGGATCCACCATGCAAGCCACGGTGAGGCCATGAGGGCTAGCTCCATGATTCAGGGGGCGAGCCGTCAAAAGATCCATTGTTGGAACTTCTGGCTGTCCATCCTCGCTCTCTGCGAGGGGGCTGAACCGTCAATCTAGGGTGGATTAGCATCTCCTCAAAGATATCCACTGATCCAAAGAAACGCACCATCGTAGAATTCATCCTCATCTTCAAAATCAGCGAGTTGTTCGAAATTAACCTTGTATCTGAGGAGTGCCCCGATACCACCGAAGCCCTTCACGAACTGGTTTCCTTCAGTAGACCTGTCGGAAACAAACTCCAGGGCTGCTCCAAAGTCCTTGTAGTTCTCCGCGAGCCATTCAAGGAATGATCCTTGTTCAACAACTTCCATATCGGTGCCCGTTTCTTTATCAATAAACATTTCGCGGTTTTCCTCCTGAGTCTTGGTCGTGTGGAGGATAACGTTGGAGCCGTCGGAGCTCTTGAGAACCCATCGGGTTACGTCTAGGTTCTCAAAAACGATAAGAGTCTCGGCCGCGCCAAGCTCTAGCGCTTTCAGAGTATCATCAACACCATAACAGATTTTTCCAGTGTCTTGGCTGATTTCTTCGAAGTATTTTCCAATAAGTTTCTTCTCCTGGACGAATTTGACATTGCTCAGTGTCTCAGATGCAAGCTCAATGGCCTGGTTGAAGCCGTTCTCCCCACCATAAGACACGTCGACAACTTTAATGACCTTGGACTGCAGACGCCCATCAAACATATCAGACTGGTTCAGATCATTCTTGAAATCGGCAGAACCAGCTAAGATTAGGCCCGCAACGTTAACTTTATCATTAGTAATGTAGTTTTGAACAGCTAGCTCAGCAATCTTGCGGACGTAGTTGTGGCGCTTCTCCTCTCGAAGACGTGCAAAACGGAGTGCAGACTGACCACCACGTCCGTGCTTCTTGGGAAGATCAACGCTCAATTTCTGGAGCACCTCTCTTGTATTGCCGCTCAAAGTTCCGAAAAGCGCACCATTTCCATCCATGACAATGAACCCGAATTTTTGATCTGACTCAAGAAGTTCACTCAAAGCCTCAGTGTGGAACTTATTGTCACAAAGATAAAGAGATGTATTTATTGGCTTGAACGGCTCGAAGTCAATGTTGATTTTACGCTCTTTTCCCTCGGATGTAATGATTTCACCACAGTAGACGACCAGGCCGTTGGGTGGCACCTTATTGTAAAGCTTAAGACGTTGCTGGGTGGACGTAATCGCAGAAAGGACTGAAAGTCGGTTGACTCGGGATTTGATATTAGAGGCAGTACCCTTTAAATCCTCCATGAGCAAGCTTTCGATTAAATGAGTTGTGATCGAAGGGGAAAACTTACAAACTCTTCAGCCAACATCTTCGCAGCTCGGGATACCTGATCCTTCGGGGCTACAGTACCAAGAATAAGCCATGATCTAATATAATACTTGATAGTCAGGGATGCATACGAATGATCAAAGAGATCATAGAAGTTCCATTTCCTCTCGCGGCTTCAAGTCGCTTGATGAGCTTCTTAATTTTCCATATCTCAATATTCTTCTCCGCCTCGCCCCCCTGGGCCGGTGTGCTCATATTGGGCTAGAGGATCGCTTTGAGTGGCCCGAGAGAGAGAGAAAGAGAGAGAATTTAGAATTTGACCTGCTAGCACTGTGTACAACGTTAGTTAAACGTTAGTTAAAAGTATGAAAAGGGAATTTTAACGGCGGAGATTTTGTGTTTGTTCAAAGATAAATAAAATTTAATAAAAGCAAGTGCAGGAAAGGGATTGAATAGGGAATTAGTTGGAAAAAAATTGATCACATACCTGAAGGCTGTCAACTCTGAATACAACTTGAAGCCCAGCGGGGTGTTCAGCAAAATTCATCAGGCACCGTGGGGTGGTGGTGACCATATGAAGAGGCCAGTCATCGCCTGGTACTGATGACATAAGCTCGCTAGGAACGAGCAAGTAAGGAGTTTCTGACTCCATGTTTTAAAGTTGAGAAGAAACCAACTAAATAGAAGTATTTTACTAGTACTCTACTACTTAGTAGTGGCCTCGTGTTATTACCTAGGTAATAATTTAATCTCTGAAAGCTACTAGTACTATTGCTTGTGGGATTTTTTCTTGAAAGAGTATAGCTAACATATAACTGTACCACACCACATGGTGAAGAAAGACAGAACTCTCCCCTGTAAAAGGCAAGAGTACTAGTATAGGTAATATTGACAACCCGTGGTATCATCATTACCCTCATTTTTACCTTGTACTGATGGGTGCTACTACTACCAGTAGTCTTCTTAATAGGTACTCAAGGGCTGATTCCGTAGTAATCTTGTTCAAAAAAACATCCTTAAAAAACTTATTTAAAAAGGAAAATAAGGTTGTATATTATGTACCAAACCAATATGGGTACAACTTAGTACTTCGTTCCGGTCATCTACTACAAATGCTGAGTGAGTACTAATGTACTAGTAGTAGTATCCCCCAGAATTCACATACCTGGGTACTGGTTTACTGAATACTACTCCTTCAATTTACTACTTACTAGTAGTAGTAATAGAGTAGCAAGTACTACTACTTACTAACCTTAGGTACCCTTTATGTATGCGGATGCTTTGCAAGAAGCCACTCCATTGGTATTTGGTAACCTGTGTTTAGCTCCATTACACTGCTTATAAACATTTCGTATCAAAAACCATCTATGTGGAAGTAGTAACGCCACATGGAATAACATTTCTTCTTGAAGTTCTCGAAGAACCTTAAAAAATGTTTCGAGTAGCATAATCACCAAGGGCTATTAGTTTTTGAAAATTGTTCCTTAATTTTATGCTCCAAGCAATAAGTATCGGCAATCCATGGTGAAGTTATTTCCATGCTTCGCACCACAGCGAAGGTGATGTGTCATTAGGGCTCGATTGAACTAAGGAGCCTCAAGCAGACATAACTTGAATTGTGTGGACCTTTGTACCTAAGTTCGGTCGAAATAACCATTACGCCAAAAAGTTTGTTTGAGAACCAAGTTGGTCATAGATGTTAATACATAGTCACATATCGCAGGTTGACATGGTGTTAATTAAGTCTTGCCTGGCTCCCCGCGCGGGGCTTGGCTGATAAGAAAATTCGGATAGGATAGTTGACGAAAAATTTATTTCCCTTTCCAACAGCATTTCATACCCTGCTCAAACTACTTCGTAACAAGTAGCTCCATGTGTTCCAAGTTCTGAGCAACCTCTCCGGATCTAACTTTTTGTTTCAAGCGTACTTGAGTTAACTCCACCCATTCATAATTGCACATTTGAATCCTGCCGCTGTTTTTCTTTTTTTCCCTTTTTAACATTTTCACTTTCTTTGCTTTACATATAGAAGCGAGCTTTCAGATCTTGGACCGCATTTTGTTGATAAGGCGAAGGCTCAGCTAATTTACAGCCCTTCCAATCTGCCAAGAATTGCATGAGAGGTCGAAGAGAGATCCAACAGAAACATAGTACAGCTGCGGGCGAACTATTAACAGCCTTACCCATTCTCTCCTTCAGTTGATGTTTCTTGACCCGGTGAAGCCGCAAAAGTTGATCAGAGGGGATGTGGAGTCAACCGGGTGAGTCGTGAGTAAATCACTTGACTCGCGCTTTTTACCTATCTATACTCTGTCAGAGTATCTCTTCCCTTATCAAATAACCCCACATTATTGGGTCACCCGAAAAGCTAGTGGCCATTTCCTAATTTTGTCAAGTTGTTAAATGACCCCTCGGCCATTTATTTTGTCTGCCTGGGTGACGGATATCGGACGCGGGAAATCGCCACCATATGTGCAATATTACTTACCCTCCTTGCCTGTCGCTTCGGCTGCCATTCAGGGTAAAAGTCCTCGCGCTGCAGAAGCTCTTCGCGGGTCGAAACATATGCGTATGAGGAAATATTCGAAGTGAGCTGCTGTCAAGGAGTGTTTTCCTCTTTTTTCGTGATTAATATCCATCCACCAAGAAGGGAGCTTTCTTGCTATCTAGGACTTTTTCAAATTTTTACTGTTCACGAGAACGAGCCTGATAGTGTACACAAGGAAACACGAGAAAATGAGTGATGACGACCTCACAATCCAGAATAGCTACGGTTCAACGGCGTACCGAACGCCATTCTCGGGCTCCCCGTTTGAATCCGGAGTTTATCTCGAGGCGCATTCTATTGACAACGACATCATTCAGAGGTCTAGGTAGGTCATTTTGTGAGCCAAGATTTGGCGTTTCGCTAAGCACATATGCATAGGTCAACTTCATTTTCAGCACGTTTCAGACAAGCCGGAGGAGTTAACAGCATTGATAATTTTGCTCGATCTTGGCAACGAGCCGCATTCTTTCCGGAGGTTCTCCCACGACGACCTTCGGTAGTGTCAACCGAGCCAGATGAAGATTGGAATGCCGCACAAAGTGAATTTGCAAGACCACAAGAATCTCCACCAGCGGACACCCATGCCGATATCACTCGGCCGTTATTGAGTGTCGACGGCGAAGTGGGTGAAAGTGGTAGCGGTAGCCATGGCCAACTAAAAAGAGGATTTCCTAGCACAACTCTATTTGACAATTCACTTGGGACTTCATATGGAACGATATCTTCCCGTGTGAGCGAGTCAACTCGGAGACATGCCATAGAATTTCACAGGGAGCAGCAGACTCACATTGATGCTCCAATCGAGAGCGATAGGGAACATCTCCTCATCAAACAAGTCCAGCATGATGATGGTACACGGGAGAATATTGTAGTTGGCCAATCAACCGTGTCTCAAACAATTTTCAACTCTGTGAACGTCTTGATTGGTGTTGGGCTCCTTAGTTTACCTCTAGCTATGAAACACGCTGGATGGCTCCTTGGCCTTCTTTTCCTTCTCTTCTCGGCGGTAACTACGTCTTACACAGCTAAGATCCTGGCGAAGTGTCTGGATGTTGACCGCAGTCTCGTGACGTACGCCGATCTGGCCTATATCAGCTTTGGACACCATGCGCGCCTAGTAACGAGCCTCCTTTTCTGTCTAGAACTTCTTGGGGCATGTGTTGCTCTAGTTGTATTGTTTGCAGACAGCCTTCATGCACTTTTTCCCGGATGGAGTATTCTCCAATGGCAGCTTCTCTGTGGTGCAATGCTTGTTCCACTCAATTTCATGCCATTACGGCTACTTAGCGTGACGAGTATTCTTGGTATACTATCTTGCACTTCAAGTATGTTTTCCGCTCTGTGCAATCTGACAGCGTTGTCTCCATGCTAAATGTCGAAAGTTGTTTTTATAATATGCATCGATGGGTTTCTTAAACCAAAAGGCCCTGGTTCTCTTCTTGAGCCGGCAAGAACTTACCTGCTTCCCGATAACTGGGGGACCCTTCCTCTAAGTTTCGGCCTGATAATGTGTGAGTTTACCGATTATCGAGCCAAAGTGGACTTCTCGCTTACTTCTTTTAAGCGCCTTGGGGGGGGCACGGTGTATTTCCTAATATATATAGAGATATGAGACATCCGCAAAAATATGGGAAGAGTCTCTGGGTTACATACATATTCACGGTATGAATCGGCAAAATCACTAGGGATTTCCTTTCAATACTAACTTGGCCATCGTTCTAGTACTCTCTTGATTGCTCCATGGCTATTCTTGGTTGGTTGATGTTCGGCGATGCGATTCTGGACGAAGTCACAGCCAACGTCCTGCGGACGGACGAGTATCCACATGTTTGGGCTATTTGCATCATCATTTTTATTTCTATAATTCCAATCACCAAGGTGCCCTTAAAGTGAGTTTGACCCGCATGTTCTTAGTATTTGGAACTAAAAGCTTGAAACCGCTAACTTCGTGAAGCTGTCGCCCTCTAATTGCCACTGCTGAAGTCCTCTGTGGACTTGGACCAAAGTACGACTTGGAATCAAGCAACTATACGGGCTGGAGAAAGAGCTTTTATCAGTCCTCGAAGGTAGCAATTCGGATCCTCGTAATAGCCGTAATTGTCGTCATGGCAATAATATTCCCATCCTTTGACAGGATCATGGCTTTGATGGGCTCAGCTTTGTGCTTCACCATTTGTATCATATTGCCGCTTGCATTTTATCTGAAGATATTTGGGAGAGAGATAACCCCAAGAGAGAGAGCTCTGGACTGGGCTCTTCTGGTTATATCTTCAATTCTGGCTATCACGGGAACTGTGTGGGCGTTTCTGCCGCAGGAAACAATTTCAGCGATATAAAGTTCAGGGGGTCGACGCATCCTATACATCCATGGTCTTATGGCCCTTGACGATGATTGCAAAGTTATTCCTTGTTTTCCCGGGATTTAGAATCTCCTTTTTGAACTGCCTGGGCATTGCATTCCCCGTGTATTCCCAGAGCTGAAATATTAATTTTGACGTCTTCTTGTCCTTGGATAGAGAGAAACCTAGACTAGACAAAATTTCCTGCAACCTGTGCTCCGTAAGGTATCGCGAGTTGACAACACAGGCAACCGGGAGAACCAGAAACAACCTAGGTACGACAGCAATGGAAGATCCAAGCGGTGGAGATTCGGTCAAAAAGGCTACACATCGCCTGAGCATCTCCCCTCTGCCAACTGGGTCTGAGACATAGTTAAGCACTAATGAAAGGCTGATTATGTGGAATCTGTCAGCTTTATCGCGAGGAAGGGGCCGTTCCATAAAATCCTGCTTTAAAATTCCGGGCTCCTGGGAATTTAAATCGATCCTTGTGACATCCAGGTGTTCGTTCAGAGAACAGGTATTCTTGGTACTCAGAGCACCAACTTCAAGCACTCGCAATTTGAAACCCGTGTTTTTCAACTCGAGCAACTTGGGGTTTATCCAGTCGATGAGCACCTTACTCGAGTCTCCTCCACGCTCGAGCGACTGGCCGATTTTGCTGGCCAGCTGATAACTTTCGAGACCACCATTTTCCTCTATCTGCGAGTCGATTTCGCGAACTAAAGCCTGATCACCGGATTGCTGTGCTTGGGTCCGCTTCTTGAGAAGTTTGTGATGAGAACGGATGAGATTCCGGGTTGCTTTAGCGGATAGAGCTGGATTTTTCTTCCTGGCTGTTGGAGGTCGAGTGCGCGAGAGCAAGGTCGGTCTCTTGCTACGCTGTTTTTTTAGAGAGCCCATTTTCCTTGGTCAAATCGGATGGATGAAGCAGCTCATCTTTTCCTCTCTCGAACTCGAGCAGGTAAATTACGTCTTTGGTAACTTTTCAGAAATACAACATTGGGTTTGGAGGCCGATAACCTCATCATACGGAGTATTTACTTTACTGGTTGTGCCCTAGATAAGCACAATTGCCATTCAATTCCTTACCGCCTTTCTTTTCTTGGTCAGATAATGATCTCCAGGTCATTTGTCAAGTGCGTTCGGACAACCCCCCTTCCCCCCAGTAAATTCAAGGGAGCTTAGGTTGAGTTTCCTATATATATAGATTATTATTAGCTATGCAACACCCTAAGCACCTTGTAATCTCTATGTCGCTAATCAAGCCCACGCCTGTGGATATTGGCGCATAAACTCGTGACTTGGGACATCTTTTTTTTGAATGGCAGAAGGTGAGGCGGCGATGTTACTAGTGTGATACGAGCAACGTAAAACCACTTTTATTTCTTTCCTTCTTTTTACTTAGTTTATGCCAAGACCCGAAAGTTTGGTCAATGAGGGTAGGTCAGGTGACCCACACATGATGGGTGCGATTTTTGCTAAGCGAATACACTCCAAAGAATTCGACTTTCGACACTGCGACAACCACCACGACAGCGCCCAACGACAGCCATGGCCCCTAAAGCAGATAACAAAGGTAGGCATATTTGAGCGATTCAATTACCCTCATTCAATTACCCCCATTCAATTTCAGATTTTTCGATTCACAAAGAGAGCGAGTTTAAGACCATCCAAGTGATTCGAGGACTCTTTCTACCACTATTTTGCACCAGCCATATCGCATTCCTGCGCCATCTGAGGAGAAGAATGAAGCTTTCGCATACATTCATAGAGAAATAACGACCTTGGCTTGATTGCTATCTTTTTTCTCATGGTTTTCCCTCGGGCCCGATATGGAACTCTCGAATTGGACGAAACGAACCTGAATGAATTTCATAAATTTTTGATGATCAAATTCACTTACTTCTTTTATATTAACAGGCAAGCCCAGCGCTAAGGCTGGCGCTGCTTCCAAGGCAGTCTTGAAGGGTGCAGCCGTACGTCTCCCACTCTCAAACAATGTGTTTTCCTCGAAATCCCCCTCACTAAATTATATGAAAAATTGCAGGCGCACAAGGCTCGTAAGGTCCGCACCTCGACCACCTTCCACCGCCCCAAGACTCTTCAGCTGTCCCGGTCCCCCAAGTTCCCCCGCAAGTCCATCCCTCATGGCGCTCGCCTCGACTCTCACAAGGTCATCCTCTACCCCCTAAACACCGAGAGCGCTATGAAGAAGATCGAGGAGAACAACACCCTGGTGTTCATTGTCGACGTGAAGGCGAACAAGCGACAGATTAAGCAGGCCCTCAAGACGCTGTACGACGTTGACACCGTCAAGGTCAACACTCTCGTCAGGTAGGAATAGACCAAAAAAAAGTTATTCAGAAGGAACATCTGGACTGATCAATCTCTATAGGCCTGATGGATCCAAGAAGGCCTTCGCCCGCCTAACCGCTGATGTGGATGCTCTGGACATTGCGGCCACCAAGCTCGCTATTGTCTAGGTGTTTGGTTTTTTTCTTTGGGTCTGGAGAACGGTTCTATTTCGCGCGGTGGCTCATAAAATATCAGCCCTACAGTTAGCTGCCAGTGCTTTCACAACGGCTGAATGATCAAAAAGAATTATATTGAAATGCATGAATACCTCCAAAAAATAGATATCCGTACCAATATTTTACTATGCAAGAGTAGGGTTGTCTCTTTTGTGGCTTTGAGAGGAATGCATGAGCACGTCCTCAGCCACCCCAATTCCTCGTAGCTTATCAATTCAAACACCTGGATTTTATACCTGATAGCTAACAAGATATGACTTAATTGTTGAAATAATCCGGTTCTATTTTTATAATAATACATGAAAATATCAATGGTCACCCAACCTGCCTCTACTAGACGATCCCATCCGTCACAACCTTTGCCCTATGTCAAAACAAGTACCCAATGTGTAGCTTGTTGCCATCTCTGTAGGACGTATCGCATAAAGAACTTCCGTTAAGAATGCCCCATCCCTGTCAATTCACACCTTCCCGAAAAGAATAAGAGAAAAAAAAAATTAATGGAGAAAGCTCTTATTGTTGACGAAGAGTCTCCAGATGCTTCAAGACAGCAAAGTTCGTATCCATCCAGCGCTCCACACAGTTCTGTGCACACGATTCTTCGGCCTTATCCAAACGGCCAGCTGAAATTCTCGAAGTAATGCATTTTTTCCAGCAAACATCGGCGAGATGGTGGACAGCTGATGACGTTGGTGGTTAGCAGGGTTGGTTACTTCAAGGGAAATCCCCGCATTGTAAGATTGAGGAATGATAGCGAGTAGAGACTGGTTAAGAAAAAGGTTCCGATTTATACGGAGAGTGAAAGACTAGAACGTACTTGTTTGAATGTTGGACTTTTGCGCCTCGTTGGTCAGAAATTGGTTTAATTCTTTCTTGTCTGCTTCGCTGAGCTTGGAGACGTCAAGTTGTTGGTCCATTTTGAGTATGTGCAAAAGCAAAAGTTACGGCCTAGAGAGTGTAGCGTTTGGATTGGGTCTGGTAATCGAGCGATTGATGAGGAAACTGAAGTCTTTCCTATAATGCTATACTGCTGGCAACCGACATTTTCAAAGGCGGTGTGATCCCCAGGTAGGAATCAAACGATAAGACTCTCAAAATTGTTCCATGTCAATAAAACCGATAAATAGTTCCCTCCGGAGGGATTTTCAAAAGCTTAAGTATTCCTTCAATCTCTCGCGCTTTCTTTTCTTTGATTTCTTCTCTCAAAATTTCCTCGTTTTCGAACAACGCAAATCATGCCTCCAGTACGAACAGCCCGCAATCGCAAGCCACCACCCGCAGGCTTCGACGACATAGAAGACACACTCCTTGAGTTTAGCAATAAAATGAAGGATGCAGAGAATGCGCCGCACGAAGGAAAAAAGAAGCATGAGGTCCTTTGGCCGATATTCCAGATCAGCCATCAACGCAAGTCCCTCATCCCGATCTGCCTAGCCCTCTTCTCTTCCGCTCAGCTTTCAAATCTTTTATCTTCGGAACCGCAACTAATGATCTGTTCTATCTGTTATGGTTCAACAGGATCAAGATACATTTATGACCTATACTATGAGAAAGAGGCTATATCGAAGCAGCTGTATGATTGGCTTCTCAAGAATAACTACGCTGATGCAAATCTAATCGCCAAATGGAAGAAGCAAGGTTATGAAAAGGTATGGCTGCGCCCGAAACTCTCCGCCAGCGAGCTAACTCACCGTCTGTTTCTCTCCGTTTGCCTATATCTAGCTGTGCTGTCTTCGCTGCATACAAACAAAGGAGACAAATTTCAACGCTACCTGTATCTGTAGGGTACCCAAAGCTCAACTCAAGGAGGATCAAATGATCCAATGCGTTAGCTGTGGATGTCGAGGGTGCGCAAGCAGTGATTAGCATACAGACCGCTATGTTCACTCTAATAAGTACGATTTCAAGGTTTGATGCCTTTTGGAATAATGGAGGGTTTGGGGCATTACCTTGGCTTCGCCGCCGAAGAAAGAAATCAAACATTGAGCCCGTCCGGCTACAGGGTGCCATCAGGGGTCGTATAATGAACCTTTACCCCCTGCTACTTTTCCATTTCCAGGATCAGTCGCATATAAAATTTCTAATATGGGCTTGATACACCAAAGTTTGGCTCATCTTAACGACCAAAACGATACCCCAAAACAGGCAATATGGATCTTAGGTTCCCTAATGAAAATAAGAAGAGAGAAATCTTTACTGCAATAAGTATTCTAAACTTTAGATCAAGAAAATGGTTCTTATTTGCTAAAATCGAAGAAGAAATGCATTCAATAATTGATAGCAGAACACCATAGAAGGAGACGAAGAAACAAGGCTCATAGAAACATCGCATACTCATGTACATCTTAGCAAATATCGTCATAAAGTCGTAAGAAGATCGTCTCGATGTCAGTTAAAGTCAAGAGCCGACTCCGGTCCTAACTCAGCCCCCAAACTCCAGGAATAGCGACAATTCAAAAGTCAACGAATAAAAACCGATTCCGTATTAACTCCAGGGGCGCGGCAATAAAAAACCCCAAAAAAAAGGAAGTTCCTCATCAACAGAATAGGTTATTAAGGTAGGAAGACGCCAAAATCGAGACGAGAATTCACGCGTGCTAGAAGATCCAACGATTCAAGTTCGAAAATTTTCACTTTTCGGTGGGTAGGCTCGGTCACGCCATTCAAAATAGAGTGTTACTCCGGGGAATCTGTGCTCTTGAGACGTTCGGCCTATGCCTAGCCGAGTCGTCTTTGCCTGACCCACCGATCTTTTGAAATCCTTGCAAGAGGTCTACACCATCTACCTCTCGTGGGCTTTCATCAAAGAGATGGAACGAAAAGAAATCATCGTGCGTTGTATCAAAGAAACGAGCAGAGTCTGGTAGTTTCGAAGGAGAGTCGGGGAAAAGAAGTCCTTTGGTTTTATTCGCTGATAAGGACTGCATGCCAATGCGATTGTTGGCACTCATAGTTGTAATGTCTGCCAACACGCCGCAATTTGAGCCCGAAGCTTCGATTCGGGTACGTTTAGTAGAGCGCCTTTCAGGGGATCCATCCGCCGTTGTGGATATTTGCTCCGCGGTATGGTCCGCGAATACATCAAAAGTGGCGTTAAGGTTATCGCTTGGCGTAAAAGTTTCATCTTGAATATTAAACGCGGGGCTCCACGGTAGATCTTCGTCTGTGAGCCCAAGATGCTTGATGGGGGAATTCACCATCTGTTGGATCCTCTTACGATGATTCCGGAGGTTCGTATTGGGGGACACTGATGGGGGTGGCTTTGCTGGCTTCTTGAATTTTATTACAGGAGTAATGGGGGGGGGCAACATGCTAACATATTCACCGCGTAACGGAGAAGAGCCAACGATTAGACCGGAATCTTTCAGAATACCAGAATGGCTTGGGCTGATGTCATGAGAAGAGCTTCGAATTCGCGCGATCTCCTCCTCTGCTCGCCCACGCTTTATGCGAGGGGGTTCAATATCCAAATCTGAAGTTAATATATGGCCCGCCTTGTTAGATCGCATGACTGACGACTCCAAGGATGAGAAATACCCGCTGTCATTCATGGTATTTGATTTCCTTTTCCTGTGGCGAGGAGCATTGCTGGCAACGGGTTGAGATGGCGTGGGCGGTGTTCCTTGACGGATAAAACGGGGGGGTACAACCGGGGGTGACGAGTGGATTGTTTGGGGAGGAGAAGAGCGTGGAGGGGGGCCATTTGTTGTGGACACATTCACACTTTCATCACCCGCGTCTTCCAGAAGAGCCGGATCAGAGGCCGGAAGCGTAGCATCGGAAGATAAATCCACATGCTTGGAAGAGTTTTTCGTTACTGAGGGTTGGATTGGCTGAGGCACAGCCCAGGTAGTAGTGCTAGACCCCAGAGTCTGAATGGGCTCGCGAGGGACGACGGGGAGGGGTAAGCTAGACATTGTTGCGCGACGCAATGGCTTGTCTTTGATAAACTGCGCTTCCATGCCGGGCTCAATGGCCCAATAATTTCCCTTCCCTGGGTCATCCTTTGGTCGTTCTTGCTTGATGAATGCTTTGTTCAAGCTGAGGTTATGGCGAATACTGTTCTGCCAACCCGGATCACTGTTTTTGTAATAAGAAAACGTATCCGATATCCATCGGTATATTTGCGCCAAAGTTAACCGCCGGTTTGGAGTGCGCAATATGGACATGCCGATCAGAGTTGCGTAGCTATAAGGGGGCTTAGTGCCATCATCTTCGATCGGTGGCATTTCGTGAGGCTCAGGTAGTCGCATCGGGGCAGTCTCCTCGCGCTTCTGCTTCTTTGGCCGCTCTTTTAAAGGTGCGGCCTCCATGAGGGTCCGCTTCAACGAACTCTTAGATATTAAGGAAGGTTCAGGGAAATCGGCAAAATTATCTGCTGAGGACAGGTCTGAGCGCTTATTATCGTCTGATGGGTTTTCCGAACTAACTGTGGAAAAGGTTGTGAATAAAGCGGATTGTGGCATTGCTGAAGATACTGAAAACGGAGTAGAATGTAGGTAGGTGTCGAAAGGAGTCTTTTTTGTAGGGGAGTCGGTAGTGAATGCTGGAGGAACTGGAGCGGTGATGGGGACAAAGCCCAATCTCGCTTCACCAGAGAGCGAGGTCCTAGACTCGCGTGAAGCTTTTGTAGGTGACACTTTATTCGTGTTGGTCGATGTCGGGTTGAGGACGTATTCTCGGCCACGCGAGCCGTTCTCTATAGATTGCAGGGGCAAAGGCGAAGGCTCAAGGTGAGGGCGTGGTTTGGATATCGCCTTATCAACTGATAAGGACGATTCTGAGAGCTGCCTAGTGGGTTGCTTTGAACTCATAATTTACCTATCCAGCTCGATCTCAAATGGGCGCTAGAGACCCCTATCACGCGTTACGATGACGAAACACAAGGTGGCGAGGATGGTGATGGTGAATATGGCACTGTATCCAGGTGATGATGATCGTTTACCGATAACTTCAGGGGATACCCTGTCGTAGATGGATCGAAAGATGGGGTATGTCGGTGAATAAGTAACACGGTGTTCGCAGACAGGCATTAAAAGCGATGGAGCGAGGAAAGGATGCGCTGGTTCGGACTAGAGAGGGGTAGGGTCAGAGTCGTGCAACACGTCGAGTCAATGGTCGTAGCCGCGCGCGAAGCAATTGATTTAGAAAGAAAAGGCAATCCGGAACGCGGTGGTTCGACTCTAAATCAAAATCTCTTTGCCTAGTAAGATCCGTCCAGCCCGAGTGTGGGGGGGGGGGGGGGGGGGGGGGGTTAGATAATTTGTAAAAAATTATTACCCATATTTTGAAGGGAAAAGGGGAGTGGAAAATATAGGGGGGGGATGTTGTTTTAGTGGGGGCGCGGCGAATGGGATTGTTTGGTTGGGTTAAAACCCGGGGGTGTCCAGCGACAAAAACGGAAAAATTGGGAGTAATTTGGGTGCCCATAACCATTTTGAATTACAAAAAGCGT